>OU015537.1:17604199-17954199 GCA_907165065.1 Caprimulgus europaeus
ACATTGGGATCGAGAGCTCTTATGCTCTATGGAAAGCATCCTTGAAGATCTGCCAGCTGTGTTCTGCTCCCTTGTCCCTGAGGGCAGTTTCCCATGGGGTCCTATTGGCTAACTCCTTGAACAGCTGGAAGTTTACTTTCCTAAAATTCAGGGTCCTGACTTTACTCTTCACCTGACGCATATCCGTCAGGACTATGAACTCCACCAGTGCATGATCACTGCAGCCCAGGCTGCCTCCAGTCTTGACGTCACCAATCAGCTCACTTGCATTGATGACAATTAGGTCCAGTATCGCATCCCTTCTGGTAGAGCTGTCTATCACCTGCCTTAAGAAATTATCCTCCATGCACCCCAGGAGTCTCCTGGATTGCCTACAGCTTGCTGTGCTACTTTTCCAGCAGATATTGGGGTGGTTGAAGTCCCCTAGCAGCACAAGACCTTGCAAGCACAATGCCTCCTGTAGCTGGAGTAAGAAGGCTTCATCAATAGGCTCCCCTTGATTGGACGGCCTGTAGTAGATACCAACCACAAGGTTCCCTTTGTTGCTTTGGTTTCTAATACTTACCCATAAGCTTTCAATCTGCTCATGGCTATTCTGCGGAGACATCTCTTTGCACTCTATCCATTTCTTGACATAGAGGGCAACCCCTCCACCCCTCCTTCCTCATCTGTCCCTTCTGAACAGCCTATAGCCATTGATAGCCACACTCCAGTCATGGGAATCGTCCCCCCAAGTCTCAGTAATGGCAACTAGGTCATAGCTTTCTAGCAGCACGGTGTCTTCCAACTCCTCCTGTTTGTTGCCCGTGCTGCGTGCATTGGTGTAGAGGCATTTCAGCTGGGCTGTTGGTTGTGTCACCTTCTTAGAGGAACACACTTTAATTCCTTTGAGGTATTTTCCCATTCGGCTCCTCAGGAGTCCCTAGCTCATCTCCATAAGACTTCTAGTGTGCCGCAATATACCGAGCACATCTCAGAGTAACAGGCTGGGGGTCCTTGCTACCATCCTGTTAGAACCTTGGTGTGTCATCCCACATCTTGTCACGGGCAAGCCTGATATTATCCCCCTCTCCCTTCAAGTCTAGTTTAAAGCCCTGTCAATGCGCCTCGCTAGCTTGTGAGCAAAAACCCTCTTCCCTCTTTGAGAAAAGTGAATCTCATCTGATGCCAGCAGGTCTGGTGCCGTGTAGATCATCCCATTATTGAAAACCCCAAAATTGTGGCGATGACAGCAGCCACGGAGACATATATTAATAGACTGTGTCCATCTGTTTCTTCCAGTGTCGCTGCTCGCAACTGGAAGGATAGAGGAAAAGATTACCTGTGCTCCAGATTCCCTTACCAACCGTCCCAAGGCCCTGAAGTCTCTTTTGATTGCCCTTGGACTATGCAGGCTTTTTTGTTTTTTCCTCAGGAAAAAAAAATTCTTTTGAGGCAAAGGCTTGGATTTAATACTAGTCATACCAAAATTTGTCTCCTTGATCATCCCTTTATCTTATGCGCTCCCTAGATTTTCAAACATTTAGGACATTATTTAACAATGTTTCAGTTTTAGTGAAAAAGCAGTGTTTATGTCATTTATCTGAAACTAGGAAAGGGAAAATGAAGCTGCTACAAAATAATGAGTCATCAAGAAAAAAAGAAACATGCAAGGTAAAACACAGAATTATGGAAAAATCATTGAAGTACTACCTTCAGGGCAAATCAAAGGTTGAATTACTAAGCAACAGCTCAGAAGGAATAGTGCTAATCAAAGACTGAGTTTTAGTGGATTTGTCTTGAAGATAAGCTTCTCATATATAAAGATTTTCATGCCAGACTAAAAAGTGAAATGTATGCTACAGCTTTTACCTGTAAGTCTTTATGCTACAGCTTTTACCTGGAAGTATTCATTTATCTGTGTGTGTGTTCACATGCATGTGTTTGTACATGTGTTAGAGTGTCCCCCCCAAAAAAAACTGTAGGGCATTCAGGTTCTTAAGACTTCTTTCAAATTTGTTTGACATTGGCTAACTCACTAAAGTTACTGGGGGAGCTGGACAAACTGGCAATGCAATTACAGAAACTGCTTTGCCCCACAAAACCAGGTTAGAAACAGGACTCCAGTTTGTATGAAATTTTTGCAGGCAGATTTTAGAAGACCACTTTCAGGCTCCTGATTTTCCCAGTGTGTCTTACCAGCTACTGTGTGCTTGTAGGGCCAAAAGCACTTTCTTAAACAGCCATAAGGTTTTCTGTATTCAGAGACAATAAGAAAACCCAACCTGATTTGATTTTTCCTTTTACTGTATCTGCTTACATACACATAAGTTTACTGAAGTCAGATTCTAAAAATAGAATCTTAAAACAAACTAATTTTGTTTCAAACACCAATGAATTCAATCAAACTGGTAACAAGACCCTCGACCAAATGCTGATGCACTTATTAGTAACATAAGAGTAAAACAGCTTGTTAGCATAAATCTTGATGTGCATTTGCAAGCAGCTAGCTCATTCTGCTCCAGAATAAGCTTAAATTTTTTTTTTAAATTATATATATATTTCTAGAAATATTAACCTACGATAAGTTTTAAATATGGAGCTTTATGAATTATTCATTATGTAGCATTCAATAATATTAATCATACGGAACATTTTAAATTGCATCAGTTAAAGGAAAACATAAAATACTTGATTAATCATTAACAAATCGGATATAATTTATCAATATTTTATATTAATGAGTCCCTTATTTGATATAGAACTAAGCAAGTACATACGCTGAACCAAAACCTCTTCCCCTTCTCTTTTAGTCTGCTGCAGTAAAGGACTTTTATTGGCATCCCTGGTTTCTAAAAAAGGAGTATGCGATAGCAGAACTGCTATCATGGACTTCCAGAGGGTAGACTTTGGCCTGTGTCCTCGTTTCACTGGGATGGAATCATAGAATTAATTCTCTGTCGGAAAAGCTGCATTTTTAAGAAGACTGCAGCACTCAATTTGGTGAGAACAAAATTGATAAGACGCTTTTCTTTAGTTTGTGGCCAGCCATGGTATGCAGGTTTCCATAGTGATCAAGGTCCTTAGCAGTTTAGAGTTCGTCAGGTATAAGGTCAGGAGGGGCGAAAGCCAGGGCAGCTGACCCAAGCTGGCCAACAGAAGTATTCCATACCATAACTGTTACGCTCACTATAAATTAGAAAGTTTGCTAGGCATGACCTTCTTCCTCAATGGCCATCATCCCTGGAGGGTCTTGCCTGGCATTTGGCTCTTAAGGCCTACTCTCCCACTTATTGGGACCGTCGCGCTTTGGTCAGCTGAGTAGAACTTTGTATATTTTATATTAGTATTAGTATTAATATTAGTTCTTACTATTATTTCGTTAAATCTTTTTTTCATTTCAACCCTTGGACCTCCTTTCCTTTTCACAATTCCCTTTCCCAGGTGGGGAAGGGTCACTGGGTGATAGAACAGCTGACTAAACCAAGACATTTTATTTGGCGCCCAAAGTTTATTTGGTGCCTAACTCAAATAGCTTGCCCAGGAGAACTGCAGATTTTTAATCTGAGAGTCCAGAAGGTTTGAAGTTTTAACAGATTCAACTAGATTCATTACAAGCATTCATTATGTTCGTGTGGGTGGAATGGTGTCTGGGCGGAGTTCTCGGTTATTTCTTTTTAGTGTTGCTTTTGGAGCTGTGGGAGGCTTTATTGCCGTTTGTTAATGGTTTTAAATGGTTTATCACTTCTGGGTGTGGGGTTAAAGGACTCACTTTTCTATGTTGTTTGGCGTTAGTTTATGGTGTTATGCATTATTTTGTAATTGCACTGATTTCTGATCACTATGGACTGGTAGTGGATGACGTGCCAAGCAAAACAGCAGTGGCAGCTTTTTCTGGATACTTCGGGAGTCATCTAGTGTATTATATTTATAATTACACCTTCGATTTTATTTCATGCGATCGAGCTGGCGGGGGGGGGGATATCTTTTTGGGGCTTTTCTTGTCCCTCGAAGCTAACTGTTTTTGAGAATTATGCATACCCTTGGGATGTTTTCACCACCATGTTCATATTGTTAGGCCTTTTGAATGCCTTTCAGTACTTGGTTTTGCTTAGAATAAATCATTACTATAGATTTGGGTGCTGCACAGTTATGCCAGCCCCCACGACAAGCACCGCAACTGCCCCAGCCCCCACGACAGGCATTGAAGCTATGCCAGCCTCCACGATAGGTACTGCAACTGCCCCAACCCCCACGACAGGCACCACAGCTTCCCCAGTCCTCACGGCAGGTACCATGGCTACCCCAGCAGCTACTCAAATTTCTTTGACAGGTACTGCAACTACTCAAGTCCAGGTGACACCCACTGCGATTACTCAGACCTCAGGACTAACATTGCAGCTAACCCTTGACAATCAACTCGTGCCAGTATCAGTCATGCCTGTACAGAAGAGGAAATACACAAGAAGAGCAGGTCGCAAAGGTCTACCAGAGATATCACAGGAGGAAGAACCAGATGTAATCACTCAGAGTGAGCCGCAAGATATACATTAAGTTTACAGTCGTCATGAAGGTGAGCAACTTGTTTCTTGGTTGTTCTGATGCTTGGATAATGGAGACAATGGTTTGGAGTCAGAAGGTAGAGAAGCCAAGCAGTTGGGACGGATGGCTAGAGAAGTGAATAATGACAGGGGTCTTACAAGAGAGGCACAGCCCCTCACTCTCTGGAAGCCGCTCCTGTTGAGCGTGAAGAACAGGTATCCCTTTAGGGATGATGTCGGATACCCCCTGGGCAAGTGAACAACTATTGAGAGAGGTGTTAAGAATTTGAGGGAAATAGCTGTGTGGGACCTGGTTTTTGTTGATCTGGACAACCTGTAGGCACCACTACATCCAGATGCACTCAAAGTTACTGAACCCATGTGGCGCAAGTGGGTACTGAGCACATCACCATCGTATGCCAACACATTGGCATTGCTTAGCTGGAAAGACGACAAGGCACCAACAGTGGGGGACATGGATAATCGAATGTGGCAATACGCAGACAATTTCTCTTCCTCCCTACAGGCCGATGTCTCAGCTGTGGATAAAACGTTGGACAAATCTGCAGAACTTTTCAATAAGTTGTTGGGAAAAATGTCCTGGATGGAGGATAGGTTCAATTCCCTACTTGTACCGACAAGTGTCTCAGCCTTCAGGAGAAAGCACTCCCCTGCAAGGCCTGCTCAAGAGAGACAGTGCACATTATGAGGCACCCTGTGGTTTTCCCTGCTTGACAATGTGTGGTGGGTTGACCCTGGCTAGAGGCCAGATGCCCACCAAAGCCCACTCTATCACTCCCCCTCCTCAAATGGGCAGGGGGAGAAAAATATAACGAAAAGCTCGTGGGTGGAGATAAGGACAGAGAGAGATCACTCACCAATTACTGGCACGGGCAAAACAGACTCGACTTGGGGGAAAAAAACCCCAAATTTATTTTATTACCAATCAAAATCAGAGGATAATGCGAAGTAAAATCAAATCTTAAAACACCTCCCCCATCCCTCCCTTCTTCCCGGGCTTAATCTCTTTCCCGATTTTCCACCTCCTCCCCCCAGCGGCACAGGAGAAAAGGGAATGGGGTTGGGGTCAGTTCATCACACGTTGTTTCTGCTGCTCCTTCCTCCTCAGGGGGAGGACTCCTTCCCCCGCACCAGCGTGGGGTCCCTCTCACTGGAGACAGTTCTCCACGAACTGCTCCAGCGTGAGTCCTTCCCATGACTGCACGGTTCTTCACAAACTGCTTTAGCATGGGTCCATTCCATGGTGTGCAGTCCTTCAGGAAGGGACTGCTCCAGCGTGGGTCCCCCACGGGGTCACAAGTCCTGCCAGCAAACCTGCTCCGGCCTGGGCTCCTCTCTCCACGGGCTACAGGTCCTGACAGGAACCTGCTCCAGTGTGGGCTTCCCGCGGGGTCACAGCCTCCTTCAGGCATCCACCTGCTCCGGCGTGGGGTCCTCCACGGGCTACAGGTGGTCATCTGCTCCACCATGAACCTCCATGGACTGCAGAGGGACAGCCTGCCTCACCATGGTCTTCACCACAGGCTGCAGGGAAATGTCTGCTCCAGCGCCAGGAGCACCTCCTCCCCCTCCTTCTTCCCTGACCTTGGTGTCTGTGGAGGTGTTTCTCTTACATCTTCTCATTCCTCTCTCTAGCTGCAAAGTGTGCAGCTTTTTTTTTTTTTCCCTCTCTTCCTTTTTTTTTTCTTAATTATGTTCTCACAGAGGCGTCACTGATTGGCTCGGCCTTGGCCAGTGGCGGGTCCGTTCTTGTAGCCGGCTGGCATTGGCTGTGTCAGGTCAGACATGGTGAAGCTTCTGGCAGCTTCTCTCACAGAAGCCACCCCCATGTTGTGTCCCCCCCCCGCTACCAAAACATTGCCACACAAACCCAATACACCACGGAGAAGACATGAGAAAACTGATTGGAAAACCTACAGTGGTTTTACAGAGACATGTTGCAAGGTAAAACAATCATAAAAGGAGGTTCTTCGAGGAAAATTTCTGCTCGTTTCCAGTGGCCAGCTCCCCAGATGGCATAGATGGGCTTCGGATCCCTATCTACAAGACATGAGTAACAGGGATGGGGGCAACGGGCACTATGTTCAAAATTAGAGGGGCCCTGCCTCTAGACAGGAAGAGGAGAGGGACAATCATGTTTATTGGACTGTATGAATTCAATGGCCTGGCACATCAGAAGCACAGGAATATAAAGCTCTAGTGGATACTGGTGCACAATGCACACTAATTCCATCAATCTATAAAGGGGCAGAACCCACTTGTATTTCCAGAGTGACGGGGTGATCCCAAGAGCTAACTGTATTGGAAGCTGAAGTGAGTCTGACTGGACATTGGTGGCAAAAGCACCCTATTGTGACTGGTCCAGATGCTCTGTGCATTCTTCGCATAGATTATCTCAGGAGAGGGTATTTCAAGGACCCAAAAGGGTACCAGTGAATGTTTGGTGTAGTGACTGTGGAGATGGAGAAAATCAAAAAGCTGTCTACCTCACCCGGTCTATCAGAGGACCCTCCTGTTGTGGGGCTGCTGAGGGTCAAGGAGCAAAAGGTACCCATTGCTACTACAATGGTGGACTGACAGCAATATCGCATCAACCGAGACTTCCTGATCCCCATTCATAAGCTGATCCATCAACTGGAGGGTCAAGGAGTGATCAGCAGGACTCGTTCACCCTTTAATAGTCTCCAATATGAACTGGAGTCCAAGGCAGCTAAGTGCTATGCTACAATTGATATTGCTAATGTGTTCTTCTCAATCCATTTGGCAGCAGAGTGCAGGCCACCGTTTGCTTTCACTTGTAGGGGCGCCCAGTACACCTGGAATCAACTGCCCCAGGGGTGGAAACACAGCCCCACTATTTGCCATGGGTCCATTCAGACAGCACTGGAACAGGGTGAAGCTCCAGAATACCTGCAGTACATTGATGACAACTTTGTATGGGGCAATACAGCAGAAGAAGATTTCGAGAAAGGAGAGAAAATAATCCAAATCCTTCTGAAAGCCAATTTTGCCACAAACCAAAGTGAGGTCAAGGGATCTGCACGGGAGATTCAGTTTTTAGGAATAAAATGGCAAGATGGAAGTCGTCAGATCCCAATGGATGTGATAAATAAAATAACAGCTATGTCTCCCACAACTAGCAAAAAGGAAGCACAAGCTTTTTTCGGTGTTGTGGGTTTCTGGACATTGCATATTCCGAATTACAGTCAGACTGTAAGACCTCTCTATTAGGTGACCCAAAAAAATAATTATTTCAAATGGGGCTCTGAGCAACAACAGGCCTTTGAAGGAGACGGTTCACGCAGTAGCTCTTGGGCCAGTCCAAACAAAACAAGACACTAAAAATGTGCTCTACATTGCAGCCGGGGAGAATGGCCCTACCTGGAGTCTCCTGCAAAAGGCACCAGGGGAAACTTGAGGTGAACCCCTAGGATTTTGGAATCAGGGATACAGAGGATCTGAGGCTCACTATACTCCAACTGAAAAAGGGATACTGGTGACATATGAAGGAGTTCCAGCTGGTTTGGAAGTAATTGGTACTGAAGCACAGCTCCTCCTGGCACCCTAATTGCCAGTGTTGAACTGGATTTTTAAAGGGAAGACTCCATCCACACATCATGCAACTGATGCTATGTGGAGTAAGTGGGTCGCATGGATCACACAGCGGGCTCAAATAGGGAACCCAAATCACCCAGGAGTTTTGGAAGTGATTGTGGCCTCAAGTTGTGCCAAGGGAGGTACAGATTGGTGTTGGCGCTTTAAGAGCCAAAGCTGCAAGCGGCTTCGGCCTTGGGCAATTAAGTTCTGACTTTGGGTGAAAAAATAGATTAATGAGAAAGAATGCAAGAAAACAAGATAAGAAACTTCTTGTGTAACTAGCCAGAAGTAAAAAGAATGCCTCATGAACAGGTGGATTTATCCAATCAAGTATTGTAACCAGGCGTGTGAACAGTAGCTTTTAGCCAATGAAGAGTTGCTTATGTGTGTGTGTGTGTTAGCAGCTTAAGAGTATATAAGTGATCATGTAACTAATAATAAAGGTCTCCAGTAGAATTCACATTGAATCGTGTGTGGAGTCCATGAATATCCCTCTCGGCAGATTGGATGCCAGGAAAAATTTCTTCACTGAATGGGTTATCAGGCAATGGAACGGGCTGCCTAGGGAGGTGGTTGAGTCACTATCCCTGGAGGTATTTAAAAGACAGGTAGACGAGGTGCTCAGAGATATGGTTTAGTAGTGGATAGGTACAGTTGGACTCGATGATCTCAAAGGTCTTTTCCAACCAAATGATTCTATGACTCTATGACTGGCCAGAACACAAAAATTATTATCAGAAAATGACAAGTGCCTTGTTCACTGGTGGATCCTGTCGTACTATAGGAAAATATCAAAAGTGGAAAGCTGCTATGTGAAGTCCTGCACAAGGTATGTCGCTTCTCATTTTCTGATAATTTATTATATGGTGGGGTGTCTTTAGTGCGCATCACCTTCTTCTCCGGCGACACTGCAAAATCTTTAATCAGATTGCAAAAATCTGGTTAAAATTCTGGTAATCGTATAATCTGATAATAATTGTAAAAATCTTTAATCAGATTTGACCAAAATAAGAATACTTACCTCCTGCATTATATTCCTGAACATCTCAGGGTATGCATTCTGTATGCAGATCATATATGAGATATAAATTATAAATAAATTGTATAATGTAAAAATTGCGCATTTTGTAATGTAAAAATTGGCCGTTCCCCTATATAGCACAAAAATATACAGCAGTTAGAGGGAAAAAATCAGCTCAATATAGCTGTTATTCAAGTAATTTAACTGGTTTAATAGAATATTTTAAAAGTTTCAGTGAAATGTTTAAAATCCCACACCAGAACATTTCATAGCTTCATTGCAGAGAGCCAATAACTGAAGATTCTTTCAGTTTATACTAGAGAATACCAGTTTGTGAAAACTCCCCAGATATCTTGGAGATTTCCTAAGATTGCATTTTTGATTCTAAAGAAAATGGCATAAATATTGTGGTGGGTTGACCCTGGCTAGATGCCGGATGCCCACCAAAGCCCACTCTATCACTCCCCCTCCACAGCAAGATGGGGAGGGGAGAAAATAAGATGGAACACAAAAAAAACCAAACTCGTGGATCGAGACAGAGGCAGTTTAATAGAAGCAAAGCAAAGCTGCGCACGCAGAAGCAGAAGAACAGAATATTTATTCTGTACTTCCCATCAGCAGGCGATGTTTGGCCGCTTCCTGGGAAGCAGGGTTTTCATACGCGTTGCGGTTCCCGGAGGACAAACGGAAGTAATGAATGCCCCCCCTTCCCCCTCTGATCTCCTTGCTTTATTTCTGAGCATACGTCATATGGTATGGAATATCCCTTTGGTCCGTTTGGGTCAGCTGTCCTGGCTGTGTCCCCTCCCAAGACCTTCCCCACCCCCAGCCTACTGGGGGGGGAAATGTTGGAGAGACAGCCTTGGTGCTGTGCTAGCACTGCTCAGCAGTAACCAAAACACTGGTGTGTTCTCAACACCCCTCGAGCCACCAATACAAAACACAGCACTCTGAGGGCTGCCACGGGGAAAATCAACTCCATCCCAGCCAGAACCAATACACTATATATTTAAACTATTCTTCCTTCTCCTCTTTTCTCCAGTACTCCCCTCATATTCCATACATCATCTATGCACATGTTCTGATGAAAGGAGATAGATCTGTATCGTTCATTATGTCGCTATTCATATACTTCTCTGTCAATTTGGAGCAAGTTTAATTTAAAATAATTGCAAATAACTTCTATGTTTATTTTCAACAGCTGTAATTTAAGACAGTCTTTTTCCACATTTAAGTATATCAATTCATAGTCCAACCACATGGGTTCTAAACCAGCAACACTTAATTTCATTACATATTAAGACACTCTCCAAAGAGAAAATAGCACTGCCACCTTGAGAGTGACTTGATCACAGGCTTCTGTGAGGAAAAATATTGGTGTAACAGGAAATATTAAAAATTAGTGAAATTCAATTCTTTCTTAACTGTTATGCATGGACGTGAAACAGAAGAGGCTGTTCTGTATTGCTATATTATCCTCTTTCAATAGAAAAATCAACTGGTATGAAAAAGAGATTTCTCTGAAAAATACTACTTTATGAAGCAGACAATGCAGGACCTCTGTAAATATGATCTCTTTCTGCTTTTTTTCCTATGCCATATAGGTTGATATCTTTTATTGGGGAGGAGGAAGCAAAACAGACCATTTGAGCAGAAAGGAACAGCTTGTTAGTATTATCTTAGCAGAAAACAAGAAACACAAATTCATTTCTACACATAATCAATACCTTGGAAAAAATTATTAGAAGAATGGAGCAGATATAGAAAAGCCACCCTATATGTGTATCCGTAGCTCTGCTTTCAGCACTGAACACACATCTAGTTGCTAGGATATAATTTGTCCTGGTTTTGGCTGGGATAGAGCTAATTTTCTTCTTAGCAGCTAGAATAGCATTATGTTTTGGATTTAGTATGAGATCCGGTATCATTCAAATGTACTGTCTAACAATGATCATAAGGCCAGTCCAATATTTGTATTTAGTGTTTCCATCATCTTCGTACATCTCCTGGAGACTATTAATAATTACACTTTTTACCTTTTCTCCTCGGGGAGTCAACTTATGAAGGGGACATCTCCCCACATTTTCCCCTTATCTTCCAGGCCAATTAGAGCCTTTAAGAATTTTTAATATCCTTGGAATGTTCAAACCAGCATGTTCTTATTGCTATGCATCCTGAATGTGGTTCAGGTCTTGTTTAGAGTTAAAAAACTATTTAGGAATATCACCCAGAGATCGACCCCCATGAGAGGTACTGTGGCTACTCCAACCCCTGGAACAAGCATCATGGGTACTCAAGTCCTGGAGACAGGTACTGCAGTTACTCAGACCCTGGTGACAGGCACTTGTAGCTACTCCAACCCTTGCGACAAGCACAGCAGGCATTCAGGCACTGCGGCTACTCAAACGCTAGAGACAAGCACTACAGCTACTCCAATCCCAAAGACAATCGCTATGACTACTCAAATCCTGCAAAAGGCACTGCAGCTATTCAGATCCCGATGACAGGATCCTCTCGCTGAGGAGACTCGCTCCAGTGCAGGTAGGTCCGCTCTGGGGAGGAGAATCGTGTCCAAAAAAAAAGGACCGGCAAGGGCTCTTTTTGGGGCTCTTTTGGGACTTTTCCAAGCCGGGAAAGTGGCTAGCCTGTGCCGGGGACTGGCAACTTGTGGGCAGGATGCTGACGCAGCAGGGGCGGAGCCAGCACCACCGGCAGCCACCCCCAACCCCCAAAAAAGGCTGCCCTAGGGAGTGCCATGAACAGAATGTGGTGTGGCAGTTTGTGCGGGCAGGGTGTACAAGGAAGGGTGCTGCAGTCTGCTCACAGGTCCTTAAGTCAGGTAAGCCCTTGAGGTCTCAGCCAGAATGATGGGCACTTGCCTCTGAGCTCAAAGGGCTGTGGCTAACAGAGCTAATGCAGCCTCCCAGACAGAACAACACTGGGAACACACTGCTACCCAGCTGTCAGGCTGCCAAGTGTGCAGGTAGAGGAACTCCACTGCTTAGTGACTGAGCTCTAGGGGGAGGCCAGCAGGATGAGGAGTATCAGGGAATAAGAGAAGGACATAGATTATTGGGACTGCACCCTGACCGCCCTAAGGCAGGCTGACAGACCAGCTGAGACAGAAGATCCCCTGTCTGTGGAGAAACATGCTGTGGGAAACTAAGGCGTGGGTGACTTTTAATCACTAACCAATAGGAAGCTAGACTTTTGTGCTGTGTATGAACCTCACTGACTGTATCACGTGGGTGGAATCTTAACCAATTAGTTGCTGGCACGCATCACATGTTGTGTGGCAAAGTGTATAAAAGGAACCTGTACCAAATAAAGACAGAGCATTCACTCTATCTCTATGAGAATACGTGATAGACTCTCGGCACAGCAACAGATGGCGCCCGAACGCCACTGATTACCCTGGCTCTCCACAAGACACGAAACGCTGGGCGAAACGTTGAGTGGAGGTCGTTACCCTGATTTATTGCCGCAAAAGACGAGACGCTGTGCGACACGTTGAGCGGACCCCCCCTGGCCGTAAAGACAAAATGTTGAATGGTGGAAACCCGTCGCCCTTATCTTTTCAGGTGCGGCTGGGTTGAGGTTTAGCCTAGTGTGGTAAATGCCAGCCGGCATGTATAATGGAAGCAGGATTGACTGCGTGGAGCCCCTCATTGTCCTCTCTAAGAGAGGGGAGGCATCTCTGGGAAGCTTTTTTATAAGCTGGTATCCTGGGCTAGGGAGCACGGATACTTTAAAAAGACAAGACAGTCAGGGAGCTCACGGCACCTTGGAGAGTGGAGCGGAATCCCGAATGGCGGTCGTAGAAATCTTCTCAAGTTAGCAAAAGGAAGGCGAAGAGACTCAGGTTACTGATATCGGCCAGAAATAAGAGTAAACCCTCTCGTTAACCCTCTCATTACTTAAATGCTTTTTAGAAAAGCAAGATACAGCATTTAACCTAAAGCATTTAGCTGACTTTGTGCTTCATGATTTTTTTTCAAACTCCTGAGAAGTATTTTGATGAGAATAAGTGGAGAAGTTTTGGAAAATGAACTGCGTAGAGTGGGCAAGATGGAGACGGCCCCCCTTCATCCCCCCCTTCCTCCCCGGCGAGAGGGAACCGGGCAAGATGGCGCCAGCGAAATCCTACCTGCGCAACAGCCGACCAAGATGGCGCTGGCCTGGGGATGACGATGCTGGGAGGCAGAGCTGAGCTGCAAGCTGATAGGCTGATCGACGGGGATGGGCTGAACAGTCAGAAGGACCCGGGGGGAAGGCACCCTCCCCGCCTGGCACCACCCCCCCAAAAGAGACCAGAAAAAACAAGAAGAGATCATGGACTGCAGTTTCCCTATACACACTAACTTTGCTTTTAACACCAAGCAGGCACGGTAGCAGGCACGGTGGCAGGCACGGGGAAGTCAACAAACAGCGGTTTCCATACCAACGACATACCAGGACCCGTGATACTGAGATAACACCGCCTGGACTGGCTGCGGTTTCTTAAAGTGATCAGAGCAGCATTTCAGACCTTCTAAAATTATGGTTTAAGTTATACAATGGTTTATAGTTTGCATGCACGAGAACCTGGCATGTTTTATGGAATGAGTGTGTGGGTAAAGTGAAGGTACCTTCCGTCTGTGTGAAATGAATGAATGGTTAGAATTCAATGTTGTAAAGGTAATTTTTCTTTGTGATTGTTTAATGTGTACACTAAAATGAAATAGGAACTGGGCAGACACTAAACGAGAATTTTGAAAGTTTAGAGAATCAGAGATAAATATGAAGTTATTACTATTGTATGAGAAAGTCCCAGAGAACTAATAACTTTGGGTAGAGGCTATGCTTGTGTCGTTGCAGATTCTGGACCACCGTGGGATTTTCTTCAGGCGGCATTTCGAGCTGTACTTGTTCTCAAATTCTGTTTGGTAAAAAAGAAAAGAAAAAAAAAAAAAAAAAAGGAAGGCTTAAAAGCCCTGGACACTGTATGTCGAAGAATATAAAGATGTAAAGATATGTATTGGATAGTAACATAAGTAGGTAATGAAGTGTATATTAGTAATAGAAAATAACACAGGGTAGATGTGAATATGAATTATCCTTATTGTAATATGAAAAGATGTATCACCAAGTTTTCTGCAGGAGTTTACACAGTTTCTAAAAAGTATTTTTAAATTAACAAAATGAGCATGAATCAAATTTTCAGTATAAGCTATGAATTTTTATGAGATTTTTAACTTTTAATTCTCTTTTCTGATGGAAAATAGTGTCACCAGTTATCACCTTTAAAACTAAGGCCCTGTCATCATTTTCAATGTGAGCATTTATTTTCAAGGGTGTATAATATGACTATAAAGATACTGTAAGTATGAAATTTGGCTTTGAAAAACAATCTTAACTAGCAGGGACTTCTCCTGAGGAGAGATTTTTAGTTTGTTTGTTTGTTTTGTGACATGGATTATATTTCAAATCAGAAATCAGTCAGCAAAGCAGGACCAACCCCATATTAGTATTGTTATTACTATTATTATTATTATTATATTTTTATGCTTCAGAAATAGTTCTGTTTTAGGGTAATGTACAGAATGAAAACTCTGAACCAAGTCTTATTTTGAAAATTGAAGCAACAGATGCAGAGATTTTAAATTGGCCACTATAAATGTACATTTAGTACTGAAGTTATCTACTAATTTTTGATTGGGGCCACTGATGGCAGCGCTCGACCGACACTTAGACTTAAATGGAAAACAGAAAACCCTGTTTGGGTTGATCAATGGCCTCTATCAAAAGAAAAGCTGCAACATGTTGAGGAACTTGTACAGGAACAATTAAAATTGGGTCATATTAAACCCTCTGTTAGCCCATAGAACACTCCTATTTTTACCATTCAGGAAAAAATCTGGGAAATGGAGACTATTACATGATTTGAGAGCTGTAAACAATTGCATGAAGGACATGGGAGCCTTGCAACCTGGGTTACCATCTCCAGCCATGTTGCCAGAAAAATGGAATTTGTTAATACTAGATCTTAAAGATTGTTTTTTCACAATTCCTTTACACGAGGATGATGGTGACAAGTTTGCATTTTCTGTGCCTTTCATCGATAGGGTACTGCCACAGAGTATGAAAAACTCTCCTACCAATTGTCAGTGGTTTGTGGATTTAACCTTAAGACCGTGGCGAAGAGAAAACCCTGACTTGCTTACATACCATTATATGGATGACTTATTGGTAGCTAGTCCTACACCCCTTCCTGAGCGAAAACAGAAAGAACTTGTAACGTGCTTGCAGAATTTTGGTCTAGTCATTGCGCCTGAAAAGGTTCAAAATATTCTCCTTGGAATTACTTGGGCATGCAAATTACAGAAATTAGACTCATACCTCAGAAAATTATTTCGCACCCAGAAATTAAGACTGTTAATGATGTTCAAAAAGTTAGTAGGTGATCTGCAGTGGCTTTGAACTTTCTGTGGAATTGCTAACACAGATCTTTCTCCTTTGATTGACCTTCTACGAAATAGTAGTTCCCTTTCTGACCCTAGATCATTTACTGTGAAGGCTACGAAAGCACTGGATGACATTACAAAAAAAAAAAAAAAAAAAATTTTTTTTAGACACTCAGCCATAGATCATAGATTGGAAGATTGTCTTTTTCCTTGGTTATCTATAACCGAGAGAAAGAAGATGTTTCATTGATTGTTCAGTTCTCTGACAGCGCCCCTATGCGCTTAATAGAGTGAGTATTCCATAGTTCTACTTTTAGGGCCACAATTACTACTCGGGCCAATGCAATTGGGCAGTTGATATTAAAGTCGGGGCCCGAGGACACCCATGGTAGGTTACTCACAATGTACATTTAGTACTTTGGGTAAGGATATTAGTGCTTGAAATACACAAATTTGTAGCTTGTCATGGAATAAAGGCAGGGTTTAAAATACCAATTTTTCAAAACATATCCACAATGATAAATACATTCTGCTACACCAACAATTCAGCGATTAATAAGCCACTTATATTGTACAATGACATAGTAGCTCCTGAAGCAGAAGATTGCATCTAAGATGGGGATTTTTAGCAGCATTTTTACAATTTCATTATGAATTCCTAAAAAGATATTAGGTTGTTATAACTTGGATGTTCTGAGGTAAAACCACAACAGCAAGGAAATTCAGAGTTGATTCTATTTCGGTTGTCTTCTATGATTTTATTCAGGTATCGTAGCACATACGATGCGCTGAGTGCAATCTCCTGAGATGCTGTACCTTGCTACAACAGGGATGAGTACAGAACAAATTTTCTTTCCTTGTTTTTGTGTGTTTGTCATAGCCTTGATATTTGAATGTTTTCTTCTCATTGTAGAAACACTAAATGGCTTATACTGTATTTGAATAGCACTGGTTAAGATGGGTACTGACAAACTGGAAATCCTTGAACTGCTCTAACTTGCAATCATCATTAATTTGGATTTTTCTTTAATTCTGTAGATGCATTTTTGTTGAAGTGGTTAAAATTATTTGAAATGTGAAGGTGTTTTGGGTAGTATTTTATACTGATGTATATATTGTAATAGAAATCATTGTAATAATTGTAAAGGTTTTTAGGTATAAGTACACTACACCCAGATAAATGGACGTATAGATCAAGTATTCAGTGTTAGCACTCACTAATGCAGAAGGAGAAGAGAAGATTTCAACATGATTAACCCTACATAGCATTCACACATCTCATAAGTTAGTAAAAAAAAAAAAAAAGAGAGGAAAGAGTCCTAAGCTTATAGTTATTACTGCATTAAGATTTTGTTAATTAGCATTGTTTTAAGACCTTAAGTTGTAGTACCTAGATAAAACATGTGGATAACTTTTGTTAATGTAAGGAAGTAAGAATCACTATGGCTTTCACTACCTATGCCCGAGAATCCTTTTAGAACCTGTCTTATAAGAGTGCTTTATATAACTTTGCTCACACAGATGTTACTAGTCATTGATGGCATTAGACATGCAACACTGCAAAATAGAGTAGCAATTGATTTCTATTTGTTAGCACAAGGGATATGTTTGAGAGGAATCTGAAGGCATGTGCTGTATGATTCTATCAGACCACTCAGACTCAATTCATATGGCCATTGGAAGGTTAAGGGAAAATGTCAAACACTTGAGGGTAAATAGTGATGATTGGTTAAGCGAGTAGTTTTTACACGAATGAATTCTTTGACTATTAAAGTCAGGATTTAAGATGCTATTTGTAATTTGGTAATCTTTTATTAGTGCCTTGCTTGCTATCGTGTCTGCAAGGGCCCTGCAGAAGATGGTGGACAACGCCTTTGTGGTATAAAAAACAAACAAACAAAAAAATAGAAATTGCTGGCTCCTTAAGAGCCCAAGATGCAGGCAGCTTTGGCCTTGGCAATTAATTCCTGACTTTTAAAACACCAGAATAGAGAAACAAGATAAGAAGATTCTAATATAATTGGTCAGAAGTAAAAAGAAGGCCTTAGATGGCTCGGTATTATAATTTTGCTTTGCATTGTAGCACGTATATTATTTTCTTGTATAGCCAAACATGTGGAGAAACTGGCCCAGAATGTCTTTTTAGCTCAAAATAATAAAAACAGGGGAAAGTGTGGGAAACTGTTGGCAGAGCACCACGTAGAGCACCGTACACATCTGGTGTGGATGCTGATATGTTAGGGTCAGCCTTGAAGAGTCAGAATGTTGAATGCTTCTCCAGGTTGGATTGGTACTGATTTGGATATGGAGTGGAGTCAAGCTGGTTTGATGTGGACTTTAGGCTGACTTGTTTTCATGCTGGGTCGGAGATCTGACCATCTCAGATTGTTTAGGAGACTGGATGGGAAATGGTAGCCATTTCCATGTTGGTGTCTCTTCACAGCAGAAATACATTTCTTTTGGCATCCTGTCGCTTTAGTTTTCAACTTTAGTTAAAGAGAGTGTATGCTTTTTTAGGCATTAAAATTTTTAGTTCTAATTATAGTAAAAATTGCTTATAGATGTGTAATGAAAGGAATATAGAGTGTCACTGCTACAGCCTTGTTTGTTTTAAAAGAATAAGGGGAAGATGCTGGGGACCTGGCCATATTGCAGGACTGTAATACTAGCTGGGCCCCGGCTGTGTGACAAAAGAGACAAGCTGAGAGAAAGGAATTTGACTACGTGTGAAAGTAATAAACAACTATTGACAAGATGGACGCCAGCTGGAAATTTACGACGAGGAAGTGAACCTGAACCAAGATAAGAGCGAACCAGTGAGACTGAGAGATCAACGTATGATTAGTGCCATTAACCAGTAGTAATTGGACACGTATGCGAAACCAAGTCAAAAGAAACTTTGACAATTTTGTATCAGGAGTAGCTTTAGCTGGGAACCACAAAGTAGGAGTACCCTGTTCCCTGTTAACGCTTGACTTTCCTCACTCGGATTGGGACCATGGCTGAAAACCATAGCGATGTATTTAATTGGTATTGGAGGTATATTTTTATTAGTATTACTCTTGTTGCCCTGCTTGATCAGCTGTTTGTAAAATTTGGTTACAAAGACAGTTTCTGGAACACAGACCACTCCCCTTGTACAAAAGAAAAAGGGGGAAGTGTGGAGAAACATGCTGTGGGAAACTAAGGCGTGGGTGACTTTTAATCACTAACCAATAAGAAGCTAGACTTTTGTGCTGTGTGTGAACCTCACTGACTGTATCACGTGGGTGGAATCTTAACCAATTAGTTGCTGGCACGCATCACATGTTGTGTGGCAAAGTGTATAAAAGGAACCTGTACCAAATAAAGACAGAGCATTCACTCTATCTCTATGAGAATACGTGATAGACTCCGGCACAGGCTACACCTGTCCACTTGCCATTTGGCTGAATGTGGGGATGTCCTGGTTTTACTAGGATCGCAGTTTCCGTTCGGGATTGTTACTCCTCCGGGATCGTTATCCGGGAACGGGCCGGGCTTATCAGTGGGTGGTAAGCAGTTTGCACTGGGTTATCACTCATTTGCATATCTTATTACTGTTATCATTATCATTACTATTTTAATATTAGTTGTTTAGGTTTTTTGTTGTTGTTGGGGATTTTTTTAAGTTTTCTTTTATTTCTATTGTTAAACTGTTTTTATCTCAACCTACAAGCCTCCTAATTCTTGCCCCCAATCCTCTCCCCTATCCCTTGGGGGTGGGGGGGAAAGTGGGTGAACGGCTGTGTTGGCTGCTAGCCAAGGGCTAGCCCAGTGAAACTATTACAGGTCCTTTCCCCCCTACTGAGACAGGTGGCCTCTGCCAGGCACCAGCAGGCCTGGTGTCCTGTAAACCCACCTGTGCTCAAAGAACCCAAAATTATGCTGGTGACATCAGTCTCTGAGGCAGGCATTGATTAGCTGGCTCTTCCCATTTCCTCCCTCATTATGCCCTGTGACTGGAAGGATAGAGGAGAACACCACCTGTGCTCCTGACTCCTTAACCATTTGTCCTAAGGCCTTGTAGTCCCTCTTGATTGCCCTCAGGCTTCTTGTTGCTACTTCATTGCTCCCCACCTGAAATATCAATAGTGGATAATAATCTGATGGCTTTACTAGGGTGGGGAGCTTTCTCTTGACATCCTTAACCTGGGCTCCAGGTAAACAGCAGACTTCCCCAAGAAGTGGGTCTGGTCTGCATATTGGACCTTCTGTTCCCTTGAGAATGAAGTCTCCTATGACAACAGCCTCTTTTTCTTGGTGGCTGAAGTTTGGATGCAGAGTATAGGCCAACTTACCTTCGATGACACCTCCAGTCTAGGTGTACCATTACCCTCATCATTTTCTGGCTCCACTTGCAAAGCCCCATGCCTGTTCTTCAAGGGCACCTGAGAATGTGGGGTAGCTACAGGGGCAACACGCCTGCTGCAACAGGCAGGAACTTGCTGCCATTGCCCCTTATCTTTTGAGTCCCCTGTAACAGTTTCACTGGACTAGCCCTTGGCTAGCAGCCAACACATCCGTTTACCCACTTTCCCCCACTGATAAGCCTGGCCTGTTCCCGGATAACGATCCCAGAGGAGCAACAATCCCAAACCAAAACCGCAATCCCGGAAAAGCAAGAGCCCGAGAGAAAACCCATGCGAATCCCTCCCCCCCCCCCCCTTTCCAGTCAGCCCCAGATAATATACTAAGCATGAAGGGATATGATATGGAATATCTCATTGGCACATCCAAATGCCAGTTTGGGGTTTTGCTATTCGCTACACTTCTCCCTCCCAGTCCTAATGCAGCTGAGAACCAGCCAAACATGGTGGCCTTGAGCTCCAGCAGCAACTAATAACATTAGTACTTTTATCAATGATGTTCTCAAAAGCAAGTCTGAACTGAAATCAAAACACAGCTCTTCTAAATACTGAGAAGAAAATTAACTCTATCCTAGAAAAACCAGGACAGTATCCACTCCTTATTCCATACCATTCACGTCATGCTCAAGTATACATATATATATATACACACACAAATATAATTCCCATTGTTTGTGGGTCATTCCTCCAAAATGTCTATTAAGTTCATTTAGTCCATTACCTTGGGTTCTATCTGTCATGACAGTTTTTCAAGGTAAAAGAGATGATGTGGAAGTTGCACAGTCAATGGAATAGGTGATGTTGGACAAAGCAGGAGGATGGTATGTAGTCTCTGTTTCATGCTGCATCTGGAACTCGTCACTGGTATATCTAGCACAGTCCATGCTCAATGTAGTTAATGGAGTAGGTGACATTGGACACAGCAGGAGAATGTTATGTAGTCTCTGTTTCATGCTGCATCTGAAACTTGTAGTTGGCGTATCTAGCACAGTCCATGCTCAGGGTCTGCGGGTTGAAGATGTTGATCTTGAAGAAGTTCTTGGGCACCAGCTCTGGCTCTATTAGAGTTCCTTACTCATTAACCTGAGGAAATTCTTAATATAAAGCCATTAGTATAATACACAATAGCAATGATGATATGCACTTCATCAGCTATTTTTCACCTAACATCAAATTCCCTTGAGGCACACATTGGACTTCCCCATCCTTTTGCATCACCCACCAAGTGCACCCAGGTCCTTGAGCAAAAGTAATCCCACGAATGGGTTTACCTTTACCCATGGCAGGAATAACCCAGACTGTTTTTCCAAGCAAATTCTTAATGTGCACTACAGGGACTTTGTCCCCTTCCACAGTACGTAAAAGACTTGAGTGGGCAGGGCCATCTCTGTTGGCAGATCCTCTGGTGTTGACTAACCAGGTGGCTTTTGCTAAATGTGTCTCCCAGTGTTTGAAAGTTCCACCACCCATTGCTTTGAGTGTGGTTTTTAGCAGCCCATTGCATCATTCGACTTTCCCAGAGGCTGGTGCACGATAGGGAATGTGGTACATCCACTCAATGCCATGTTCTCTGGCCCAAGTGTCTATGAGATTGTTTCAGAAATGAGTCCCGTTGTCTGACTCAGTTCTGTCTGGGGTTCCATGTCGCCACAAGACCTGCTTTTCAAGGCCTAGAATAGTGTTTCGGGCAGTGGCATGGGGCACAGCATAGGTCTCCAACCATCCGGTGGTTGCTTCCACCATTCTAAGCACATGGCGCTTACCATTATGGGTTTGTGGGAGTGTGATATAGTCAATCTGCCAGGCCTCCCCATATTTATATTTTAACCATAGTCCTCCATACCAAATAGGTTTTAACCTCTTGGCTTGCTTAATCGCAGCACATGTTTCATGATCATGAATGACTTGTGCAGTAATGTCCATGGTTAAGTCCACCCCTCGATCACGAGCCCATCTATATGTTGCATCTCTTCCTTGATGACCTGAGGCATCATGGACCCATCGGGCTGAAAATTTTTCACCCTTCTGTTGCCAGTCCAGGTCTACTTGAGACACTTTGATCTTAGCAGCCTGATCCACCTGATGATTATTTTTATGTTCTTCAGTAGCTCGACTTTTGGGCACATGAGCATCTACATGACGTGTCTTTACAACCAGTCTCTCCGGCCGAGCAGCAATGTCTTGCCATAATTCAGCAGCCCAGATGGGTTTGCCTCTGCACTGCCAGTTGCTCTGTTTCCATTGTTGTAACCACTCCCACAGGGCATTGGCCACCATCCATGAGTCAATATAGAGGTAGAGCACTGGCCACTTTTCTCATTCAGCAATGTCTAAGGCCAGCTGGATGGCTTTTACCTCTGCAAACTGGCTTGATTCACCTTTTCCTTCAACAGCCTCTGTGACTCGTTGGGTGGGACTCCACACAGCAGCTTTCCACTTTCGATGTCTTCCTACAATACGACAGGAGCCATCAGTGAACAGGGCATATCGTTTCTCATCATCTGGTAATTCATTATATGGTGGACCGTCTTCAGCACGTGTTACCTCTTCCTCTGGTGACATTCCAAAATCCTTGCCTTCTGGCCAGTTCATGATCGCTTCTATGATTCTTGGTCAACTGAGGTTTCCAATTGGAGCTCGTTGTGTGATTAGTGCAACCCACTTACTTCATGTGGCATCAGTTACGTGGTGTGTAGAGGGAACGCTCCCTTTGAACATCCAGCCCAGTACAGGCAATCGGGGCGCCAGGAGGAGCTGTGCTTCAGTACTGATCACTTCTGAAGCAGCTCGAACTCCCTCATATGCTGCCAATATCTCTTTTTCAGTTGGAGTATAGCTGGACTCTGATCCTCTGTACCCACAACTCCAAAACCCAAGGGGTCGACCTCCAGTTTCCTCTGGTGCTTTCTGCCAGAGGCTCTAGGTTGGTCCATTGTCTCCACCTGCAGTGTAGAGAACATTTTTAACACCTTGTCCTGTCCAGACTGGCCCAAGGGCTACTGCATGGACTATCTCTTGTTTGATTAGTTCAAAGGCTCGTCGTTGCTCGGTACCCCATGTGAAATCATTCTTCTTTGGGGTCAACTGGTAGAGAGGGCTCACAATCTCACTGTAATGTGGAATGTGCATTCTCCAGAAACCCACAATGCCTAAGAAGGCTTGTGCTTCCTTCTTGTTGGTTGGTGGAGACATAGCTGTTATTTTATTGATCACATCGATTGAGATCTGACGACGTCCATCTTGCCACTTGATTCCTAAAAAACTGGATCTCTGGTGAAGGTCCCTTGACCTCGCTTCGTTTTATGGCAAAACCAGCTCTCAGAAGGATTTGAATTATCTCCTTCCCTTTCTCAAAAACTTCTTCTGCTGTGTTGCCCCACACAATTATAACATCAATGTATTGCAGGTGTTCTGGAGCTCCACCCTGCTCCAAGGCATTCTGGATCAGTCCATGACAAATGGTGGGGCTGTGTTTCCACCCTTGGGACAGTTGATTCCAGGTGTACTGGACACCCCTCCAGGTGAAAGCATACTGTGGCCTGCACTCTGCTGCCAAAAGAATGGAGAAAAATGCATTAGCAATGTCTATGGTGGCGTACCACTTGACTGCCTTGGACTCCAGTTCATATCGGAGCTCTAACATGTCTGGCACGGCAGTGCTCAGTGGTGGTGTGACTTCATTCAATCCACGATAGTCCCCTGTCAGTCTCCACTCCCCATTTGACTTCCGCACAGGCCATATGGAGCTGTTAAAGGGAAAACGAGTCCTGCTGATCACTCCTTGGCTCTCCAGCTGACGAATCAGTTTATGGATGGGAATTATGGAGTCTCGATTGGTGCGATATTGCCGCCGGTGCACTGTTGTGGTAGCAATCGGCACCTGCTGTTCTTCGACCCTTAGCAGTCCCATCACAGAAGGGTCTTCTGAGAGACCGGGCAGAGCAGACAGCTGTTTGATTTCCTCTGTGTCCAAAGCAGCTATGCCAAAAGCCCACTGGTACCCTTTTGGGTCCTTGAAATACCCTCTCCTGAGGTAATCTATGCCAAGAATGCACGGAGCACCTGGGCCAGTCACAATGGGGTGCTTTTGCCAGTCATTCCCAGTCAGGCTCATTTTGGCCTCTAACACAGTCAGCTCTTGGGACCCCCCTGTGACTCCAGAAATACAAATGGATTCTACTCCTTTAAAGTTTGATGGCATCAGGGTGCATTGGGCACCAGTGTCCACTGAAGCTTTGTACTGCTGGTGGTCAGATGTGCCAGGCCAACGAATCCAGACAG
This sequence comes from Caprimulgus europaeus, assembly GCA_907165065.1. The sequence continues at coordinate 17,628,471 of OU015537.1, forward strand.
TCCAGTAAACTCGGTTATCCCTTTCCTCTGCCTGGCTGGAGGCAGGGCCCCTCTAATGCCCATCATATTCATCACTCGTGCTGAAATGTGATCAAAAGAATTAGGACCACGGAAAGGATTGAGAGTAGCATCAGCCCTCCTATTCTATCTGGGTAATTGTCCACTGGAGACTGGAGCAGCATTTTTCCTAGAAGGACCAGAAGCATCCCTAGACTCCGGGGGGTGTCGGCGACAATTGAAGCACTTTTGTTAATCTCAAGGGAACAGAAGGTCCAATATGCAGACCAGATCCACTTCTTGGGGAAGTCTGCTATTTACCTGGAGCCAAGGTTAAGGATGTCAAGAGAAAGCTCCCCACCCTAGGATGCTTCCCTATTTTTACTTGTTTTTCTTTGCAGCTCATGTACTCGTGCCTGCAGGACTGAGGTAGGTTTCCCATCCTACTTTGTCATGTCTTCGCCATTGTCACTCAAGTAAAACCTAGGGTGGGGAGCTTTCTCTTGACATCCTTAACCTTGGCTCCAGGTAAATAGCAGACTTCCCCAAGAAGTGGATCTGGTCTGCATATTGGACCTTCTGTTCCCTTGAGATTAACAAAAGTGCTTCAATTGTCGCCGACACCCCCCGGAGTCTAGGGATGCTTCTGGTCCTTCTAGGAAAAATGCTGCTCCAGTCTCCAGTGGACAATTACCCAGATAGAATAGGAGGGCTGATGCTACTCTCAATCCTTTCCGTGGTCCTAATTCTTTTGATCACATTTCAGCACGAGTGATGAATATGATGGGCATTAGAGGGGCCCTGCCTCCAGCCAGGCAGAGGAAAGGGATAACCGAGTTTACTGGACTGTCTGGATTCGTTGGCCTGGCACATCTGACCACCAGCAGTACAAAGCTTCAGTGGACACTGGTGCCCAATGCACCCTGATGCCATCAAACTTTAAAGGAGTAGAATCCATTTGTATTTCTGGAGTCACAGGGGGGTCCCAAGAGCTGACTGTGTTAGAGGCCAAAATGAGCCTGACTGGGAATGACTGGCAAAAGCACCCCATTGTGACTGGCCCAGGTGCTCCGTGCATTCTTGGCATAGATTACCTCAGGAGAGGGTATTTCAAGGACCCAAAAGGGTACCAGTGGGCTTTTGGCATAGCTGCTTTGGACACAGAGGAAATCAAACAGCTGTCTGCTCTGCCCGGTCTCTCAGAAGACCCTTCTGTGATGGGACTGCTAAGGGTCGAAGAACAGCAGGTGCCGATTGCTACCACAACAGTGCACCGGCGGCAATATCACACCAATCGAGACTCCATAATTCCCATCCATAAACTGATTCGTCAGCTGGAGAGCCAAGGAGTGATCAGCAGGACTCGTTTTCCCTTTAACAGCTCCATATGGCCTGTGCGGAAGTCAAATGGGGAGTGGAGACTGACAGGGGACTATCGTGGATTGAATGAAGTCACACCACCACTGAGCACTGCCGTGCCAGACATGTTAGAGCTCCGATATGAACTGGAGTCCAAGGCAGTCAAGTGGTACGCCACCATAGACATTGCTAATGCATTTTTCTCCATTCTTTTGGCAGCAGAGTGCAGGCCACAGTATGCTTTCACCTGGAGGGGTGTCCAGTACACCTGGAATCAACTGTCCCAAGGGTGGAAACACAGCCCCACCATTTGTCATGGACTGATCCAGAATGCCTTGGAGCAGGGTGGAGCTCCAGAACACCTGCAATACATTGATGTTATAATTGTGTGGGGCAACACAGCAGAAGAAGTTTTTGAGAAAGGGAAGGAGATAATTCAAATCCTTCTGAGAGCTGGTTTTGCCATAAAACGAAGCGAGGTCAAGGGACCTTCACCAGAGATCCAGTTTTTTAGGAATCAAGTGGCAAGATGGACGTCGTCAGATCTCAATCGATGTGATCAATAAAATAACAGCTATGTCTCCACCAACCAACAAGAAGGAAGCACAAGCCTTCTTAGGCATTGTGGGTTTCTGGAGAATGCACATTCCACATTACAGTGAGATTGTGAGCCCTCTCTACCAGTTGACCCCAAAGAAGAATGATTTCACATGGGGTACCGAGCAACGACGAGCCTTTGAACTAATCAAACAAGAGATAGTCCATGCAATAGCCCTTGGGCCAGTCTGGACAGGACAAGGTGTTAAAAATGTTCTCTACACTGCAGGTGGAGACAATGGACCAACCTAGAGCCTCTGGCAGAAAGCACCAGAGGAAACTGGAGGTCGACCCCTTGGGTTTTGGAGTTGTGGGTACAGAGGATCAGAGTCCAGCTATACTCCAACTGAAAAAGAGATATTGGCAGCATATGAGGGAGTTCGAGCTGCTTCAGAAGTGATCAGTACTGAAGCACAGCTCCTCCTGGCGCCCCGATTGCCTGTACTGGGCTGGATGTTCAAAGGGAGCGTTCCCTCTACACACCACGTAACTGATGCCACATGAAGTAAGTGGGTTGCACTAATCACACAACGAGCTCCAATTGGAAACCTCAGTTGACCAAGAATCATAGAAGCGATCATGAACTGGCCAGAAGGCAAGGATTTTGGAATGTCACCAGAGGAAGAGGTAACACGTGCTGAAGACGGTCCACCATATAATGAATTACCAGATGATGAGAAACGATATGCCCTGTTCACTGATGGCTCCTGTCGTATTGTAGGAAGACATCGAAAGTGGAAAGCTGCTGTGTGGAGTCCCACCCAACGAGTCACAGAGGCTGTTGAAGGAAAAGGTGAATCAAGCCAGTTTGCAGAGGTAAAAGCCATCCAGCTGGCCTTAGACATTGCTGAATGAGAAAAGTGGCCAGTGCTCTACCTCTATATTGACTCATGGATGGTGGCCAATGCCCTGTGGGAGTGGTTACAACAATGGAAACAGAGCAACTGGCAGTGCAGAGGCAAACCCATCTGGGCTGCTGAATTATGGCAAGACATTGCTGCTCGGCCGGAGAGACTGGTTGTAAAGACACGTCATGTAGATGCTCATGTGCCCAAAAGTCGAGCTACTGAAGAACATAAAAATAATCATCAGGTGGATCAGGCTGCTAAGATCAAAGTGTCTCAAGTAGACCTGGACTGGCAACAGAAGGGTGAAAAATTTTCAGCCCGATGGGTCCATGATGCCTCAGGTCATCAAGGAAGAGATGCAACATATAGATGGGCTCGTGATCGAGGGGTGGACTTAACCATGGACATTACTGCACAAGTCATTCATGATCATGAAACATGTGCTGCGATTAAGCAAGCCAAGAGGTTAAAACCTATTTGGTATGGAGGACTATGGTTAAAATATAAATATGGGGAGGCCTGGCAGATTGACTATATCACACTCCCACAAACCCATAATGGTAAGCGCCATGTGCTTAGAATGGTGGAAGCAACCACCGGATGGTTGGAGACCTATGCTGTGCCCCATGCCACTGCCCGAAACACTATTCTAGGCCTTGAAAAGCAGGTCTTGTGGCGACATGGAACCCCAGACAGAACTGAGTCAGACAACGGGACTCATTTCTGAAACAATCTCATAGACACTTGGGCCAGAGAACATGGCATTGAGTGGATGTACCACATTCCCTATCGTGCACCAGCCTCTGGGAAAGTCGAATGATGCAATGGGCTGCTAAAAACCACACTCAAAGCAATGGGTGGTGGAACTTTCAAACACTGGGAGACACATTTAGCAAAAGCCACCTGGTTAGTCAACACCAGAGGATCTGCCAACAGAGATGGCCCTGCCCACTCAAGTCTTTTACGTACTGTGGAAGGGGACAAAGTCCCTGTAGTGCACATTAAGAATTTGCTTGGAAAAACAGTCTGGGTTATTCCTGCCATGGGTAAAGGTAAACCCATTCGTGGGATTACTTTTGCTCAAGGACCTGGGTGCACTTGGTGGGTGATGCAAAAGGATGGGGAAGTCCAATGTGTGCCTCAAGGGAATTTGATGTTAGGTGAAAAATAGCTGATGAAGTGCATATCATCATTGCTATTGTGTATTATACTAATGGCTTTATATTAAGAATTTCCTCAGGTTAATGAGTAAGGAACTCTAATAGAGCCAGAGCTGGTGCCCAAGAACTTCTTCAAGATCAACATCTTCAACCCGCAGACCCTGAGCATGGACTGTGCTAGATACGCCAACTACAAGTTTCAGATGCAGCATGAAACAGAGACTACATAACATTCTCCTGCTGTGTCCAATGTCACCTACTCCATTAACTACATTGAGCATGGACTGTGCTAGATATACCAGTGACGAGTTCCAGATGCAGCATGAAACAGAGACTACATACCATCCTCCTGCTTTGTCCAACATCACCTATTCCATTGACTGTGCAACTTCCACATCATCTCTTTTACCTTGAAAAACTGTCATGACAGATAGAACCCAAGGTAATGGACTAAATGAACTTAATAGACATTTTGGAGGAATGACCCACAAACAATGGGAATTATATTTGTGTGTGTATATATATATATGTATACTTGAGCATGACGTGAATGGTATGGAATAAGGAGTGGATACTGTCCTGGTTTTTCTAGGATAGAGTTAATTTTCTTCTCAGTATTTAGAAGAGCTGTGTTTTGATTTCAGTTCAGACTTGCTTTTGAGAACATCATTGATAAAAGTACTAATGTTATTAGTTGCTGCTGGAGCTCAAGGCCACCATGTTTGGCTGGTTCTCAGCTGCATTAGGACTGGGAGGGAGAAGTGTAGCGAATAGCAAAACCCCAAACTGGCATTTGGATGTGCCAATGAGATATTCCATATCATATCCCTTCATGCTTAGTATATTATCTGGGGCTGACTGGAAAGGGGGGGGGGTGGAGGGATTCGCATGGGTTTTCTCTCGGGCTCTTGCTTTTCCGGGATTGCGGTTTTGGTTTGGGATTGTTGCTCCTCTGGGATCGTTATCCGGGAACAGGCCAGGCTTATCAGTGGGGGAAAGTGGGTAAACGGATGTGTTGGCTGCTAGCCAAGGGCTAGTCCAGTGAAACTGTTACAGGGGACTCAAAAGATAAGGGGCAATGGCAGCAAGTTCCTGCCTGTTGCAGCAGGCGTGTTGCCCCTGTAGCTACCCCACATTCTCAGGTGCCCTTGAAGAACAGGCATGGGGCTTTGCAAGTGGAGCCAGAAAATGATGAGGGTAATGGTACACCTAGACTGGAGGTGTCATCGAAGGTAAGTTGGCCTATACTCTGCATCCAAACTTCAGCCACCAAGAAAAAGAGGCTGTTGTCATAGGAGACTTCATTCTCAAGGGAACAGAAGGTCCAATATGCAGACCAGACCCACTTCTTGGGGAAGTCTGCTGTTTACCTGGAGCCCAGGTTAAGGATGTCAAGAGAAAGCTCCCCACCCTAGTAAAGCCATCAGATTATTATCCACTATTGATATTTCAGGTGGGGAGCAATGAAGTAGCAACAAGAAGCCTGAGGGCAATCAAGAGGGACTACAAGGCCTTAGGACAAATGGTTAAGGAGTCAGGAGCACAGGTGGTGTTCTCCTCTATCCTTCCAGTCACAGGGCATAATGAGGGAGGAAATGGGAAGAGCCAGCTAATCAATGCCTGCCTCAGAGACTGATGTCACCAGCATAATTTTGGGTTCTTTGAGCACAGGTGGGTTTACAGGACACCAGGCCTGCTGGTGCCTGGCAGAGGCCACCTGTCTCAGTAGGGGGGAAAGGACCTGTAATAGTTTCACTGGGCTAGCCCTTGGCTAGCAGCCAACACAGCCGTTCACCCACTTTCCCCCCCACCCCCAAGGGATAGGGGAGAGGATTGGGGGCAAGAATTAGGAGGCTTGTAGGTTGAGATAAAAACAGTTTAACAATAGAAATAAAAGAAAACTTAAAAAAATCCCCAACAACAACAAAAAACCTAAACAACTAATATTAAAATAGTAATGATAATGATAACAGTAATAAGATATGCAAATGAGTGATAACCCAGTGCAAACTGCTTACCACCCACTGATAAGCCCGGCCCGTTCCCGGATAACGATCCCGGAGGAGTAACAATCCCGAACGGAAACTGCGATCCTAGTAAAACCAGGACATCCCCACATTCAGCCAAATGGCAAGTGGACAGGTGTAGCCTGTGCCGGAGTCTATCACGTATTCTCATAGAGATAGAGTGAATGCTCTGTCTTTATTTGGTACAGGTTCCTTTTATACACTTTGCCACACAACATGTGATGCGTGCCAGCAACTAATTGGTTAAGATTCCACCCACGTGATACAGTCAGTGAGGTTCACACACAGCACAAAAGTCTAGCTTCTTATTGGTTAGTGATTAAAAGTCACCCACGCCTTAGTTTCCCACAGCATGTTTCTCCACACTTCCCCCTTTTTCTTTTGTACAAGGGGAGTGGTCTGTGTTCCAGAAACTGTCTTTGTAACCAAATTTTACAAACAGCTGATCAAGCAGGGCAACAAGAGTAATACTAATAAAAATATACCTCCAATACCAATTAAATACATCGCTATGGTTTTCAGCCATGGTCCCAATCCGAGTGAGGAAAGTCAAGCGTTAACAGGGAACAGGGTACTCCTACTTTGTGGTTCCCAGCTAAAGCTACTCCTGATACAAAATTGTCAAAGTTTCTTTTGACTTGGTTTCGCATACGTGTCCAATTACTACTGGTTAATGGCACTAATCATACGTTGATCTCTCAGTCTCACTGGTTCGCTCTTATCTTGGTTCAGGTTCACTTCCTCGTCGTAAATTTCCAGCTGGCGTCCATCTTGTCAATAGTTGTTTATTACTTTCACACGTAGTCAAATTCCTTTCTCTCAGCTTGTCTCTTTTGTCACGCAGCCGGGGCCCAGCTAGTATTACAGTCCTGCAATATGGCCAGGTCCCCAGCATCTTCCCCTTATTCTTTTAAAACAAACAAGGCTGTAGCAGTGACACTCTATATTCCTTTCATTACACATCTATAAGCAATTTTTACTATAATTAGAACTAAAAATTTTAATGCCTAAAAAAGCATACACTCTCTTTAACTAAAGTTGAAAACTAAAGCGACAGGATGCCAAAAGAAATGTATTTCTGCTGTGAAGAGACACCAACATGGAAATGGCTACCATTTCCCATCCAGTCTCCTAAACAATCTGAGATGGTCAGATCTCCGACCCAGCATGAAAACAAGTCAGCCTAAAGTCCACATCAAACCAGCTTGACTCCACTCCATATCCAAATCAGTACCAATCCAACCTGGAGAAGCATTCAACACTCTGACCCTTCAAAGCTGACCCTAACATATCAGCATCCACACCAGATGTGTACGGTGCTCTACGTGGTGCTCTGCCAACAGTTTCCCACACTTTTCCCCGTTTTTATTATTTCGAGCTAAAAAGACATTCTGGGCCAGTTGCTCCACATGTTTGGCTATACAAAAAAAATAATATACGTGCCACAATGCAAAGCAAAATTATAATACCGAGCCATCTAAGGCCTTCTTTTTACTTCTGACCAATTATATTAGAATTTTCTTATCTTGTTTTTCTATTCTGGTGTTTTAAAAGTCAGGAATTAATTGCCAAGGCCAAAGCTGCCTGCATCTTGGGCTCTTAAGGAGCCAGCAATTTCTATTTTTTTGTTTGTTTGTTTTTTATACCACAAAGGCGTTGTCCACCATCTTCTGCAGGGCCCTTGCAGACACGATAGCAAGCAAGGCACTAATAAAAGATTACCAAATTACAAATAGCATCTTAAATCCTGACTTTAATAGTCAAAGAATTCATTCGTGTAAAAACTACTCGCTTAACCAATCATCACTATTTACCCTCAAGTGTTTGACATTTTCCCTTAACCTTCCAATGGCCATATGAATTGAGTCTGAGTGGTCTGATAGAATCATACAGCACATGCCTTCAGATTCCTCTCAAACATATCCCTTGTGCTAACAAATAGAAATCAATTGCTACCCTATTTTGCAGTGTTGCATGTCTAATGCCATCAATGACTAGTAACATCTGTGTGAGCAAAGTTATATAAAGCACTCTTATAAGACAGGTTCTAAAAGGATTCTCGGGCATAGGTAGTGAAAGCCATAGTGATTCTTACTTCCTTACATTAACAAAAGTTATCCACATGTTTTATCTAGGTACTACAACTTAAGGTCTTAAAACAATGCTAATTAACAAAATCTTAATGCAGTAATAACTATAAGCTTAGGACTCTTTCCTCTCTTTTTTTTTTTTTTTACTAACTTATGAGATGTGTGAATGCTATGTAGGGTTAATCATGTTGAAATCTTCTCTTCTCCTTCTGCATTAGTGAGTGCTAACACTGAATACTTGATCTATACGTCCATTTATCTGGGTGTAGTGTACTTATACCTAAAAACTATTACAATTATTACAATGATTTCTATTTCAATATATACATTAATATAAAATACTACCCAAAACACTTTCACATTTCAAACAATTTCAACCACTTCAACAAAAATGCATCTGCAGAATTAAAGAAAAATCCAAATTAATGATGATTGCAAGTTAGAGCAGTTCAAGGACTCCCAGTTTGTCAGTATCCATCTTAACCAGTGCTATTCAAATACAGTATAAGCCATTTAGTGTTTCTACAATGAGAAGAAAACATTCAAATATCAAGGCTATGACAAACACACAAAAACAAGGAAAGAAAATTTGTTCTGTACTCATCCCTGTTGTAGCAAGGTACAGCATCTCAGGAGATTGCACTCAGCGCATCGTATGTGCTACGATACCTGAATAAAATCATAGAAGACAACCGAAATAGAATCAACTCTGAATTTCCTTGCTGTTGTGGTTTTACCTCAGAACATCCAAGTTATAACAACCTAATATCTTTTTAGGAATTCATAATGAAATTGTAAAAATGCTGCTAAAAATCCCCATCTTAGATGCAATCTTCTGCTTCAGGAGCTACTATGTCATTGTACAATATAAGTGGCTTATTAATCGCTGAATTGTTGGTGTAGCAGAATGTATTTATCATTGTGGATATGTTTTGAAAAATTGGTATTTTAAACCCTGCCTTTATTCCATGACAAGCTACAAATTTGTGTATTTCAAGCACTAATATCCTTACCCAAAGTACTAAATGTACATTGTGAGTAACCTACCATGGGTGTCCTCGGGCCCCGACTTTAATATCAACTGCCCAATTGCATTGGCCCGAGTAGTAATTGTGGCCCTAAAAGTAGAACTATGGAATACTCACTCTATTAAGCGCATAGGGGCGCTGTCAGAGAACTGAACAATCAATGAAACATCTTCTTTCTCTCGGTTATAGATAACCAAGGAAAAAGACAATCTTCCAATCTATGATCTATGGCTGAGTGTCTAAAAAAAATTTTTTTTTTTTTTTTTTTGTAATGTCATCCAGTGCTTTCGTAGCCTTCACAGTAAATGATCTAGGGTCAGAAAGGGAACTACTATTCCGTAGAAGGGCAATCAAAGGAGAAAGATCTGTGTTAGCAATTCCACAGAAAGTTCAAAGCCACTGCAGATCACCTACTAACTTTTTGAACATCATTAACAGTCTTAATTTCTGGGTGCGAAATAATTTTCTGAGGTATGAGTCTAATTTCTGTAATTTGCATGCCCAAGTAATTCCAAGGAGAATATTTTGAACCTTTTCAGGCGCAATGACTAGACCAAAATTCTGCAAGCACGTTACAAGTTCTTTCTGTTTTCGCTCAGGAAGGGGTGTAGGACTAGCTACCAATAAGTCATCCATATAATGGTATGTAAGCAAGTCAGGGTTTTCTCTTCGCCACGGTCTTAAGGTTAAATCCACAAACCACTGACAATTGGTAGGAGAGTTTTTCATACTCTGTGGCAGTACCCTATCGATGAAAGGCACAGAAAATGCAAACTTGTCACCATCATCCTCGTGTAAAGGAATTGTGAAAAAACAATCTTTAAGATCTAGTATTAACAAATTCCATTTTTCTGGCAACATGGCTGGAGATGGTAACCCAGGTTGCAAGGCTCCCATGTCCTTCATGCAATTGTTTACAGCTCTCAAATCATGTAATAGTCTCCATTTCCCAGATTTTTTCCTGAATGGTAAAAATAGGAGTGTTCTATGGGCTAACAGAGGGTTTAATATGACCCAATTTTAATTGTTCCTGTACAAGTTCCTCAACATGTTGCAGCTTTTCTTTTGATAGAGGCCATTGATCAACCCAAACAGGGTTTTCTGTTTTCCATTTAAGTCTAAGTGTCGGTCGAGCGCTGCCATCAGTGGCCCCAATCAAAAATTAGTAGATAACTTCAGTACTAAATGTACATTTATAGTGGCCAATTTAAAATCTCTGCATCTGTTGCTTCAATTTTCAAAATAAGACTTGGTTCAGAGTTTTCATTCTGTACATTACCCTAAAACAGAACTATTTCTGAAGCATAAAAATATAATAATAATAATAATAGTAATAACAATACTAATATGGGGTTGGTCCTGCTTTGCTGACTGATTTCTGATTTGAAATATAATCCATGTCACAAAACAAACAAACAAACTAAAAATCTCTCCTCAGGAGAAGTCCCTGCTAGTTAAGATTGTTTTTCAAAGCCAAATTTCATACTTACAGTATCTTTATAGTCATATTATACACCCTTGAAAATAAATGCTCACATTGAAAATGATGACAGGGCCTTAGTTTTAAAGGTGATAACTGGTGACACTATTTTCCATCAGAAAAGAGAATTAAAAGTTAAAAATCTCATAAAAATTCATAGCTTATACTGAAAATTTGATTCATGCTCATTTTGTTAATTTAAAAATACTTTTTAGAAACTGTGTAAACTCCTGCAGAAAACTTGGTGATACATCTTTTCATATTACAATAAGGATAATTCATATTCACATCTACCCTGTGTTATTTTCTATTACTAATATACACTTCATTACCTACTTATGTTACTATCCAATACATATCTTTACATCTTTATATTCTTCGACATACAGTGTCCAGGGCTTTTAAGCCTTCCTTTTTTTTTTTTTTTTTTCTTTTCTTTTTTACCAAACAGAATTTGAGAACAAGTACAGCTCGAAATGCCGCCTGAAGAAAATCCCACGGTGGTCCAGAATCTGCAACGACACAAGCATAGCCTCTACCCAAAGTTATTAGTTCTCTGGGACTTTCTCATACAATAGTAATAACTTCATATTTATCTCTGATTCTCTAAACTTTCAAAATTCTCGTTTAGTGTCTGCCCAGTTCCTATTTCATTTTAGTGTACACATTAAACAATCACAAAGAAAAATTACCTTTACAACATTGAATTCTAACCATTCATTCATTTCACACAGACGGAAGGTACCTTCACTTTACCCACACACTCATTCCATAAAACATGCCAGGTTCTCGTGCATGCAAACTATAAACCATTGTATAACTTAAACCATAATTTTAGAAGGTCTGAAATGCTGCTCTGATCACTTTAAGAAACCGCAGCCAGTCCAGGCGGTGTTATCTCAGTATCACGGGTCCTGGTATGTCGTTGGTATGGAAACCGCTGTTTGTTGACTTCCCCGTGCCTGCCACCGTGCCTGCTACCGTGCCTGCTTGGTGTTAAAAGCAAAGTTAGTGTGTATAGGGAAACTGCAGTCCATGATCTCTTCTTGTTTTTTCTGGTCTCTTTTGGGGGGGTGGTGCCAGGCGGGGAGGGTGCCTTCCCCCCGGGTCCTTCTGACTGTTCAGCCCATCCCCGTCGATCAGCCTATCAGCTTGCAGCTCAGCTCTGCCTCCCAGCATCGTCATCCCCAGGCCAGCGCCATCTTGGTCGGCTGTTGCGCAGGTAGGATTTCGCTGGCGCCATCTTGCCCGGTTCCCTCTCGCCGGGGAGGAAGGGGGGGATGAAGGGGGGCCGTCTCCATCTTGCCCACTCTACGCAGTTCATTTTCCAAAACTTCTCCACTTATTCTCATCAAAATACTTCTCAGGAGTTTGAAAAAAAATCATGAAGCACAAAGTCAGCTAAATGCTTTAGGTTAAATGCTGTATCTTGCTTTTCTAAAAAGCATTTAAGTAATGAGAGGGTTAACGAGAGGGTTTACTCTTATTTCTGGCCGATATCAGTAACCTGAGTCTCTTCGCCTTCCTTTTGCTAACTTGAGAAGATTTCTACGACCGCCATTCGGGATTCCGCTCCACTCTCCAAGGTGCCGTGAGCTCCCTGACTGTCTTGTCTTTTTAAAGTATCCGTGCTCCCTAGCCCAGGATACCAGCTTATAAAAAAGCTTCCCAGAGATGCCTCCCCTCTCTTAGAGAGGACAATGAGGGGCTCCACGCAGTCAATCCTGCTTCCATTATACATGCCGGCTGGCATTTACCGCACTAGGCTAAACCTCAACCCAGCCGCACCTGAAAAGATAAGGGCGACGGGTTTCCACCATTCAACATTTTGTCTTTACGGCCAGGGGGGGTCCGCTCAACGTGTCGCACAGCGTCTCGTCTTTTGCGGCAATAAATCAGGGTAACGACCTCCACTCAACGTTTCGCCCAGCGTTTCGTGTCTTGTGGAGAGCCAGGGTAATCAGTGGCGTTCGGGCGCCATCTGTTGCTGTGCCGAGAGTCTATCACGTATTCTCATAGAGATAGAGTGAATGCTCTGTCTTTATTTGGTACAGGTTCCTTTTATACACTTTGCCACACAACATGTGATGCGTGCCAGCAACTAATTGGTTAAGATTCCACCCACGTGATACAGTCAGTGAGGTTCATACACAGCACAAAAGTCTAGCTTCCTATTGGTTAGTGATTAAAAGTCACCCACGCCTTAGTTTCCCACAGCATGTTTCTCCACAGACAGGGGATCTTCTGTCTCAGGTGGTCTGTCAGCCTGCCTTAGGGCGGTCAGGGTGCAGTCCCAATAATCTATGTCCTTCTCTTATTCCCTGATACTCCTCATCCTGCTGGCCTCCCCCTAGAGCTCAGTCACTAAGCAGTGGAGTTCCTCTACCTGCACACTTGGCAGCCTGACAGCTGGGTAGCAGTGTGTTCCCAGTGTTGTTCTGTCTGGGAGGCTGCATTAGCTCTGTTAGCCACAGCCCTTTGAGCTCAGAGGCAAGTGCCCATCATTCTGGCTGAGACCTCAAGGGCTTACCTGACTTAAGGACCTGTGAGCAGACTGCAGCACCCTTCCTTGTACACCCTGCCCGCACAAACTGCCACACCACATTCTGTTCATGGCACTCCCTAGGGCAGCCTTTTTTGGGGGTTGGGGGTGGCTGCCGGTGGTGCTGGCTCCGCCCCTGCTGCGTCAGCATCCTGCCCACAAGTTGCCAGTCCCCGGCACAGGCTAGCCACTTTCCCGGCTTGGAAAAGTCCCAAAAGAGCCCCAAAAAGAGCCCTTGCCGGTCCTTTTTTTTTGGACACGATTCTCCTCCCCAGAGCGGACCTACCTGCACTGGAGCGAGTCTCCTCAGCGAGAGGATCCTGTCATCGGGATCTGAATAGCTGCAGTGCCTTTTGCAGGATTTGAGTAGTCATAGCGATTGTCTTTGGGATTGGAGTAGCTGTAGTGCTTGTCTCTAGCGTTTGAGTAGCCGCAGTGCCTGAATGCCTGCTGTGCTTGTCGCAAGGGTTGGAGTAGCTACAAGTGCCTGTCACCAGGGTCTGAGTAACTGCAGTACCTGTCTCCAGGACTTGAGTACCCATGATGCTTGTTCCAGGGGTTGGAGTAGCCACAGTACCTCTCATGGGGGTCGATCTCTGGGTGATATTCCTAAATAGTTTTTTAACTCTAAACAAGACCTGAACCACATTCAGGATGCATAGCAATAAGAACATGCTGGTTTGAACATTCCAAGGATATTAAAAATTCTTAAAGGCTCTAATTGGCCTGGAAGATAAGGGGAAAATGTGGGGAGATGTCCCCTTCATAAGTTGACTCCCCGAGGAGAAAAGGTAAAAAGTGTAATTATTAATAGTCTCCAGGAGATGTACGAAGATGATGGAAACACTAAATACAAATATTGGACTGGCCTTATGATCATTGTTAGACAGTACATTTGAATGATACCGGATCTCATACTAAATCCAAAACATAATGCTATTCTAGCTGCTAAGAAGAAAATTAGCTCTATCCCAGCCAAAACCAGGACAAATTATATCCTAGCAACTAGATGTGTGTTCAGTGCTGAAAGCAGAGCTACGGATACACATATAGGGTGGCTTTTCTATATCTGCTCCATTCTTCTAATAATTTTTTCCAAGGTATTGATTATGTGTAGAAATGAATTTGTGTTTCTTGTTTTCTGCTAAGATAATACTAACAAGCTGTTCCTTTCTGCTCAAATGGTCTGTTTTGCTTCCTCCTCCCCAATAAAAGATATCAACCTATATGGCATAGGAAAAAAAGCAGAAAGAGATCATATTTACAGAGGTCCTGCATTGTCTGCTTCATAAAGTAGTATTTTTCAGAGAAATCTCTTTTTCATACCAGTTGATTTTTCTATTGAAAGAGGATAATATAGCAATACAGAACAGCCTCTTCTGTTTCACGTCCATGCATAACAGTTAAGAAAGAATTGAATTTCACTAATTTTTAATATTTCCTGTTACACCAATATTTTTCCTCACAGAAGCCTGTGATCAAGTCACTCTCAAGGTGGCAGTGCTATTTTCTCTTTGGAGAGTGTCTTAATATGTAATGAAATTAAGTGTTGCTGGTTTAGAACCCATGTGGTTGGACTATGAATTGATATACTTAAATGTGGAAAAAGACTGTCTTAAATTACAGCTGTTGAAAATAAACATAGAAGTTATTTGCAATTATTTTAAATTAAACTTGCTCCAAATTGACAGAGAAGTATATGAATAGCGACATAATGAACGATACAGATCTATCTCCTTTCATCAGAACATGTGCATAGATGATGTATGGAATATGAGGGGAGTACTGGAGAAAAGAGGAGAAGGAAGAATAGTTTAAATATATAGTGTATTGGTTCTGGCTGGGATGGAGTTGATTTTCCCCGTGGCAGCCCTCAGAGTGCTGTGTTTTGTATTGGTGGCTCGAGGGGTGTTGAGAACACACCAGTGTTTTGGTTACTGCTGAGCAGTGCTAGCACAGCACCAAGGCTGTCTCTCCAACATTTCCCCCCCCAGTAGGCTGGGGGTGGGGAAGGTCTTGGGAGGGGACACAGCCAGGACAGCTGACCCAAACGGACCAAAGGGATATTCCATACCATATGACGTATGCTCAGAAATAAAGCAAGGAGATCAGAGGGGGAAGGGGGGGCATTCATTACTTCCGTTTGTCCTCCGGGAACCGCAACGCGTATGAAAACCCTGCTTCCCAGGAAGCGGCCAAACATCGCCTGCTGATGGGAAGTACAGAATAAATATTCTGTTCTTCTGCTTCTGCGTGCGCAGCTTTGCTTTGCTTCTATTAAACTGCCTCTGTCTCGATCCACGAGTTTGGTTTTTTTTGTGTTCCATCTTATTTTCTCCCCTCCCCATCTTGCTGTGGAGGGGGAGTGATAGAGTGGGCTTTGGTGGGCATCCGGCATCTAGCCAGGGTCAACCCACCACAATATTTATGCCATTTTCTTTAGAATCAAAAATGCAATCTTAGGAAATCTCCAAGATATCTGGGGAGTTTTCACAAACTGGTATTCTCTAGTATAAACTGAAAGAATCTTCAGTTATTGGCTCTCTGCAATGAAGCTATGAAATGTTCTGGTGTGGGATTTTAAACATTTCACTGAAACTTTTAAAATATTCTATTAAACCAGTTAAATTACTTGAATAACAGCTATATTGAGCTGATTTTTTCCCTCTAACTGCTGTATATTTTTGTGCTATATAGGGGAACGGCCAATTTTTACATTACAAAATGCGCAATTTTTACATTATACAATTTATTTATAATTTATATCTCATATATGATCTGCATACAGAATGCATACCCTGAGATGTTCAGGAATATAATGCAGGAGGTAAGTATTCTTATTTTGGTCAAATCTGATTAAAGATTTTTACAATTATTATCAGATTATACGATTACCAGAATTTTAACCAGATTTTTGCAATCTGATTAAAGATTTTGCAGTGTCGCCGGAGAAGAAGGTGATGCGCACTAAAGACACCCCACCATATAATAAATTATCAGAAAATGAGAAGCGACATACCTTGTGCAGGACTTCACATAGCAGCTTTCCACTTTTGATATTTTCCTATAGTACGACAGGATCCACCAGTGAACAAGGCACTTGTCATTTTCTGATAATAATTTTTGTGTTCTGGCCAGTCATAGAGTCATAGAATCATTTGGTTGGAAAAGACCTTTGAGATCATCGAGTCCAACTGTACCTATCCACTACTAAACCATATCTCTGAGCACCTCGTCTACCTGTCTTTTAAATACCTCCAGGGATAGTGACTCAACCACCTCCCTAGGCAGCCCGTTCCATTGCCTGATAACCCATTCAGTGAAGAAATTTTTCCTGGCATCCAATCTGCCGAGAGGGATATTCATGGACTCCACACACGATTCAATGTGAATTCTACTGGAGACCTTTATTATTAGTTACATGATCACTTATATACTCTTAAGCTGCTAACACACACACACACATAAGCAACTCTTCATTGGCTAAAAGCTACTGTTCACACGCCTGGTTACAATACTTGATTGGATAAATCCACCTGTTCATGAGGCATTCTTTTTACTTCTGGCTAGTTACACAAGAAGTTTCTTATCTTGTTTTCTTGCATTCTTTCTCATTAATCTATTTTTTCACCCAAAGTCAGAACTTAATTGCCCAAGGCCGAAGCCGCTTGCAGCTTTGGCTCTTAAAGCGCCAACACCAATCTGTACCTCCCTTGGCACAACTTGAGGCCACAATCACTTCCAAAACTCCTGGGTGATTTGGGTTCCCTATTTGAGCCCGCTGTGTGATCCATGCGACCCACTTACTCCACATAGCATCAGTTGCATGATGTGTGGATGGAGTCTTCCCTTTAAAAATCCAGTTCAACACTGGCAATTAGGGTGCCAGGAGGAGCTGTGCTTCAGTACCAATTACTTCCAAACCAGCTGGAACTCCTTCATATGTCACCAGTATCCCTTTTTCAGTTGGAGTATAGTGAGCCTCAGATCCTCTGTATCCCTGATTCCAAAATCCTAGGGGTTCACCTCAAGTTTCCCCTGGTGCCTTTTGCAGGAGACTCCAGGTAGGGCCATTCTCCCCGGCTGCAATGTAGAGCACATTTTTAGTGTCTTGTTTTGTTTGGACTGGCCCAAGAGCTACTGCGTGAACCGTCTCCTTCAAAGGCCTGTTGTTGCTCAGAGCCCCATTTGAAATAATTATTTTTTTGGGTCACCTAATAGAGAGGTCTTACAGTCTGACTGTAATTCGGAATATGCAATGTCCAGAAACCCACAACACCGAAAAAAGCTTGTGCTTCCTTTTTGCTAGTTGTGGGAGACATAGCTGTTATTTTATTTATCACATCCATTGGGATCTGACGACTTCCATCTTGCCATTTTATTCCTAAAAACTGAATCTCCCGTGCAGATCCCTTGACCTCACTTTGGTTTGTGGCAAAATTGGCTTTCAGAAGGATTTGGATTATTTTCTCTCCTTTCTCGAAATCTTCTTCTGCTGTATTGCCCCATACAAAGTTGTCATCAATGTACTGCAGGTATTCTGGAGCTTCACCCTGTTCCAGTGCTGTCTGAATGGACCCATGGCAAATAGTGGGGCTGTGTTTCCACCCCTGGGGCAGTTGATTCCAGGTGTACTGGGCGCCCCTACAAGTGAAAGCAAACGGTGGCCTGCACTCTGCTGCCAAATGGATTGAGAAGAACACATTAGCAATATCAATTGTAGCATAGCACTTAGCTGCCTTGGACTCCAGTTCATATTGGAGACTATTAAAGGGTGAACGAGTCCTGCTGATCACTCCTTGACCCTCCAGTTGATGGATCAGCTTATGAATGGGGATCAGGAAGTCTCGGTTGATGCGATATTGCTGTCAGTCCACCATTGTAGTAGCAATGGGTACCTTTTGCTCCTTGACCCTCAGCAGCCCCACAACAGGAGGGTCCTCTGATAGACCGGGTGAGGTAGACAGCTTTTTGATTTTCTCCATCTCCACAGTCACTACACCAAACATTCACTGGTACCCTTTTGGGTCCTTGAAATACCCTCTCCTGAGATAATCTATGCGAAGAATGCACAGAGCATCTGGACCAGTCACAATAGGGTGCTTTTGCCACCAATGTCCAGTCAGACTCACTTCAGCTTCCAATACAGTTAGCTCTTGGGATCACCCCGTCACTCTGGAAATACAAGTGGGTTCTGCCCCTTTATAGATTGATGGAATTAGTGTGCATTGTGCACCAGTATCCACTAGAGCTTTATATTCCTGTGCTTCTGATGTGCCAGGCCATTGAATTCATACAGTCCAATAAACATGATTGTCCCTCTCCTCTTCCTGTCTAGAGGCAGGGCCCCTCTAATTTTGAACATAGTGCCCGTTGCCCCCATCCCTGTTACTCATGTCTTGTAGATAGGGATCCGAAGCCCATCTATGCCATCTGGGGAGCTGGCCACTGGAAACGAGCAGAAATTTTCCTCGAAGAACCTCCTTTTATGATTGTTTTACCTTGCAACATGTCTCTGTAAAACCACTGTAGGTTTTCCAATCAGTTTTCTCATGTCTTCTCCGTGGTGTATTGGGTTTGTGTGGCAATGTTTTGGTAGCGGGGGGGGGACACAACATGGGGGTGGCTTCTGTGAGAGAAGCTGCCAGAAGCTTCACCATGTCTGACCTGACACAGCCAATGCCAGCCGGCTACAAGAACGGACCCGCCACTGGCCAAGGCCGAGCCAATCAGTGACGCCTCTGTGAGAACATAATTAAAAAAAAAAAAAGGAAGAGAGGGAAAAAAAAAAAAAGCTGCACACTTTGCAGCTAGAGAGAGGAATGAGAAGATGTAAGAGAAACACCTCCACAGACACCAAGGTCAGGGAAGAAGGAGGGGGAGGAGGTGCTCCTGGCGCTGGAGCAGACATTTCCCTGCAGCCTGTGGTGAAGACCATGGTGAGGCAGGCTGTCCCTCTGCAGTCCATGGAGGTTCATGGTGGAGCAGATGACCACCTGTAGCCCGTGGAGGACCCCACGCCGGAGCAGGTGGATGCCTGAAGGAGGCTGTGACCCCGCGGGAAGCCCACACTGGAGCAGGTTCCTGTCAGGACCTGTAGCCCGTGGAGAGAGGAGCCCAGGCCGGAGCAGGTTTGCTGGCAGGACTTGTGACCCCGTGGGGGACCCACGCTGGAGCAGTCCCTTCCTGAAGGACTGCACACCATGGAATGGACCCATGCTAAAGCAGTTTGTGAAGAACCGTGCAGTCATGGGAAGGACTCACGCTGGAGCAGTTCGTGGAGAACTGTCTCCAGTGAGAGGGACCCCACGCTGGTGCGGGGGAAGGAGTCCTCCCCCTGAGGAGGAAGGAGCAGCAGAAACAACGTGTGATGAACTGACCCCAACCCCATTCCCTTTTCTCCTGTGCCGCTGGGGGGAGGAGGTGGAAAATCGGGAAAGAGATTAAGCCCGGGAAGAAGGGAGGGATGGGGGAGGTGTTTTAAGATTTGATTTTACTTCGCATTATCCTCTGATTTTGATTGGTAATAAAATAAATTTGGGGTTTTTTTCCCCCAAGTCGAGTCTGTTTTGCCCGTGCCAGTAATTGGTGAGTGATCTCTCTCTGTCCTTATCTCCACCCACGAGCTTTTCGTTATAATTTTCTCCCCCTGCCCATTTGAGGAGGGGGAGTGATAGAGTGGGCTTTGGTGGGCATCTGGCCTCTAGCCAGGGTCAACCCACCACACATTGTCAAGCAGGGAAAACCACAGGGTGCCTCATAATGTGCACTGTCTCTCTTGAGCAGGCCTTGCAGGGGAGTGCTTTCTCCTGAAGGCTGAGACACTTGTCGGTACAAGTAGGGAATTGAACCTATCCTCCATCCAGGACATTTTTCCCAACAACTTATTGAAAAGTTCTGCAGATTTGTCCAACGTTTTATCCACAGCTGAGACATCGGCCTGTAGGGAGGAAGAGAAATTGTCTGCGTATTGCCACATTCGATTATCCATGTCCCCCACTGTTGGTGCCTTGTCGTCTTTCCAGCTAAGCAATGCCAATGTGTTGGCATACGATGGTGATGTGCTCAGTACCCACTTGCGCCACATGGGTTCAGTAACTTTGAGTGCATCTGGATGTAGTGGTGCCTACAGGTTGTCCAGATCAACAAAAACCAGGTCCCACACAGCTATTTCCCTCAAATTCTTAACACCTCTCTCAATAGTTGTTCACTTGCCCAGGGGGTATCCGACATCATCCCTAAAGGGATACCTGTTCTTCACGCTCAACAGGAGCGGCTTCCAGAGAGTGAGGGGCTGTGCCTCTCTTGTAAGACCCCTGTCATTATTCACTTCTCTAGCCATCCGTCCCAACTGCTTGGCTTCTCTACCTTCTGACTCCAAACCATTGTCTCCATTATCCAAGCATCAGAACAACCAAGAAACAAGTTGCTCACCTTCATGACGACTGTAAACTTAATGTATATCTTGCGGCTCACTCTGAGTGATTACATCTGGTTCTTCCTCCTGTGATATCTCTGGTAGACCTTTGCGACCTGCTCTTCTTGTGTATTTCCTCTTCTGTACAGGCATGACTGATACTGGCACGAGTTGATTGTCAAGGGTTAGCTGCAATGTTAGTCCTGAGGTCTGAGTAATCGCAGTGGGTGTCACCTGGACTTGAGTAGTTGCAGTACCTGTCAAAGAAATTTGAGTAGCTGCTGGGGTAGCCATGGTACCTGCCGTGAGGACTGGGGAAGCTGTGGTGCCTGTCGTGGGGGTTGGGGCAGTTGCAGTACCTATCGTGGAGGCTGGCATAGCTTCAATGCCTGTCGTGGGGGCTGGGGCAGTTGCGGTGCTTGTCGTGGGGGCTGGCATAACTGTGCAGCACCCAAATCTATAGTAATGATTTATTCTAAGCAAAACCAAGTACTGAAAGGCATTCAAAAGGCCTAACAATATGAACATGGTGGTGAAAACATCCCAAGGGTATGCATAATTCTCAAAAACAGTTAGCTTCGAGGGACAAGAAAAGCCCCAAAAAGATATCCCCCCCCCGCCAGCTCGATCGCATGAAATAAAATCGAAGGTGTAATTATAAATATAATACACTAGATGACTCCCGAAGTATCCAGAAAAAGCTGCCACTGCTGTTTTGCTTGGCACGTCATCCACTACCAGTCCATAGTGATCAGAAATCAGTGCAATTACAAAATAATGCATAACACCATAAACTAACGCCAAACAACATAGAAAAGTGAGTCCTTTAACCCCACACCCAGAAGTGATAAACCATTTAAAACCAATAACAAACGGCAATAAAGCCTCCCACAGCTCCAAAAGCAACACTAAAAAGAAATAACCGAGAACTCCGCCCAGACACCATTCCACCCACACGAACATAATGAATGCTTGTAATGAATCTAGTTGAATCTGTTAAAACTTCAAACCTTCTGGACTCTCAGATTAAAAATCTGCAGTTCTCCTGGGCAAGCTATTTGAGTTAGGCACCAAATAAACTTTGGGCGCCAAATAAAATGTCTTGGTTTAGTCAGCTGTTCTATCACCCAGTGACCCTTCCCCACCTGGGAAAGGGAATTGTGAAAAGGAAAGGAGGTCCAAGGGTTGAAATGAAAAAAAGATTTAACGAAATAATAGTAAGAACTAATATTAATACTAATACTAATATAAAATATACAAAGTTCTACTCAGCTGACCAAAGCGCGACGGTCCCAATAAGTGGGAGAGTAGGCCTTAAGAGCCAAATGCCAGGCAAGACCCTCCAGGGATGATGGCCATTGAGGAAGAAGGTCATCCCTAGCAAACTTTCTAATTTATAGTGAGCGTAACAGTTATGGTATGGAATACTTCTGTTGGCCAGCTTGGGTCAGCTGCCCTGGCTTTCGCCCCTCCTGACCTTATACCTGACGAACTCTAAACTGCTAAGGACCTTGATCACTATGGAAACCTGCATACCATGGCTGGCCACAAACTAAAGAAAAGCGTCTTATCAATTTTGTTCTCACCAAATTGAGTGCTGCAGTCTTCTTAAAAATGCAGCTTTTCCGACAGAGAATTAATTCTATGATTCCATCCCAGTGAAACGAGGACACAGGCCAAAGTCTACCCTCTGGAAGTCCATGATAGCAGTTCTGCTATCGCATACTCCTTTTTTAGAAACCAGGGATGCCAATAAAAGTCCTTTACTGCAGCAGACTAAAAGAGAAGGGGAAGAGGTTTTGGTTCAGCGTATGTACTTGCTTAGTTCTATATCAAATAAGGGACTCATTAATATAAAATATTGATAAATTATATCCGATTTGTTAATGATTAATCAAGTATTTTATGTTTTCCTTTAACTGATGCAATTTAAAATGTTCCGTATGATTAATATTATTGAATGCTACATAATGAATACCCCATTGTGACTGGCCCAGATGCTCCATGTATTCTGGGCATAGATTTCCTCAGGAGAGGATATTTCAAGGACCCAAGAGGGTACTGGTGGGCTTTTGGCATAGCTGCCTTGGAGACAGAGAAAATCAAACAGCTGTCTGCTCCGCCCGATCTCTTAGAGGACCTTTCTGTTGTGGGATTGCTGAAGACTGAAGACTAACAAGTTCCCATCGCTACCACAAGAGCGCATTGACAACAATATCGCACCAACCGAGACTCCATCATTCCTATCCATAAACTGATTCGTCAGCTGGAGAGCCAGGGGGTGATCAGCAGGACTCGCTCTCCCTTTAACAACCCCATATGGCCAGTGCAAAAGTCAAATGGGGAGTGGAGACCAACAGTAGACTATCGTGGCTTGAATGAAGTCACACCACCACTGAGTGCTGGACATGTTAGAACTACAGTATGAACTGGAGTCTAAGGCAGCCAAGTGGTACGCCACCATAGACATTGCTAATGCATTTTTTTAATGTGGGCAACATTATCGAAAATTAGCTATAAAATAAGGGTTATGAGAAAATCTAGCTAAGTTAGAATATAAGGGTAAAGTCAGTGCTGGCTGTAATACTAGCTAGGCCTCTTTCGGCTGTGTGCTAGGGAAGATAAGAAAGAAATGTGAAGGACTTGTGAAAGTAATAAACATCAAAGAAAATGGATCCCGGCTGAGAAAAACAGGACATGACGGTGAGGAAGTGAACCCGAACCAAGATAAAAGCGAACCACTTGGACTGAGAGGTCATATGTGATTAGTGTTATAAGCCAATGGTAATTAGCTTCGTAGTGTCTGAATACGTGTACGGAAGTAAAAGTGTATATAACACGCAGCTTTCTAATAATAAAAGAGAGATTTGCCGACATTACAGAATGGGCATTTCTTCCGTCGCCGCCGACAACCATAGACATTGCTAATGCATTTTTCTCCATTCCTTTGGCAGCATAATGCAGGCCACAGTTTGCTTTCACCTGGAGAGTTGTCCAGTACGCTTGGAATCGACTGCCTCAGGGGTGGAAACTGTTTTGTGAAAGGGGTGGTAAAGCAATTTAGCAGGAAATAAACCCCCTTGCATTCCAACTCACCCTCAGATAACTGGAAGAGCTGGGGGCGGCTGGGCTTAGATCCTGAGTGATGCCCAATTGAGCACTACAGGTCCAACAACGGCGGACTCACTTGATAGTGTGCTGCACTCCCTCACCCACGATTTATGGACTCACACAGCTAAACCTGCAGAATTTAGCAGCGTCCCCCTGAGCACGGGTCAGTTGGGGTGACTGGTTACAGACGGACACAGTTCGATGCGGCACTACAATTCCAGATACACCAATGCCAGATTCGCTCGATAGTGCCCTGCACCTGTGGTCCAGTCACGATCTATGGACTCTCACGGCCTCATCAGATGACAGCCCAGTAAGAAATTGTGTAGCAAGTCTGTAAACGAATAAAAGCACTTTAATAAAGCAACAGGAATAATGCAGATTCATATGGATTGCCGGTGATCATCTACTGTCTGCAGAAATAAATGCTTATACTAAAGTTACAAATTACTAAAAGGGGACAAGGTAGTAAAAAGATTCTCTAGAGATTTTCTAGGTTTCTGAGAAAGATCTCGGGGCAGTATAAATCTTACCCAAAGGCGTCCCTATGGGGAGGGAAGAGAAGCTCAGCCTGTCGGCTGGTCCCAGGGGTCAGAAGTCTGAGATGGAATCGTCCCTGATTGGTCCGTGATGATATCTTCCTGACCATGATGGTGTCTTCCCTGACCGTGATGGTATCTTCCCCAATTCCCTCCTTTCTTTGGGCTATTTTAATATTATTTTTTACCTGCAAGGTGGAGCTTGAGTGGCTCTAGTCATACCTTTACGGTGATTGGTAAAGACACTTCCGCTTCCCTTTTTAGGTAGAAGTTACCAAAACTTAGAGCATGTGCCCAGTGAGGGGGAAGGAGGGGGGGAGGGGGGGGTCAGTGGTCTGGAGTTACATTTTTGTACATTTTGTTTTGTCGTAATTCAAGGTCCACACAAAGGGGGGGTATTTGTCTAAGGGGTGCCAGGTGTCAACCCAGGGTCACTCGTAGACAACACATCAAGCCTCATCATACCAAGAGTTGGAAAAACAAGCCTCCGTTGTCTCCCATCTCCCATTTTTTGATAAGCGGCAGGCCATGAAGGGAGACAGGCTTGGAGAAGATTCTTCGCATACCAGCTGTATTTTTCCCCTGGGATCTTCTTCGACATTATAACTTTTCCCTTAGTGTGTGGACACAGACATTTTCTGATTTTTAAGTTACCTCCAGTAATTATTCCACAGAAACACAGCCCCACCATTTGCCATGAACTGATCCAGAATGCACTGGAAAAGGGTGGATCTCCAGAACACCTGCAATATATAGACGACATCATTGTATGGAGCAACACAGCAGAAGATTTCGAGAAAGGAGAGAAAATAATCCAAAGCCTCCTGAGAGCTGGCTTTGCCATAAAACAAAGCAAAGTCAAGGGACCTGCCCAATAAATTCAGTTTTTAGGAATAAAATGGCAAGATGGAAGTCGCCAGATCCCAATGGATGTGATTAATAAAATAACAACTATGTCTCCCACAACTAGCAAAAAGGAAGCACAAGCTTTTTTCGGTGTTGTGGGTTTCTGGAGATTGCATATTCTGAACTACAGTTAGATTGTAAATCCTCTCTACCAAGTGACCCGAGAGAAAAAAGATTTCACATGGGGTCCTGAGCAACGACAAGCCTTTGACCAAATCAAACAGGAGATAGTCCATGCAGTAGCCCTTGGGTTAAAGATGTTAAAAATGTGCTCTACACTGCAGCTGGCAAGAATGGACCTACCTGGAATCTCTGTCAGAAAGCACCAGGGGAGACTCGAGATCGACCCCTGGGATTTTGGAGTTGGGGATACAAAGGATCTGAAGCCCGCTATACTCCAACCGAAAAAGAGATATTGGCAGCATATGAGGGAGTTCGAGCTGCTTCAGAAGTCATCGGTACTGAAGCATAGCACCTGCTGGTGCCCCAACTGCCCGCGCTGGACTGGATGTTCAAAGGGATTGGTCCCTCTACACACCACGCAACTGATGCCACGTGGAGTAAGTGGGTTGCACTGATCACACAACAGGCCTGGATAGGAAGCCCTGGTTGTCCAGGAATTCTAGAAGTGATCACGAACTGTCCAGAAAGCAAAGATTTCAGAATGTCACCTGAGGAGGAGGTGATGAGAGCTGATGAGTCTCCATCGAACAATGAACTACCAGATAATGAAAAACAGTATGCTCTGTTTACTGATGGGTCCTGTTGTATTGTAGGAAGACATCAAAAGAGGAAAGCTGCTGTGTGGAGTCCCACCCGACGAGTCGAAGAGGCTACTGAAGGAAAAGGTGAATCAAGCCAGTTCACAGAGGTAAAAGCCATCCAACTGGCCTTGGACATTGCTGGGTGAGAGAAATGGCCAGTGCTCTACCTCTATACGGACTCATGGATGGTGACAAATTCCCTGTGGGCATTCCACCAATAATGGAAAGAGAACAACTGGCAGCGCAGAGGCAAACACATTTGGGCTGCTGAATTATGGCAAGGCATTGCTGCTAAGATCAAAGTGTCTCAAGTAAACTTGGACTGGCAACAGAAGCGTAACAAGTTTTTAGCCTGCTGGGCCCATGACACCTAAGGCCATCAAGGAAGAGATGTAAAATACTGTCCTGGTTTTGCTAGGATAGAGTTAATTTTCTTTTTAGTAGTTAGAATAGCTGTGCTTTGGTTTCAGTGTAAGACTTTTTATGAGAACATCAATGATTAAAAGTACTAATGTTATTAGTTGCTGCTGGAGCTCAAGGCCACTGTGTTTGGCTGGTTCACAACTGCATTAGGACAAGGAGGGAGAAGCGCAGTGAATAGCAAAACACAAAGCTGGCGTTTGGATGTGCCAATTAAATATTCCATATCATGTTACTTCATGTTTAGTATATTATCCGGGGCTGACCCGAAAGGGGGGTGATTGTCTCTGGCTTTTGCTCAGGCTCTCGCTCTTCCAGGATTGGGGTTTCGGTTTGGGATTGTTGCTCCTCCGTGATCTTTATCTGGGAACGGGCCGGGCTTAGTCGGTGGGTGGTGAGCAGTTGCACTATGCATCACTCATTTGTATATTTTATTACTGTTATCATTATCACTACTATTTTAATATATTTTTAAAGTTTTCTTTTATTTCTATTATTAAGCTGTTCTTATCTCAACCTACAAGCCTCCTTATCCTTGCCCCCCAATCTTCTTCCCTATCCCCTGGGTGCGGGGGGGAAGTGGGTGAATGGCTGTGTTGGCTGCTGGCCAAGGGCTAGCCCAGTGAAACTATCACAAATATAAATCGGCTCATGATCAAGGGGTGGACTTAACCATGGACATTATTGCACAGGTTATTCATGAATGTGAAACATGTGCTGCGATCAAGCAAACTTAAAGGTTGAAACCTCTCTGGTATGGAGGACGATGGTTAAAATATAAATATGGAGAGGCCTGGCACATTGACTATATTGCACTCCCACAAACCCATAATGGTAAGCACTATGTGCTCACAATGGTGGAAGCAACCACCTGGTGGTTAGAAACATATGCCATGCCACTGCCCAGAACACTATTCTGGGTCTTGAAAAGCAAGTATTGTGGCGACATGGCACTCCAGACAGAACTGAGTCAGATAATAGGACTCATTTCCAAAACAATCTCATAGACAATTGGGCCAAAGAACATGGCATTGAGTGGGTGTACCACATTCCCTATCATGCACCAGCCTCCGGGAAAGTCGAACGATACAATGGGCTGCTAAAAACGACACTCAAAGCAATGGGTGGTGGAACTTTCAAACACTGGGAGACACATTTAGCAAAAGCCACCTGGTTAGTCAATACTAGAGGATCCGCCAATCGAGCTGGCCCTGCCCAATCAAAACTTTTACGTACTGTGGAAGGGGACAACGTCCCTGTAGTGCACATTAAGAATTTGCTTGGGAAAAGAGTTTGGATTATTCCTGCCACGGGTAAAGGTAAGCCCATTTGTGGGATTACTTTTGCTCAAGGATCTGGATGTACCTGGTGGGTAATGCAGAAAGATGGAGAAGTTCGATGTGTACCTCAGGGAGACTTGATTTTAGGTGAAAATAGCCAATGAATTGCATATCATTATGTCCACATCATGTTTCTGCCTCAAAAGACCATTAAAATCGATGGAACCTGAAGTTATGGACTAAATGAGCCCATCCCTTCCTCCAGGCTCAAGAACAATACATCCCTGTGTGCAAGAAGCCAAGCAAAGTGGGGAGAAGGCCAGTTTGGATGAACAAGGAGCTCCTGGTAAAACTCAAACATAAGCAGGAGGTGTACAAGAGGTGGAAGCAAGGGCAGAACACTTGGGAAGAATATAAGGGCATCACCAGAGCATGCAGAAATGTGATGAGGAAGGCCAAGGCCCAATTGGAACTAAATCTGTCAAGGGAGGTCAGAGACAACAAGAAGGGCTGCTTAAAATGCATCAATAACAAAAGGAAGGCCAGGGAAAATGTGGGGCCACTACTGAATGGGGCAGGGTACCTGGTAACAGAGGACGTGGAGAAGGCAGAGTTACTGAATGCCTTCTTTGCTTCAGTCTGCACTGCCAAGGCTACCCCTCAGGAATCCTCGACCCAAGAGACCAGTGAGAGTGTCTGGAAAAAGGAAGACTTTCCCTTGGTCAATGAGTATTGGGCTAGAGATCGACTATGCAACCTTAACACCCACAAGTCCATGGGCCCTGGTGGGATGCACCCACGTGTGCTGAGGGAGCTGACTGACGTCATTGCTAGGCCACTCTTGATCATCTTTGAGAGGTCATGGAAATCAGGAGAGGTTTCTGAGGACTGGAAGAAGGCAAATGTCACCCCTGTCTTCAAGAAGGGTAAGAAGGAGGACCCAGGGAACTACAGGCCAGTCAGCCTTACCTCAATCCCTGGAAAGGTAATGGAACAGCTCATCCTGGAGGCCATCTCTAAGCATGTGAAAGACAAGAAGGTCATCAGGGGTAGTCAGCATGGATTCACCAAAGGGAAATCATGCTTAACTAACCTGATTACCTTCTATGACAGGACAACTGGCTGGATAGATGAGAGGAGGGCAGTAGATGTTGTATACTTGGACTTGAGCAAGGCTTTTGATGCTGTCTCCCATGACATCCTCATTGGCAAACTCAAGAAGCGTGGACTTGATGATTGGACAGTGAGGTGGACTGAGAACTGGCTGAATGGCAGAGCTCAGAGGGTTGTCATTGGTGGTGTGGAATCAAGTTAGAGGCCTGTATCTAGTGGTGTCCCCCAGGGGTCAATACTGGCTCCAGTGTTGTTTAACCTATTCATCAATGACTTAGATGAAGAGTGTTGCCAGCAGGTCAAGAGAGGTGATCCTCTCCCTCTACTCAGCCCTGGTGAGGCCCCACCTGGAGTATTGTGTCCAGTTCTGGGCTCCCCAGTACAGGAAGGACATGGAACTCCTAGAGTGTGTCCAGCGAAGGGCGACTAAGATGATTAAAGGACTGGAGCACCTTTCATATGAGGAAAGGCTGAGGGAGCTGGGCATGTTCAGCCTGGAGAAAAGATGACTCAGAGGGGATCTGATTAATGTTTATAAATATCTAAAGGGAGAATATCTAGAGGACGGGGCCAGACTCTTCTCATTGGCACCCAACAATAGGACGAGAGGCAACGGGCATAAATTGCAGCATAGGAAGTTTCACCTGAACATAAGGAAGAACTTCTTTACTGTGAGGGTGACTGAGCACTGGAACAGGTTGCCCAGAGAGGTTGTGGAATTTCCCTCCCTGGAGATATTAAAAAACCGTCTGGACAAAATCCTAGTTCATGTGCTCTAGGAGTCCCTGCTTGAGCAGGGTGGTTGGACTAGATGACCTTCAGAGGTCCCTTCCAACCTCAACCATTCTGTGATTCTGTGATTCTGTGAATACATATTTTGGGCATGAACGAATGGAATGATATCTGTATATATATGTATGTGTGTATAGAATTGTTTTTGGTTTTGTTTTTGTTTTTTTTCAAAAAAATTGTAGTAGCAATTAAATCTATTAGGAAGTATGAAAACCTGAGCATGACGTAAATGGTATGGAAAAAGGGGTGGATATTGTCCTGGTTTTTTGCTGGGACAGAGATGAGTTTCTTTTTAGTAGCTAGAATAGTGCCGTGTTTTGCTTTCAGCCTGGGATTTGTTATGAGAGAAACACTGAGAACGTACCAGTGTTTGCATTTTTGTTGCTGGAAGTGAAGGACTTCATGTTCTGTTAGCCTACAAGAGCAAGATCCAAGGTGAGCTATGAATATTTAAATTAATTATCTAAATTGGCATTTGGATATGCCAATGGCATATTCCATATCATATCACGTCATGTCTAATATATTAATGAGGGCCTCTTCCTCTTTTGTCTCTCTCTGACTTTCACTCAGGCTCTCGCTCTTCCAGGATTGCATTTTTGGTTTGGGATTGTCGCTCCTCTGGGATCAAGGTGGGCTTGGTCGGCAGGTGGTGAGCAATTGTACTGTGTATTACTCATTTGCATATTTTATTACTGTTATTATCGTTGCTATTTTAATATTAGTATTATTTTAAGTTTTCTTGTATTTCTATTATTAAATTGTTCTCATCTCAACCTATGAGTCTCCTTACTCTTGCCTCCAATCCTCTCTCCTATTCCCTGGGGGTGGGGGGAAGTGGGTGAACGGCTGTGTTGGCTGCTAGCCAAGCGCTAGCCCAGTGAAAGCACCACAGGTAGAAAGAAGGACCCTGGGAACTACCAACCTGTCAGCCTCACCTCTGTGCCTTGGAAGATCATGGAACAGATCCTCCTAGAAGCTATGATAAGGCATATGAAAGACAGAGAGGTGATTTGAGACGGCCAGCATGGCTTCACCAAGGGCAAGTCCCACCTGACCAACCTAGTGGCCTTCTATGATGGAGCAACTACATCAGTGGAGAAGGGAAGAGCTATGAATGTCATCTATCTGGACTTCTGTAAAGACTTTGACATGGTCCCCCACAACATCCTTCCCTCTAAATTGGAGAGATATGGATTTGATGGGTGTGACGCGTGGAATCAGACTCTACAACTCACAAAGAGTTATAAAGCAGGTACGTTTATTGCAGCGCTGGGTGCAAGGGGGATCTTTCCTCCAAACTTGCGCACCAGATCACAAAGCAAGCGCCTATTTATTGCACAAAATATACATATTCACTAATTTGGGTTGGGTTATTACAATTAATTCTGGGGATAGGTGTGACTATAGTAATTATTTCCAGGAATCCATTATCGTAGGTCTCCTCCTTCTGGCGCTTGCGCACTGCTACCTGGTGGTTGTCATCTATGAGGGTCTTCTGGATGAAGGCTCTCAGTCCTCTTCACTGTGAACTTTTCACCTTTGGCTTGGAATGCTGGGTTGTCTGAGCTCCAAACTACAAGATCGGTTCTAGCCCCACCCTCCCCTGCTGCTGCATGCACGTGGGGTAATGGACCAACAGCTGGTGGCTCACCTCACCCTGAAGGAAAGCGGTATGGATCCTGCATCCTGCCCTAGCAGGCACCTTGCCTTCCTCTTACCTCACCCTCTTCCCTCCTGCTCTCCCCACTTCCCTTTCTTTGACAAACCACTCCTCAGGTCCTGCTGTCTGTGTGGAAGAGCTGGCAGGGTGGCAGTTTAGGCACTGATAACAACTGGAACAGGACAGGCAATGCCTAGGCCTGAGATGAGCAGGGGTATCGCAGCACCCCTAAAGGCAGTCTTTGTGTGAACAGCATGCTTCTAGGCACAGGGCATCACAAAACGGCTAAGCACAGCAGAGGACTGGTGGGTCCACACTGCTCTGCAACTTCTTCCGGTTATGACCAACATGCTAGATCAGAAGAAGCAGAAGGCATGTATCAAGCTGGTCCTTAGGAATTAAAATGGCTTTCCTGATCCCCCTCTGCAGGTGACTGAAGCTCTAGAACATGGTGTTATAAGTAAATTTGACTCAAAGTCCAATAATAAATTTAAAAGTAATTTATTGAGTAGGAATAGGTGAGCAAAAGCAGCGCCGGGAGGCCGGGGAGTCTGCGCTCCGCCAACGGCTCGCAATCTTAAAGCAGTTAGTTCTCTATATTTAAGGTATGTTCCTATACATATTCATTAGCTAATGCAAAACGCCTATACATATGCATGACCTTTCCCCGCTTCATATTAAAATTAGGTCTCCTCCCCTCCACGCCTGCGCAGAGTTTTGTGGTGGTGGCCGTTGAGGGTCTTGGAGAGAAATCTTCATCGCAAACTATAGTTACCCCACCCTCCTCATCGTCACCTGTAGTTAACCTTTTGATTTTGCACATGCGCACTTTCTTCTTGGGCCTGAGCCTGGGCCTCTTCCTAGTTATCTTTGCTCATCAGTTTTAAATTGGTTGGAGTTCCGCGATAAATCACCCATAAGGCCCATCCTTGGTAAGTTGGGAGTTGGAGCTCCGTGTTAAATTGTTCACAAGGCCAGTCCTTGGCAAGTTGGGAGTTGGAGCTCCGTGATAAATTGTCCACAAGGCCAGTCCTTGTCAAGCTAAGATAAGAAAACTATGAAGCTAGAAATGCTAACGCTTAAAGCTTAAAGAGACAAACTGAAAAATACCAAATGCCCACTATCAACCCCCCCCTTTTTCTTTAAACTTGTAAATTGTTTTACTTCTATACACACACGTCTTATAAGCACACTTCAAGCTTAATTCGTGGTTAAACAACAAGGTGCTTGAACACTATGACAACATAGCATTGTGGTCTGACATTTCACAAGTTGTTGTTTCACAAGACAAATCAATTGCTTGATTAGCAAATTCTCTTAATATACCTATTACACATGGGACTTGATTATAAGCATTGTCTAAGCAAGAGCTGCAAGTACCGCATGTATTCAAAGGACCCCTCAGACAATCATTGCTCCCTAAGATGTGGGGGAGCAAGGGGACAAACAAGCAGGTTCACAGAGTCTAAACTCAGAAAAGAACCTCAGCTCAATCCAGGTTAACCAATGATACCCACAGTTTGCAGACTTTCTCATAGAACCTGAATTCAAGCACATCTATTAAAAAAAACCAAACACCTTTTTGAAGACCCAATGTAATGAAAATCCATCAACTTCTCAAGGAAGTTCTCCAGTGTAATTACTCTTCAATTAGGGAATTTCAGTCTCGAAAGTTCAGCTTCCACCTATTCTACCTATTCTGATGGCAAGTTTTAGAAGTTTTAGTACGATATATTTTTTTCACTTTTTAAATAACTACAGTAAGGGATCAAGTAATGATATCTTGGTGACTTCGTTTTCACTTAAATATTGCTCATCTCTGCTTATAATCTTCCTGGTATTTCCACATCTACAAAATGTGGACACTGACTGGATACAAACTTTTAATAATGGTTTTACTGGTGTTTTGTTAGATTATTTCCCTTTTTTTATATGATACTCCAGTGTAGTGGTCCTGACTGGAAGACCATTGTACATCAAGGACTTAGTGATTCACATAACAGTTAACCTGAATAGGCCCAGGCCT
Source organism: Caprimulgus europaeus (assembly GCA_907165065.1). The sequence continues at coordinate 17,661,630 of OU015537.1, forward strand.
GTGCTGAGCTGAGCCATGCTGTGCTCCACTGTGCTGCAAGTACAGTGAGGCCTTCAGGCCTGTGTTGTGAGACGAATATCCCTTGACTGCAGGATAAATTTAGCCAGCTCATTGTAACAGAGCAGCCTGCAGGAAACTCCCACTTGGTAATGGTCATTATGCCACCCGCACAGCCTTGCCTTTCTCTCAAAGTGCAGCGAGATGTTTTCATGCCAACAATCTTTCTGCTTGTAAGAAAATCCTATGAGCTCAGATGACCAAAATAGAGAACCCTTTCTACAGATGGGATCTGCAAGATGTGCAGATGTCCCTTTTGCTCGTGCCAGTAATTGGTGAGTGATCTCTCTCTGTCCTTATCTCCACCCACAAGCCTTTCGTTATATTTTTCTCCCCCTGCCCAGTTGAAGAGGGGGAGTGATAGAGTGAGCTTTGGTGGGCATCTGGCATCCAGCCAGGGTCAACCCACCACACAGACACAGCCAGTTCCAGGCAGTTTGACAAGGAACCCACCAGAGGCCAAAGCTGAGGCAATCAGTGAAAGTTTGTGGTGTCTCTATGAAAATGTATTTAAGTGTATTTGATTTACATGGAAAGGTTTTGGTAGTGGGGGGGCTGCAGGGGAGGCTTCTGTGAGAAGAGGCCAGAAGATGCCCCCATGTCAGACAGAGCTAGTTCCAGCCAGCTTGAGGATGGACCCAATGCTGGCCAAATCTGAGCCAATCAGGAACTTTGGTCGTGCCTCTGTGATAACATATTGAAGAAAGGATAAAAACTGCTGCACAGCAAGAGCTGTGAGAGTGGACTATGTGAGAGAAATAACTCTGCAGACACCAAGGTCAGTGAAGTAGGAGGGAGAAGAGGTGCTCCAAACGCCAGAGCAGAGATTCCCCTGCAGCCCATGGAGAAGACCATGGTGAAGCAGGTTAGAATCATAGAATGTTTAGGGTTGGAAGGGACCTTAAAGATCATCTAGTTCCAACCCCCCTTCCACTAGACCAAGTTGCTCAAAGCCTCATCCAACCTGGCCTTAAACACTTCCAGGGAGGAGGTATTCACAACTTCCCTGGGAAACCTGTTCCAGTGTCTCACCACCCTCACAGTAAAGAATTTCTTCCTAATATCTAATCTAAACCTACCCTGTTCCAGTTTTAAGCCATTACCCATTTCCATTACTATCTGCCCTTGTAAAAAGTCTCTCCCCAGCTTTCTTGTAGGCCCCCTTCAGGTACTGGAAGGCAGCTATAAGATCTCCCAAAAGCCTTCTCTTTTCCAGGCTCAACAGCCCCAACTCTCTCAGCTTGTCCTCGTAGGAGAGGTGCTCCAGCCCTTGGATCATCCTTGTGGCCCTCCTCTGGACTCATTCTAACTGCTCCATGTCTTTCTTGTGTTGGGGGCTCCAGAACTGGACACAGCACTCCAGGTGGAGTCTCACGAGAGCGGAGTAGAAGGGAAGAATCACCTCCCTCAACCTGCTGGCCACGCTTCTCTTGATGCAGCCCAGGATACAGTTGGCCTTCTGGGCTGCAAGCGCACATTGCCGGCTCATGTTGAGCTTCTCATCCACCACCACTCCCAAGCCCTTCTCTTCAGAGCTGGTCTCAAGCCACTCGTCGCCCAGTCTGTATTTATGTTTAGGATTGTCCCAACCCAGGTGCAGGACCTTGCATTTGGCCTTGTTGAACTTCATGAGGTTTGCACAGGACCACCTCTCAAGCCTGTCAAGGTCCCTCTGGATGGCGTGTCAACCGCACCACGCAGCTTTCCTACTGCCCGTGTCTCCGACAAAGATGTTGAACAGCACCGGCCCCAACACCGACCCTTGAGGGACACCACTCGTGACTGGTCTCCATTCGGACATAGAGCTGCTGACCACAACTGTTTGAGTGCGACCATCCAGCCAATTCCTTATCCACCGAGTGGTCCATCCATCAAACCCACGTGTCTCCAACTTAGAGACAAGGATGTCGTGCCGGGACATGGGTTGTCCCCTGCAGCCCATGGAGGTTAACAGTAGAGGTTAACACCTGCAGCTGGTGGAGGACCCGATGCCAGAGCAGGTAGACGTGCCCAAAGGAGGACTTATGACCTCATGGAGAGCCTGCGCTAGAGCAGGTTCCTGGAAGGGACTGCAGCCTGTAAAGAGGAGCCCACACACGAGCAGGTTTTCTGGCAGGACTTGTGACCCCATGGAGGGCTGATACTGGAGCAGTCCTTTCCTGAAGGACTGCACCCTGTGGAAATGACCCATGCTGGAGCAGTTCTTGAAGAACTGCAGCCCTTGGGGATGATCCACGTTGGAGAAGTTCGTGAAGGACTGCATCCCATGGGTGATATCCCACGCTGGAGCAGGAGAAGAGTGTGAGGAGAAATGAGTGGCACAGACGAAGCACTATGAACTGACTGCAACTCCCATTCCCCATCCCCCTGTGCCCCTTGGAGGAAGAAGTACAAGGGTTGGGAGTGAAGTTGAGCCTGGGAAGAGGTGAGGGGTGGGGGGGAAGGTGTTTTTTAGATTTGTTCTTATTTCTCATTATTCTGCTATGTTTAGCAGAAACAGTGGCCTACAGGATCGTAACATATATCTTACGCATAAGTTTATTTTCGTTTTGTCGCGACAGAGTGAAAACCCGGACACTCAAAATGCGATGATCAGCAGATTTCAGCAGGCTTCCGTTTATTGATTACATATATGCTCCTTATATACAGCGGCTAATTAAGCTCATGCATATTCCCGAAGACCCACACTGATTGGCTCATCAATTTTCCTGGGAACTTTCTCTTTGTTATAACAGGTGGTGTTGCTCTGTTCACGTCCCAAGGACGTCAACAGGATACTCCTTACTTTACGGTTATCAGCTCCCAGCTACTCCCTTCTTTTTTCCCAGCTTAGTTAAAGTTGTTTATAATTTACCCTGACTTATGTCAAGGGCCTAAGCTGGCTTACTGCAGCCTGATTGTACAATATCTCTTAGTGATCTACAACATCATGTTTAATTTAAAAAAAAAAAATCTGTGCTAAATTTTGTTCTTGCTCCATCTGAATGTTACCTCATGCAATACAATTTAATATTTTCTCTTTTTGCTTTTTTGTGTCTTAGAATAGTTTGGTATCCGTCTCAAGGAATAGCAAGAGTTAGTAAAGAATGTCTACAATTCCTTGGTACCTTTCATGAGCTTTATGTCTAGTTTTAGTCTTGCTGTGACTTTTCCCCCCTTTTCTGTCTCTACAAGCACAGTATCCGCCTGTATCTGTGACTGTTCTAGGGGACCTTCAAGAGCATAGTGAAGTGACATTTTTTTAAGCCCCTTCTGCTGACTGAAAAATTGTCATATGGTTAAGAACAACCATGTAGAAAATTGAGAGGGTGACTCTGAGGTCAAGTTGGTGGGAGACAACTCCCCACCACTGTGTTTGTAATCTGAGGCTGGCAGTGCATACAGCAGGATCACCAGCTTGCACTGGAAGAGCCTGTAAGCTGCATACAGGTCAAGGTCTATAGGCTAGCTGCTCCTGTTCTATATAGTGCAATGTGCCACCTTTGTAGATACTCTTACATAGCTCAGTTTTAACCTGACTTTTCCCTTTCAAACAAATATTTCACTTTTTTATTGCACATTGGAAATAATTATTTCCAAAAAACCTTTGCTCTATAAGTACATAATTCCAACAACATCTTTTGGTGACAATAAAAGAAAAATGAAATTTACAAGTATACATAATATATGTATATGAATAGTACAAAGACAACTTTTAGCCAAAATAAGATTTGGCAAGCGCCCCACCCCAGCTTCTGGTGAAATACCCGGCCCTGCAAAGACCCAGTTGTACCATTTGCTCTGAATGTCACGCCCCTCTTTCAGTCACATGGTCTGTTGTGATTGGCTGGAGACATCTGTTACCCCATGGGCCGCCAGCCCAGGGGAGGCATATTTTTCACCTTTAGTTGCTTTAGTCAGAATTTTGTCACCCTGAACCGCTGGTAAGAGGTGGGGTAGCGTCGGTTTGTTGAGCCACTGGGGTTACAGTTTGGGCTCTGCGGCTGGCCCTGCCGCTGGCCCTGCCTCTGGCCCTGCCTGTGTCTTCTGGAGTGCGGGCAATGGGTGGTACCTGGGGAGGGACTGTGAGAAGCTGGGCAGACTAGGGCATGTGCGGCTGGATAAGGCGCTGTGGGGACCAGCGGGAAAAGTGCCGTGCGGTGGGACCGATGGAGGGGTGCTGAGAAATGCCAGCGGGTGATGTTGTGGAGTGGTGGCAGCCCAGCATTATTCGTGAAGGTCGAGTGTGGACTATGTCCTCCGTGGGGTCCGCCGGGGCAGTGCAATTGAATCACCCAGATGTGTAGCTTGGAGTGCGTGTGTGTGCTTCCTGGCTACTGGGCTGCGGGCAGGCGGGTGCGCGTATACTGGCTGGGGAGCGGCATTAACTGCGGATTTCCTGTCGCATCAGAGTGTTGAGCGCAGCGTTATGCTTTCGTGTGCGGTGGCGTGTGCTCATGCTTGGCACTTCAGCAGGAAGCCATAACCCCACTGCCCCCTCATAACGCAGCTGAGCTCTACGGCAGGGCTGGCAGATTCCGCCAGCTACTCCCTGTCTTTAAAGTCGTTTCTCGAATAGACCTCGATCATTCCGAGGCCGCGCCATGAGACCAGGCAGCAGCGGGCAGGAGGCGTCTGAAATACGGTTACGTGGGGCAGGAGGTGCAGGGTAGGTAGCAAGCACGTTCTTCATGTGGCTGAGCAGCCATTCTCTCGCAGCTGCATTGTCGGAGACGACGGAAGACAAGCACATCCTATGATGATCAACAAGTCTCAAATTTATTAGTCCATCAATCAAGCATTTATAACACAGTTAATGAGGTTCATACATATTGCAAAAGTCTAGCTCCTTATTGGTTGCTAATGAAAAGCTCTAGTTCTCTTACTATGCTTATCTTGCAATTGTTAGCCAGGAAACATCTGTTTGCTTAGTTCACCACATACAAGGATATATTTGCTTCTTGCAGACAAAAGACATTTTACTCTTGCTGACCGTTAGTTTCAATGTTCATACTACATCCTGATTCTATTCCAGGAGCACAGACGTCTTGTTCTTGCTCATATTTTAACTAACTGAATGTTCTCGTGACCCTTGTCTTGTAGCCAAGTCTCAATAATGTTATCCGCACTTCCCCCGTTTTCTTTTTGTACAAGGAGATTGGCCTGTGTTCTAAAAACTGTCTTTGTAACCAAATTTTGCAGGCAGCTGATCAAACAGGGCAACAAGAGTATTACCAATAAAACTATGCCTCCAATGCCAATTAAATACATCACTATGGTTTTCAGCCACAGCCCCAATCCAAGTGAAGAAAGCCAGGCTTCAAGGGGGTTAGTGACTACCTTAATGTCACGAGTGTGGTCTTTAAGCCATTGTAGTTGTTTGTGAACAGATTCTGAGTTAGAAGAAAGGTTAAAACAGCACATTCCTTCAAATTCATCACAACCGTGACCCTGGGCCAATAACAAAAAATCAATTGCTGCTCGATTTTGTAAAATTTGGTACCTCAGGCTATCCATGTCTTGGGCTAATTCAGTCAAGATCTGTGTGGTGACATTAGACTGTTTGACCATCCAACATGCCAATTTACCAATTGTCGTAAGGGCATGGGCCCTGCCCACTCCCGGGACTAGTGCGGCAAAAAATCGAGCTGTTGGTCCCCACAGCTCTACCTGCTCATTGCAGTCAGGTGAGAGGTCAGTAGCAGAAAGCTTCGGTGGAGCTGTTTTGTTAAAAAGGGAATGTGAAACTACAGACACATTTGGTGCAAAGAATGCCAATTTCCCCAGGTAGCATGGGCCGCCATAAGCATGCCTCGGAACACTGTGCCAGGCGCGATCTCCACATATCAAATACACATTTTTAGGTAACGCCTTGGCACTGCCATTTGTCCAAATTCTGGTCTGACCAGATCTCCACCCATACGTCGTAACGGCATCGTTGGTATCGTTACCACACATATATTGGCCGTCCCAAAAAGGATAGCGTTTAGGGGTGAGCCAAACAGGAGTATCGTTTAGATGATAGCTGTAAAATCCCAACAACACACATCCAGACTCATTCAGAGATCTATTTAGCTGTCTACTGCCCAATAGGCTAATTTCTTGGGGGACCCCTGGTAACGACACATTGAGGCCAGCCAACAGCATTGCTGTACAGGCACTGGTATTCATAGCCGTGTTACAATTTGCTGTGGTCATATTCTTAAAATCGGTTTCATTATACCCAGGAATGCCAATTAAGCATGTTTGAAAAGGATCGGTCACAGAGGCTAGTGCCAGACAAAACGAGGTCGTCTGGGTTTTATTTGCCCAAGTGACCCATAAATTTGTTCGGGGATCAATAGTGTGCAGGCCATAAGTGATACTACAAAGGGCAGACAAAAATACCACTTCAGTCATCCACATTTCACTTTCTTTTCCGATTACGCCTGGGTTTCTTTAATCTAACAGCTTTCTCCTTGCCTAAAGAAAGATTTTGAAGCCTCGTAATACAGTTATCTAATTGGATTACTGGGTCTCCTGGAAAGGGTCCTGTAACTGAATGCAGTGTTAAAGGTACTCTTTGTCTACATCTAACAGCAACAATGCGTGATTGACTTTGCGCTTTGACTTTAGCAATTATGTTTGTTAGTTCCCAGCGATAGCAAGCTATTAATTTTTGCTCCACACTTTCATATAGCCTCAATGCTTCAGGCACACTTAGGCCAGTCTGGCGCCCCAACTCTCTCTGCTAGTTGCTAAGGCTATGAGAGAAATTACAATTGCTGCACCAAAGCTGCCACAGTCGCGATTGCTCTATCCAAAAGGTCTGAGTGCACCCCCCGCAAAATAAAGCAACCCATGCAGCGCAGCGGCAACTGGTACAGTCAAGGCAGCGCTCTCCAGCTGGACCTTTTATGTAAAACCCATATAATGCATCAAGGATATAGACAATATCCGATAGTGTGTGGCACTGCTGTATGTGTGTGTCAATGATCGTGGAATAACCTTTCAATTCCAACAGCAACGGTTTGAGGATCAGTAGCGCTTTCTTCTCGACCCTCTCTTTCTCTGTGCCCAAAATCTGAATCCGGAACATTAAGGGCAGGCTTAGTCCATCTTGCAGGTATCCATGCAGGACCTGTAGGGGTAGAAACACAAAGATATCCTCTTCCCCAAAATATCACTTTAGCAGGATGTTGCCAAATGCCAGTTTGAGGATCCCTATATCGCACCCAGACAGATTTGTGGGGCTGGGTCTCCTGTGGGACACTATAGTGTATGACAGCTGGCGGGTCCCTTGTGTCCCCAAACACACATAGGTGATTCATTACAAATAAGGTTTTTAGTAACCGAGATTGAAGATCTGTTATCTCTGCAAAATATGTTAGATATCGTTTTAATGTACTATGGGCCCTTTCTACGACAGCCTGTCCTGTTGGAGAGTGAGGAATTCCTGTTGCATGTGTAATCCCCCATGTGTCAAGAAATTTGTTTATTCTACGGCTAATATAGGCCGGGCCATTATCTGTCTTAATCTACTTTGGTATTCCCATTACTGCAAAACAACTACTGAGATGTCTTTCGACGTGCATAGCTTTCTTCCCCGCCTGTGCTGTCACCCATATATATTTGCTGTAGGTGTCTATTGTTACATATACATATTTTAACCGGCCAAAAGCAGAGACATGTGTTACATCCATCTGCCAGAGTTCATTTGATTTTAGTCCCCCTGGGTTCACCCCCAAACCCAGGCCTTGACCCCCATTGTGATGACTACAGGTGGGGCAGGCTCTAACTATGGCTGTTGCTTCAGCTAACGATATCCCAAATTCCCGATGTAAACCTCTTGCATTCTGATGGAACATTGAATGAGCCTCTGTAGCTAGCCTATGCCCTGCCATAGGGGTATTTGTGTTGAGTGCAACTAATTTATCTGCTCTTTCATTGCCTTCTCCTAGGCCTATGTCCCACTTATGACTCCTAATATGAATGACAGCATACGCATGTTCCCTCAACTTAGTTGCCTTCCGTAACTGTGTGAAAAGTTCAAACAGCCTCTTGTTTTGTACTTCCTTAATAAATGCATCCTCTAAACGTTCCACTACTCCTGCAACATACAAAGAATCCGTCACAATGTTCAGAGGGCCTGTCAGGTTCATCATGGCCCACACTACTGCTGCCAGTTCCATGGTTTGCAACGTATCAGCTTCCCCGGCCTTTAGCAGTTCATGTTTCCATAGTCCTTCTTCTTGACATGTTACTGCAGCAGTCCTTGATTTCCTTCCAGCGTCTGTGTATGCTGTTACTGCACCCACGATAGGAGTCATCTCCCTTTTTGGTCGTGACATCCAATTCCATTTCCCTATCCATTGTAACAATGGTGACTTAAAATAATTTGTCTCTACTGCACAACTTATCCCCAATAGGGCTTCTTGTAAGTCTTCACTGTTTTGCAAATACCATTGTAAAGATTCCTTTCTTTTCATGGGCATGTGTATTACTGCCGGTTCCTGGCCTTGCACCTGTAATGTCCTTTCGAGGCCACGTTTAATCAAGTCTGCCAAGACTTCTATCTGTTGTAATAGCGTTTTAGACTGCTGTAAAAGGTAGGTGATATCCATTCTAAGACACTCAGCTCCCCCGTTTTCTTTTTACACTGTGTGAGAGCCCCTAATAAATATCTGGCACCCAGCCATATGGTGAGATCAATAGGCTGGGCAGGATCAATACGATGTACGTGTCCCGCCAGTACTCGATCCATAATCTGCTGGAGAACCTGCTCTTGATGCTGGGTTACTTGTACAGGCAAGGTAGGATCCGTACCCTTTAAAAGCGGACGAAGTTCATCCAATAATTCATTGGGTATACCAACAACGGGCCTCAGCCATTGTAAATCACCAAGCAACTTCTGAGCGTCGTTAAGAGTCTTTAGATGTGGCTGCAGTTGAAGTTTTTGAGGGGTTACAAGTTGCTGCGCTAATGTCCAGCCAAGATACTTCCATGGGGCAGAGCGTTGAACTTTCTCTGGAGCAATAATTAAGTTAGAGTGTTTCAAGGTTACTCGTATCTTCTCAATCTGATCATCAGTAAATAGGGTAGGTTGTGCAAATAAAATATCATCCATATAATGATATAAGATGACAGTTTTCCACTGTTTGTGGAGAGGTTGAAGTGCAGCGTTTACATAAAGTTGACACAAGGTGGGGCTGTTGCGCATGCCTTGCGGGAGTACTGTCCATTCAAACCGCTGATCTGGCCCTTCCCTATTTAGGGAAGGCAAGGTAAATGCAAACCGTTTACAGTCCTGAGGGTGAAGTCCGATTGTAAAGAAACAGTCCTTTAAATCAATAATTAACAAGGGCCAGCCAGCTGGTATCATTGCCGGATTGGGTAATCCTGGTTGCAGTGCCCCCATTGGTTCCATCTGTTTGTTAACTTCCCTTAAGTTGTACAGAAGACGAAACTTTCCAGACTTCTTCTTTATAACAAAGATTGGAGTGTTCCACGGGCTGACAGACAATTTCAAGTGTCCCTGCTGTAATTGCTCCTTCACTAATTGATGAGCGTGCCATAGACTTTCCCGTTTTAAAGGCCATTGCTTAACCCATACCGGTGTATCCGTTGTCCAAGTGATGGGAATTGGGAAAGTCCAAGTAATGGCTAAAAGGCCAAAGGGTGTTCATTTGTTAAAACAACTCCCAGCTGAGTAAGAATGTCCCGTCCAATAAGGCACTGTACCGTAGGCGGTAACTGCACGATGGAAAAAACAGCCGATATCTGATGATTGTCCAATTTCACAGTCAATGTGGGTGAGCGGCTAGCTAAAGTCAGGCCTCCAACTCCGGAAATGGTAGTAGTGGCAGGTTGAAGAGGCCAATGGTGAGGCCAGCACTGGGGAGCAATGATACTGGAATCTGCACCCGTGTCTAAAAGTCCCATAAGTGTGATCTGGTGGTTGTTATATTCAATTGTAATTTTGCGTTTAGGTCTGTCATATAAATTTACTGTTAAAAGGGTTAAGCCTCCTGTCGATCCAAATCCTTTGTTGTCTCTTTTGTTATCAGATGCAAGTGGCAAGTCTTTAGTAAGCTGTTCCAAGGGAACTAATTGTGCAATCCGCTGTCCTTTTGTAATCCGAATAGGTGGAAAAGGAGTGTGTAACATAATCATAATTTCTCCAGTGTAATCAGCATCAATAACACCAGGTAAAACAAAAAGTCCCATCATGGAGGCAGATGACCTTCCCAATAGCAGTGCTCCCATTTGTTTGCCTCTTATTATAATCGGGCCATGCACACCGGTGGGAACTTTGTACGGCTGTGTTGTCATAAGATTAACATTCACTGCGGCTGCCAGCTCCATTCCGAGACTCCCTCTTGTAGCAGGCTGGAGGCAGGGTTTGCTGTTTGTTGAGCAGCAGCTATTTGTGTCCGAGCGCAGCTGTTGCGGTTCGCGCTCCCATTGAAGTTTCCCGAACGGCGGCGGCAGGCTCCAGTGTTGTGGGTGTCTGATCGGCATTTGGCACACCAGACACCTGAGGCAAAACAGTCCTTTCGAATATGGCCGGCTCTTCCACATCTAAGGCATTTGACACGTACGTTGCTCTGAGGTGCTCATGATTGAGTAGCAGCCGAGGCTTGAAGGGGTGCAAGAGCAGCTAACACCTGCGTCTGTGAAACTTTTGCCTGTTCCTGCAAACCTACTCCTAGGTGTTTGATAGCCTCTACCACACAAGCTTGTGACCCTACTGGCACTGATGCCATCCTTTCTAATGCTTCCTCAATTGACCAATTAGCCCCCAGGGTGTTAAGGACATTACGAGTAGTTGCATTACAGTTCTGCAACGCACATTGTTTTAATAAAGTACCCTTCATCCAATCTGATACCCCAGCTCTCTCTAATGCAGCAGCAACTTTATCAATAAAATCTCCAAAAGTCTCCTCCCTTCCTTGTTTTATGCCCATATAGACAGGTACCCCTCCTGGTTCCTTCACCCGGCCAATAGCAAGGCGAACCAAATGCATTGCCTCCCGTAATTTATCTGGACCTATCAATGCCTGCGCCTCTGTGCGTAGGAAAGGTCCGAGACCCATGAGTTCATCCACGGTAACTCCGTGCAAAGGGTCCCCGGGCTGTCGCTGGGTAGCTACAGCTTCATTTACAAAACCTTGCCAGTGCGCATTAAATAATAATTGTTGATGTTGGGTAAAAATAAGCTTTACCACCCCCCGGCAATCTGAAGGCAATAATATTTGAGTACTCCAAATATAATCTAACATTTGTTTGACTGGCTCACTGTGAACTCCAAATTGACTAACAGTGGAACGTAATCGGGAAAAAAGTTTCCAATCCAAAGGTGTTACAATTGCCTGCAATCCTCCCTCCGGGGCTGCCTGAAACACAACTGGGCAAGCCAGTTGTGAAACAGCCTGCAACACGTCCTCATCCCCGCGTTCCAGCCCCTCCTTTGCCAAAGCAGCCCAGGCTTCCCTTCGTTCCCTTGCCATAGCCCCCACTAGGTCCGTTTCCGCCCCAGGGATCGGCTCCGTGACAAATGGGTTACTGGGAGCCTTTGATCTGGCATCAGGTTCGACAGGAGGGACTGACGGTTCACTGTGGGAGTCTGAGGATACAGTGTCAGAGGGAGGAGGGGTGGGCGGCAAATGTACCGTAGAAATGGCAGGCGGCATAGGAAGATCCTGTGGCCAGCCAGTATCATACACTTTATTCTTTTCGTGAGCAGCTGAAGCTTGTGAAGCAGCTTTCTGCTCCGCTTGATGTTGTAACAATTCATTATGATCCGCCCTCCATGCTTTCCCTAACTTCTTTGCAGTTTTATCCCTATCTATAGCTGCCTCCCACAACTTATCACCAAATTTACGCCATTCTGACAACTCATGCATTGTATGAGGATTTTGAAAACAGCCCTGTGCATACCCAAAAGCTAACAACCCAGAAAGCTCTTTTTGTAAGTCAATATCCTTAACCTGTCTTTTCTTTAAAAAACAGGTAAATAAATCATATGCTGCTTGCCTTTCCATACCTCTAACGTCAACGCTATTGTAGCCCTTCAAGGTCTTGGCAGCACGTATCAGTCAGGCACGTCTATACGAACACCTGAGGCACGGCATATTCTCTCGTACGCTTATAGCCGTCCCTGCTGCGGTGGGACCTGAACTCCTCGTCGCTTCGTCGTGGCCCTAGTCAGGATCACGTCGGGGTCACCATTTGTCGGAGACGACGGAAGACAAGCACATCCTATGATGATCAACAAGTCTCAAATTTATTAGTCCATCAATCAAGCATTTATAACACAGTTAATGAGGTTCATACATATTGCAAAAGTCTAGCTCCTTATTGGTTGCTAATGAAAAGCTCTAGTTCTCTTACTATGCTTATCTTGCAATTGTTAGCCAGGAAACATCTGTTTGCTTAGTTCACCACATACAAGGATATATTTGCTTCTTGCAGACAAAAGACATTTTACTCTTGCTGACCGTTAGTTTCAATGTTCATACTACATCCTGATTCTATTCCAGGAGCACAGACGTCTTGTTCTTGCTCATATTTTAACTAACTGAATGTTCTCGTGACCCTTGTCTTGTAGCCAAGTCTCAATAATGTTATCCACACTGCATGATGCTTCTCGAGCCCTTGCAGCACCCGGTGCTCTTATGGAGCAGCACAGAGATCCTGATGTATATGTTTTCACTTTCCTTTTCTCTGAGTAGAGTTCCTATCTCTGTACTTACTATTGTAGTGTCGTCAGCAAGACAGGAATGAATTTGGTGATCTCTTTTCCTGCCACAGTGGAAGGGTTTGCAGGCCTGTGTTCTCTCTCTCAGACCCACGTTTTCTTCTCCTCCTATAAATGCTTTAAAATATAATGGAAATAAAAATCAGGCAGTGATGAGCAGAGCAGTGAAGTTGTTCTGGCAAATCTAGGAGGAAAAAAAATGTTTGAATTCTGATACCTTTGTGCAGAAAGCTTGGGAATTTTTATGTAAATCCTTAAACTTATAGTTAGATTGATCAAGTGTATTTTTTCCACTAGCTATTGTTAACAGTCTAAGCTAGTGGGAAAGCCAGAATTAACATGTTAGCACCTGTATCTGTAACCGCTTAATTCTTTTTAAGTTGCAACTTATAACCAACAGCAGTCCCAATTATACCATTCGTAATACTCTTATACGAGTGTTAAACCTGACTATAACCTTACTATTCAGTCTAATAGTAACAAGATATACTAGTGCCCAGCTTTCTATGGGTAATTTTATATTGCAGTGTAGTAAAAGGTGGCGGGGTGGGTTTTTTGTGTCTTTTTTTTTGTGTGTGTGTGGTTTGTGGTGGGTTTTTGGTAAAAGGTAAATGGAGAGTCAAAGCTCTGTGTAGATGTCAGTTATATCATCCATGATACTCACAGATTGCATTTGTGCACTCTAATGTACATGAAAATATACAGAATATGAAGCTTGCTAAGTGGTTTTGGTTTATTGGCAGGTTTCTTTTGCCTATTAAGATATTGGGGAGAGGGTGTCTTTGAACAGTTAAAGTGCTAACGACTCAAGTGTCCTACAGCTATGTAGGAAAATAGTCTCGGATCTTAATTTTTCTTATATGCAATTTTATACAGGGTTTTAGCTGACATAAGTGAGAGTGCATGTGTACCTATTGCACATAAAATAGTAAATAATGTATATTAGTAGATGTTTTCTGTGAATACGGCTTATTATGGTGTATGTCTAGAGTGGTGCTGTACATCACTGTACATACATGCCTGCATAGCTGCATGTAGAAATGAATGTCAGAAGACTGCAATAAAGCAGATCTTGGTAGGAATGATGGAGAAGGTCTCTGATGGGAGAATGACTTGCTGCTTCTACCAGTAGTTGACTGCCTTCTCACATTGCTCTGAATACAGTAGAATTCCTTGGAAGGTTCCATAAAGAGGTGCAACAAGTAGAGATGTGCAGCACTGATTTTTCTCTCATCCTTTTCCCCTGTTGTTTCCCTTATTGAAAGCTTCTTTTCCCATCTCTCAACTTAATATTGTTGCTGGTGGTGTATTTTGAAACATATTCTGTTTTATGTGGTATGTTGGTGTTTTGGGTTTTTTCTTGGTTTTGTTGTTTTTTGAGAGAGTAGTTATGAGGATGGAGGAGGGGGTGGTACTTGCAGTGACTGAAATTGAGGGAAGTGGACGGTGATCACTGAAATTAAATTATTGTATGACTGCATTGACATTGTAGCATGGCTTTCTTTATAATCTCTTAATCTTTGACCAGCCATATGCCTGTCTTGTCACCAGACTTGCATAATCGGATGCAAATGTAAGATATTATGGTAAAGTCAAGTCAGATGAACCAAGTATTCCTGATCAATGTTTGGCCAGTCATTGGAAGTGTTCAAGGCCAGGTTGGATAGTGCTTTGATCTAGTGAAAGATGTTCCTGCCCATGGCAGGGAGAGTTGGACTAGATGATCTTTAAAGGTCTTTCCAATCCAAATGACTCTGACTCTGTTTTCTCTTAGCGCTACTTATAAGTGTAAATCATATTTGTTATATTTGAGTGAGCTGTTGGACTTCTATTAATGTTTGTCCCATAGTGGCATTGCATGTAAACAAACACTAATTTTTAGATAGTGTTTAAGTATGGGGAGGGACATTTAAGAAGGAGGCAGAGAGTAAAACTTGAAAGGTCATTATATTACATAGTTTCAGTAAGTTTGAGGAAGTAACCTTTGTAAGTATGGTTGGTGTAAGTAAAATGAGACACACCTTTCCAAGAAAAAGTACTTGCTGCAGATTATATAATTGTATTTGCTTTGTGTGGCAGGGTTTTGGTAGCGGGAGGGCTACAGGGGTGGCTTCTGTGAGAAGATGCCAGAAGCTTCCCCCATGTCCAATAAAGCCAGTGCCAGCCAGCTCCAAGACAGAGCCGCTGCTGGCCAAAGCTGAGCCAATCAGCAACTTTGGTAGCACCTCTGTGATAACATATTTAAGAGGGGGGAAAAAACTGCTGTGCAACAGCAGCCGGAAGAGAGGAGTGAGAATATGCGAGAGAAACAGCTATGCGGACACCAAGGTCAGTGAAGAAGGGGGGGGAGGAGGTACTCCAGGTGCCAGAGCAGACATTCCCCTTCAGCCCATGGAGAAGACTATGGTGAAGCAGGTTGTCCCCTGCAGCCCGTGGAAGTTAATGGTGGAACAGGTATCCATCTGCAGCTGGTGGAGGACCCTACGCTGGAGCAGGTGGATGTGCCCGAAGGAGGACTTGTGACCTCATGTAGACCCTGTGCTGGAACAGGCTCCTGTCAGGACCTGTGACCCCATGGAGGACCCATACTGGAGCAGTCTGTTCCTGAAGGACTGCACTCTGTGGAAAGGACCTATGCTGGAGTCATTCATGAAGGACTCTCTCCTGTGGATGGGACCCCATGCTGTAGCAGAGGAAGAGTGTGAGGAGGAAGGAGGGGCAAAGACAAAATGTGATGAACTAACTGCAACCCCTATTCCCCATACCCCTGTGCTGTTTGGTGGGAGGAGGTAGAGAAATCAGGAGTGCAGTTGAGCCCAGGAAGAAGGGAAGATGTTTTATTATTTGTTTTTATTTCTCATTACCCTGCTCTGACATTTGATTAGCAATACATTAAATTAATTTCCCTGAGTTGAGTCTGTATTTCTTGTGACAGTAATTGCTGAGTGATCTCCCTTATCTCGATCCACATGCCTTTTGTCATATTTTCTCCCCTCTGTCCAGTTGAGGAGGGGGTGTGATGGAGCGGCTTGCTGGATACCTGATGTTTAGCCAAGGTTAACCCACCACAATCACATTAAGACATTAGTCCTGTTCTAGCTAAAAACCAGGACAACAAAGAGCTAGTTATTTCAAGTGTTTCAGTTGAGGGACACCCCTTCCAAAAAACCCTCCCCAAAAACTCCCAAAGTAAACTGTGTTTATTAAACATGATATTTTCTTCCTAATAACTTCAAGAGTAGATCTTATTTAAAAATAATGTCTATCTTTCAATAGCTGTCCCTAGAAAATGGCTAAGTATAATATAGCTTTTGTTTAGGTTGATAGTTTCAAAATAATCTCGGCAGATCTGTATTTTCAGACATGGCTACGTAATTTACTACTGAACATATTTCTTGTCTGACATAAAAGCAGTGAAGACCTTTATTGCTATTAGCACTTAGTTTTTAAAGAAGGAAAAAAAAAAAGAGCAGCATTTATTCAATGAACTTTGCAGTACATTAAAACTCTAACTTTCTCCTTTTGTCTTTATAAAGCATCCTGGTTTTGGCTGGGATAGAGCTAATTTTCTTCTTAGTAGCTAGAATAGCACTGTGTTTTGGCTACAGTATGGAATTTTGTTATGAGAAGAACATTGATAACATACTAATGCTTTCAATTGTCTCTGGAAGATGGGGGACATTTCCAACTTTCCCATGTTTTGCTGGTCTGCAGGTGCAGGGGACTGGGCATAGTAATTGGCAAACCCAAATTGGCATTTGGATATGCCAATGGGATGTTCCATATCATATAATGTCATGTTTAGTATATTAATGAGAGTTGACTGGAGAGCTCTGGGGCATTCTCTCAGGGATCTCTTGGGCTTGTTCTTCTGGGATTGCAGTTCTGGTATTGATTGTCTCTGCTCTGGGATCGCTAGCTGGGGACAGGTTGGACATCTGTCAGTGGGTGGTGAGCAATTGCACTGTGCGTTGCTCATTTGTATATTCTGTTATTACTGTTATTATATTGTTTTATTTCCATTATTAAATTGGTTTTTATCTCAATCCATGAGTGTTCTCACTTTTTTCCTTCTGATTTTCTCCCCTGTCCCATTGTGGGAGGGTGAGCAAGTGGCTGTTTGGTGTTTGGCTGCTAGCCGGGCTAAACCCACTCCATAAGTTAACTGAATATTTTCTGACAAGCCTGGGGTTTTTTTTTTTTTGGTTGGTTGGGGTTTTTTTTGTTTTGTTTTGCTGATGTGTTTTTGTTTTCCAAATCTACTATCCTGAAACTGAAAAGATGACTTTGAAAGTTAAACTTTCAGTTGGAGATGCAAGTAAAGGATGTGGAAAAAGAAAATGTAATAATAATGAAAAACTCTTTAACTTACTGTTTTGAATTGTTACTACTAGAGAAACAAAATGTTTTGCTTTTGCACTATGTATCAACTTTTTACATGTGTCCTAGTTTAGTGATGAGTAATAGCAAATGGCTATCTTGGTGTTGTTCAGGAGCATCAACTTACTGATGTAGTGTGTGGGGGGGGAAAATGTTCGTATATGATGGTTCTAGCCCACCAAAAGTTACTCCCCTCTTCTGGTCATATCATCTGTTGTGATTGGCTGGCAGGACCATCCACCCCTACCAGTTTACCCAGAAATACATCAAGCCAGGAAAACCCTTCCCCTAAATGTACAGGGGACCACCATTTTGTTAAACATCATAACCCACGTGTTTTCATACTGCTCTTTGATTTGCTGATACCCATTTCTTGACACCATCATACCCATGTGTTCTCAGATAGCTCTGTGATTGGCTGGCAGAATCAACCACCCCTACCAGTTTACTCAGAAGCATGACAGAAAAGGAAGCTCCCACTTTTGACAATATAATTCCTCATGTGTGTGGAGAACATTATTGAGACTTGGCTACAAGACAAGGGTCACGATAATAGAATGCCTTTGTCTGTAGAAGCAAATAAGTCCTTGCAGCTGCAACCATAAGATAAGCATGCTATGGGAAACTAAGGCGTGGGTGACTTTTAATCACTAACCAATAAGGAGCTAGACTTTTGTAATATGCATGAACCTCATTAACTGTGAACCAATTAGTTACTAACACGCATCACATGTTGTATAGCAAAAGTATATAAAAGGCACCTGTATCAAATAAAGGCAGAGCATTCACTCTAACTCCATGAGTATACGTGTCTGACTCTCGCGCACAGCTACACATGTGTTTTCACAGTGCTTTGTGATTGGCTGATGGTTATTTTTGACACTGTCGCACCCACGTATGTAGGGACAAGCGGATGGAAGATGGCGGTATGTAACGGAAAGGTAAGGACGCTTGACGCAGGAACTATGGCAAAGAGACCGCCCACGAAGGGCGAGGCTTGTGTGCCCTATAGAAGCTTTTGTAACTACGCATTAAACGCCATTTGCTGCATCCTCATATCGGTGTCTGTGCTCTATGGCCCTGGGGTGGGGATAGCCCCAGGCCAGTCCAGCAGATGAGCGGATCTTGCCAAGAAGGTTTGGCAACACACGTATTCTCAGATCTCCCTCTGATTGACTGCCTGCTTCCTTTGGAAGGGCTCAGATATAAAAATATATACAATAAATGGAATATAAACATATTTGCACGCTCCTATATATATTTCTATATATGTTTAAATGTTTATATATAGATGCACTATTTTTAATATACTTATATGTATCTATATGTGTATATATACACAATTATAAAGATATAGAAATTATATATCTGTAAAAGCACAGATATAAAATGTCTAAAACATTCTTTAGTAAGAGCTAATGGCATGAGTAATTAAAGTTTAAATGTGAATAGAAACTAATTAAGCAAAAGTAAAAGGTAGGTTTGGGGTCCCTCACTTTACAAGTCTGCAGGACAAGCCCTAACATGTCTAGGGTAGGGACTTCATGAGGGTGGAGGGACACCAAAAGGATGGAGGGAGCATGGGACATGTCTGAATCTGCCCAAGGGTTACAAATCCCTCCTAGGAGGTCCACCAAGGGACCCCCTGGGAGAACCTTGTCATTTGCAAAGAAGAGACCAATCCTTTGAGCTGGAATGAGAGGCATCTTCATCTGGGCCCAGCCCAACAGGATGTTCCTGCAGTATCACTCGGGGCAAACTTTGGGCTTTGTGTGGTCCTGCAAGGCACAGGTAACACTGTTCATGAAAACGGATACCCAGAACAAAATGTGAACTTTAGATTAACATGTGCATGGGGGCAGTAAGGAAAAGACCTCAAGGGATTCATTAAAAAGACTGTGAGAATCGGAAGAACTGGCCAATGGGCCTGTGAATCACAAATTAGATTTTGAGGCAAGTATCACATAAAGGGTGGATGATGATAGTGTTGGGGGAGCTCCCTTTTACCCATGGTTGAAAAGATCTTGCAGCTACCTGTGAGACCATTACAGGGTGCAGGCTGGTACTATATGTCCTTCCTTGTCCTTTACTAATTAAAATAAAATGATAATGATAATGATAATGATAACAACCTTGGGTTCTGTCTGTCATGACAGTCTTTCAAGGCAGGAGAGATGATGTGGGAGTTGCACAATCAATGAAGTAGGTGACATTGGAAACAGCAGGAGTCTCTGTTGCTTGCTGTATCTGGAGCTCATCTGGAGCTTGTAGTTGGTGTATCTGGTGTGGTCCATGCTCAGGGTCTGCAGGTTGAAGATGATGATCTCAAAGTTGTTGTTGGGTGCCAACTCTGGTTCCATCAGAGTTCAGTCTGCATTAACCTGGGAAGATTCTCAATACAAAGATGTTAGTATAACACACAAAAACCGTAGCAATAATGATACAGCAATTCATCGGCTATTTTAACCCAAAATCAAATCTCCTTGAGGTACCTATCGGACTTCCCCATTTTCTGCATCACTCACCAAGTGCACCCAGGTTCTTGAGCAAAAGCAATCCCACGAATGAGTTTGCCTTTACCCAAGGCAGGAATAACCCAGACTGTTTTTCCGAGCAAATTTTTAACGCGAATCACAGGGACTTTATCCCCTTCCACAGTACGTAGAAGTCTTGATTGGGCAGGGCCGGCTCGGTTGGCAGATCCTCTGGTGTTGACTAACCAGGTGGCTTTTGCTAAATGTGTGTCTCAGTGTTTGAAAGTTCCACCATCCATTGCTCTCAGTGTGGTTTTTAGCAGCCCATTGCATCGTTCAACTTTCCCAGAGGCTGGTGCGTGATGGGGGATGTGGTACACCCACTCAATGCCGTGTTCTTTGGCTCAATTGTCTGACTCAATTCTGTCTGGGGTGCCATGTCGCCACAAGACCTGCTTTTCAAAGCCTAGAATACTGTTTCGGGCAGTGGTATGGGGCACAGCATATGTCTCCAACCACTCGGTGGTTGCTTCCACCACGGTGAGCTCGTAACGCTTGCCACTGTGGGTTTGTGGGAGCGTAATATAGTCAATCTGCCAGGCCTTTTAACCATCGTCCTCCATACCAAATAGGTTTTAACCATTTGGCTTGATTGATCACAGCATGTTTCACATTTGTGAATAACCTGTTGTGGTGGGTTGACCCTGGCTAGAGGCCGGATGCCCACCAAAGCCCACTCTATCACTCCCCCTCCTCAAATGGGCAGGGGGAGAAAATTATAACGAAAAGCTCGTGGGTGGAGATAAGGACGGAGAGAGATCACTCACCAATTACTGGCACGGGCAAAACAGACTCGACTTGGGGGAAAAAACAAATTTACTTTATTACCAATCGAAATTAGAGGAGAATGAGAAGTAAAACCAAAACTTAAAACACCTCCCCCATCCCTCCCTTCTTCCCGGGCTTAATCTCTTTCCCGATTTCCACCTCCTCCCCCTAGCCGCACAGGGGAACAGGGAATGGGGTTGGGGTCAGTTCATCACACGGTGTTTCTGCCGCTCCTTCCTCCTCAGGGGGAGGACTCCTTCCCCCGCACCAGCGTGGGGTCCCTCTCACAGGAGACAGTCCTCCACCAACTTCTCCAACGTGAGTCCTTCCCATGACCAACAGTTCCTCACGAACTGCTTTGGCATGGGTCCATTCCATGGTGTGCAGTCCTTTGAGGAAGGGACTGTTCCAGCGTGAGTCCCCCACGGGGTCACAAGTCCTGCCAGCAAACCTGCTCCGGCGTGGGCTCCTCTCTCCACGGGCTACAGGTCCTGACAGGAACCTGCTCCAGTGCGGGCTTCCCGCAGGGTCACAGCCTCCTTCGGCATCCACCTGCTCCGGCGTGGGGTCCTCCACGGGCTACAGGTGGTCATCTGCTCCACCATGGACCTCCAGGGGCTGCAGGGGGACAGCCTGTCTCACCCTGGTCTTCACCACAGGCTGCGGGGAATCGCTGCTCCGGCGCCGGAGCCCATCCTCCCCCTCCTTCTTCACTGACCTTGGTGTCTGCAGAGTTGTTTTTTCTTACATCTTCTCACTCCTCTCTCCCGCTGCAACGTGTACAGCTTTTTTTTTCTCCCTTCCTTTTTTTTCTTAATTATGTTATCACAGAGGCGTTACTGATTGGCTCGGCCTTGGCCAGCGGCGTGTCCCTTCTTGTAGCCGGCTGGCATTGGCTGTGTCTGGTCGGACATGGGGGAAGCTTCTGGCAGCTTCTCTCACAGAAGCCACCCCATGTCCCCTCCCCCACTTCTACCAAAAACCTTGCCACGCAAACCCAATACACCTGTGCAATAATGTCCATGGTTAAGTCCACCCCTCGATCACGAGCCCATCTATATGTCGCATCTCTTCCTTGATGACCTGAGGCATCATGCGCCCAGTGTGCTTAAAGTTTTTCACCCTTCTGTTGCCAGTCCAAGTCTCCTTGAGACACTTTGATCTTAGCAGCCTGGTCCACTTGTTGGTTGTTTTGATGTTCTTCAGTGGCTCGACTTTTGGGCACATGACCATCTACATGACGTACCTTTACAACCAGTCTCTCTAGCCGAGCAGCAATGTCTTGCCATTAATTCAGCAGCCCAGATGGGTTTGCCTCTGCACTGCCAGTTGCTCTGTTTCCATTGTTGTAACCACTCCCACAGGGCATTGGCCACCATCCATGAGTCAGTATAGAGGTAGAGCACTGGCCACTTTTCTTGCTCAGCAATGTCTAAGGCCAGTTGGATGGCTTTTACCTCTGCAAACTGGCTTGACTCACCTTTTCCTTCAGCAGCCTCCGCGACTCGTCGGGTGGGACTCCACACAGCAGCTTTCCACTTTCAATGTTTTCCTACAATACGACTGGACTCGTCAGTGAACAAGGCATATTGTTTTTCATTATCTGGCAGTTCATTATATGGTGGAGCCTCATCAGCTCGTGTCACCTCCTCCTCAGGTGACATTCCAAAATTTTTGCCTTCTGGACAGATCGTGATCACTTCCAGAATTCCTGGGCGGTTAGGGCTTCTAATACGAGCCCGTTGTGTGATCAGTGCAACCCACTTACTCCACGTGGCATCAGTTGCATGATGTGTAGAGGGAACGCTCCCTTTGAACATCCAGCCCAGCACAGGCAGTCGGGGTGCCAGGAGGAGCTGTGCTTCAGTACCGATCACTTCTGAAGCAGCTCGAACTCCCTCATATGCTGCCAATATCTCTTTTTCAGTTGGATTATACCAGGTCTCTGATCCTCTGTATCCCCGACTCCAAAACCCAAGCGGTTGACCTCAAGTCTCCTCTGGTGCTTTCTGCCAGAGGCTCTAGGTAGGTCCATTCTTGCAAGCTGCAGTTTAGAGCACATTTTTAACATCTTATCCTGTCCAGACTGGTCCAAGAGCTACTGCATGGACTATCTCCTATTTGATTAGTTCAAAGGCTCGTCGTTGCTCAGGACCCCATGTGAAATCATTCTTCTTTTGGGTCACCTGGTAGAGAGGGCTCACGATCTTGCTGTAATTTGGAATGTGCATTCTCCAGAAACCCACAATGCCTAAGAAGGCTTGTGCTTCCTTTTTGTTAGTTGGTGGAGACATAGCTGTTATTTTATTGATCACATCCATTGGGATCTGGCAACTTCCATCTTGCCACTTGATTCCTAAAAACTGTATCTCCTGAGCATGTCCCTTGACTTTGCTTTATTTTATGGCATAAACAGCTTTCACAGTCCAGTAAACTCGTTTATCCCTTTCCTCCGCCTGGCTGGAGGCAGGGTCCCTCTAATGCTGGTCATCATATTAATCACTCACTTCTGTTGAAATATGATCAAAAGGATTAGGAGCAATATAAGGATTAAGAATAGCATCAGCTCTCCTATTCTGTCTGGGAAATTGTCCACTGGAGACTGGAGCAGCATTTTTCCTAGAAGGACCAGAAGCATCCCTATTTGTACTTGTTTTCCTTTGCAGCTTGTGTACTCGTAGGACTGAGGTAGGTTTCCCATCCCACTTTCTCATGTCTTCTCCATGGTCACTCAAGTAAAACCACAGTGTGCCCCGTGGTGTATACTGTCTCTCTCGAGCAGGGAAACGCTTGCTGCTAACAGCTGAGACATAGGTCCGAACGGGTGGAGGGTGGAGCCTGTCCTGGAATCGCTGGAACTCTTGGGACAGTTTCTCCATGTGTTTCTCCAGGACTTCTCATAGCTTTTCTGTGGCCGAGACACAGGCTTGTATAGAGGCAGAGAGACTGTCTTCAAATCCCCAGAGCCGGATAGACACTTCATTTAAAGTTGATGCCTCCTCATCCTCTTCCACGTAATGAGGTGTTTGCCTTGGTAACAGGTGAAATCTTTTCGTATCTCTCACAGCTCACTCAGGGTTAGAGATCAGGTGGTTATTGTACTGTCTCCATTTCCATCTCCCCTTCCCTCTTCCTCCTTAGGAAGATCATAAGCATGATCTTCTTCATCCCTCTGTAAACGTACTGACTTTTGTGTCCACTTCTTCTTCCATACAGGGGCAACTGATACTGGCACGTGTTGGTTCTCTAGTTCATCTGCAGTGCTTCTTGATGGGGTTGGAGTAGCTGCATTGTTTGTCACAGGGCTTGGAGTAGTCACATTGCCTGCTGTAGAGGTTGGAGAGGCTGCATTGTCTGTCGCCGAGGTTGAAGCAACTGTAGCAAGGTGCTGGGGTTGGAGTAGCTACATTGCTTGCTGTAGGGGTTGGAGAGGCTGCATTGTCTGTCGCCGAGGTTGAAGCAACTGGAGTAGCCGCAGTATCAGTCACAGAGGTTGAGGTAACTGTAGCAGGTGCCAGGGCAACTCCAGCAGTGGAGTAGTCTGACGTGCATTAAAACCTGGCATACATTCAGAAGAACTAGCAGCACGATTATGTGAGTTTGATTATCCCAAGAATATTCAAAATTCTCAAAAACTTTTGTAACTGGGAGCAGGAAATTGAACGGAGATGTTCGCCCTCCCAAAGGGAAAAAATCACTGGTGTAATTGGTAACAACATTCACCAGATAGCTCCCAAAATGCAGAGATGGAGCCGCTTCTGCTGCTTTGCTCTGTGTGCCGCCTGCCACCGCTGAATACAGGTACAAAATTGGTCTGACTACCCATCTTTTTATCATACTAACAACCATCACTGTACCACACAGCAGAACAGTACCCCTAGCCCCAAACCAACAGCTAGGGATGGCAAAAAATATAAACAGCATGTAAGGTGCCACCTCAAAGAACTCAAAGAACAACTCAGCAATCCAGTACAACAACATTCCAATCACTGACAACCAAGTCATCATAACAAATGCTTATTGCAGATTCTTTCTAACACACTTTGGTCAGAACTGTTGTTATTTCATCCTTTCATGCCCCACATTGGGTGCCAAAAAGACTGTGATAGTTTAACTTAGCTGCCAGCCAAACAAGACACAGCCACTCACAGCCTCCCCCCCCACCCAGGGTATTGGGGAGAGAATTGGAGGGGTAAAGATAAGGAGACTTGTAGGTTGAGATAAGAACAATTTAATTATTAGAGTAAAAATAAAATTAAAATAATAAGGTGTCCTTGTAGTTATAGAATCAGAATCATAGAATGGTTAGGTGTTGTCAGGAAAAGTGGGAGACAAACGTGCATTCTCATAGAGATAAAACGAATGCTCCGTGTTTATTTGGTACAGGTTCCTTTTATACACTTTGCCACACAACATGTGATGCATGCCAGCAACTAACTGGTTAAGACTCCACCCACGTGACACAGTCAGTGAGGTTCACACACAGCATAAAAGTCTAGCTCCTTAGTAATTAAAAGTCACCCAGCTTTAGCTCCTCACAGCATGTTTCTCTACACTTCCCCCTTTTTCTTTTATACAAGGACAGTGGCCTGTGTTCCAGAAACTGTCTTTGTAACCAAATTTTACAAACAGCTGATCAAGCACTAATCACACGTTGATCTCTCAGTCCCACTGGTTCGCTCCCATCTTGGTTCAGGTTCACTTCCTCGTTGCAGTTTTCAGCTGACGTCCATCTTTTCCTGTAGCAATGACACCCTGTACTCTTTTAATTACAAATCTATAAGCAATTCTTACTATAATTAAAACTAAAAATTTTAATGCCTAAAAAAGCATACACTCTCTTTAAGTAAAGTTGAAAGCTAAAGCGACAGGTTGCCAAAAGAAATGTATTTCTGCTGTTAAGAGACACCAACATGGAAATGGCTACCATTTCCCATCCAGTCTCCTAAACAATCTGAGATGGCCAGATCTCCGACCCATCATGAAAACAAATCAACCCAAAGTCCACACCAAACCAGCTTGACTCCACTCTATACCCAAATCAATACCAATCCGACCTAGAGAAGCACTCAATATTCTGATTTTTCAAAGCTGATCCTAACATATCAGCATCCACACCAGATGTGTACGGTGCTCTACGTGGTGTTCTGCCAACAGTTTCCTGCACTCTTCCCCGTTTTTATCAATTTAAGCTAAAAGGATACCTAGGGCAAGTTGATCCACACGTTTGGCCATACAAGAAAATAATATACACGTTACAATGCAAAACAAAATTATAATACTGAGCCATCTAAGGCCTTCTTTTTACTTCTGACCAATTGTATTAGAATTTTCTAATCTTGTTTCTCTATTCTGGTGTTTTAAAAGTCAGGAATTAATCGCCAAGGCAAAAACTGCCTGCATCTTGGGCTCTTAAGGAGCCAGCAATTTCTATTTTTTTTTTTTGTTTGTTTTTTATACCACAAAGGCGTTGTCCACCATCTTCTGCAGGGCCCTTGCAGACACGATAGCAAACAAGGCACTAATAAAAGGATTGCCAAATTACAAATAGCATCTTAAATCCTGACTTTAACAGTGAAAGAATTTATTCATGTAAAAATTACTCGCTTAACCAATTATCACTATTTATCCTCAACTGTTTGACATTTTCCCTTAACCTTCCAATGGCCATATGAATTGAGTCTGAGTGGTCTGATAGAATCATACAGCACATGCCTTCAGATTCCTCGCAAACATGTCGCTTGAGCTAACAAATAGAATTCAACTGCTACTCTATTTTGCAGTGTTGCATGTCTAATATTATCAGTCTACTTCCTTACATTAACAAAAGTTATCTATATGTTTTATCTAGGTACTACAACTTAAGGTCTTAAAACAAATGCTAACCAACAAAATCTTAATGCAGTAATAACTATAAACTTAAGACTCTTTTCTCCTTTTATTTTTTTTTTTTTTTTGGAAGGACTAATTTATCAGATGTGTGAATGCTATGTAATGTTAATCATGTTGAAATCTTCTCTTTTCCTCTTGTATTACTAAAACTATTACAATTATTACAATTATCTCTGTCTCATTATATATAGCAATATAAAATACTACCCAAAACACTTTCACATTTGAAACAATTTCACCACGTCAACCAAAAATGTATCTGCAGAAATAAGGAAAAAAACAAATTAATGTTGATTGCAAGTTACAGCAGTTCAAGGATCTCCAATTTGTCAGTATCCATCTTAACCAGTGTTATCCAAATACAGTATAAGCCATTTAGTGTGTCTAACAATGAGAAAAAAACATTCAAATATCAAAGCTATGACAAACACACAAAAACAAGGAAAGAAAATTTGCTCTGTACTCAGCAACCGAAATAGAATCAACTCTGAATTTCCTTGCTGTTGTGGTTTTACATCAGAACATTCAAGTTATAACAACCTAATGTCTTTTTAGGAATTCATAATGAAATTGTAAAAATGCTACTAAAAATCCCTATCTCAGGTGCAATCTTCTGTCTATGTCATTGTACAATATAAGTGGCTTACTAATCGCTGAATTGTTGGTGTAGCAGAATGTATTTATCATTGTGGATGTATTTTGAAAATTGGTATTTTAAAACCTTCCTTTATTCCATGACAAGCCACAAATTCATGTATTTTGAGCACTAATATCCTTACCTAAAATACTAAATGTACATTGTGAGTAACCTACCATGGGTGTCCTCGGGCCCCGACTTTAATGTCAACTGCCCAATTGCATTGGCCCGAGTAGTAATTGTGGCCCTAAAAGTAGAACTATGGAATACTCACTCTATTAAGCGCATAGGGGCGCTGTCAGAGAACTGAACAATCAATGAAACATCTTCTTTCTCTCGGTTATAGATAAACAAGGAAAAAGACAATCTTCCAATCTATGATCTATGGCTGAGTGTCTAAAAAAAAAATATTTTTTTAATTATTTTTTTTAATTTTTTTTTTGTAATGTCATCCAGTGCTTTCGTAGCCTCCACAGTAAATGATCTAGGGTCAAAAAGGGAACTACTATTCCGTAGAAGGTCAATCAAAGGAGAAAGGTCTGTGTTAGCAATTCCACAGAAAGTTCGAAGCCACTGCAGATCACCTATCAATTTTTTGAACATCATTAACAGTCTTAATTTCTGGGTGCGAAATAATTTTCTGAGGTATGAGTCTAATTTCTGTAATTTGCATGCCCAAGTAATTCCAAGGAGAATGTTTTGAAGCTTTTCAGGCGCAATGACTAGACCAAAATTCTGCAAGCATGTTACAAGTTCTTTCTGTTTTCGCTCAGGAAGGGGTGTAGGACTAGCTACCAATAAGTCATCCATATAATGGTATGTAAGCAAGTCAGGGTTTTCCCTTCGCCACGGTCTTAAGGCTAAATCCACAAACCACTGACAATTGGTAGGAGAGTTTTTTCATACTCTGTGGCAGTACCTATTGATGGAAGGCACAGAAAATGCAAACTTGTTACCATCATCCTCGTGTAAAGGAATTGTGAAAAAACAATCTTTAAGATCTAGTATTAACAAATTCGATTTTTCTGGCAACATGGCTGAAGATGGTAACCCAGGTTGCAAGGCTCTCATGTCCTCCATACAATTGTTTACAGCTCTCAAATCATGTAATAGTCTCCATTTCCCAGATTTTTTCCTGAATGGTAAAAATAGGAGTGTCCCATGGGCTAACAGAGGGTTTAATATGAGCCAATTATAATTGTTCCTATACAAGTTCCTCAGCATGTTGCAGCTTTTCTTTTGATAGAGGCCATTGATCAACCCAAACAGGGTTTTCTGTTTTCCATTTAAGTGTCAGGCAAGCGCTGCCGTCAGTGGCCCCAATCAAAAATCAGTAGATAACTTCAGTACTAAATGTACATTTATAGTGGCCAATTTAAAATCTCTGCATCTACTGCTTCAGTTTTCAAAATAAGACTTAGTTCAGAGTTTTCATTCTTTACATTACCCTAAAACAGAACTATTTTTAAGCATAAAAAATATAATAATAATAGTAATAATGATACTAAAATGGGGTTGATCCTGCTTTGCTGATTGAATCCTGATTTGAAATATAATCCATGTCACAAAACAAACAAACAAACTAAAAATCTCTCCTCAGGAGAAGTCCCTGCTAGTTGAGATTTTTTTTTTTTTTTTTTTTAGCCAAATTTCATACTTCTAGTATCTTTGTAGTCACTTTATACGCTCTTGAAAATAAAAGCTCACATTGGAAATGATGACAGGGCCTTAGTTATAAAGGTGATAACTGGTGACACTATTTTTCATCAGAAAAGAAAATTAAAAGTTAAAATTCTCATTAAACTTCTTAGCTTATACTGAAAATTTGATTCATGCTCATTTTGTTAATTTAAAAATACTCTTTGGAAACTGTGTAAACTCCTGCAGAAAAACTTAGTGATACATCTTTATCTGTTAAAATAAGGATAATTCATATTCACATCTACCCTATGCTATGTTCTATTACTAATATACACTTCATTACCTACTTATGTTACTATCTAATACATATTTTTACATCTTTATATTCTTCTACATACAGTGTTCGGGGCTTTCTCCTTTTTTTTTTTTCTTCCTTTTGCCTTTTTTTTTTTTTTTTTTTTACCAAACAGAAGTTAACAACAAGTACACTCGGAATGCCGCCTGAAGAAAATCCCACGGTGTTCCAGAATCTATAACGATAAAAGCATAGCTTCTATCCAAAGTTAGTAGGTCTGTGTGACTCTCTCACACAATAGTGATAACTTCATATTAATCTCTGATCCCATAAACTTTTTTAAAATTCTCGTATAGTGTCTGTCCAGTTCCTATTTCATTAAACAATTACAAAGAAAATTCATGCACACAAACGGAAGGCACCTTCTCTGCATACACACAGTCACTCATTCCACAAAAAATACCAAGTTTTTGTGCAATACAAATCATAAAGCATTGTATAACTTAGACCATAATTTTAGAAGGTTTGAAATGTAGGTTAACATCACTTAAAAAAAAACCGCAGCCCGCCGCCCCGCCCCAAGAAGCTGCAGAGAAAGCGGCAGGGAGGGGGGGTGAAAACCCCCTCTCAAGGAATGCAGCCGTCACGGGTCTGGTATGCTCTTATCTGGTGTTGGAATGTTCTTATCAAAGTCGTCATGGAAACCACCGTTCGCCGTCTCTAGCTTGCTGCTAAAAATAGCCCAAAAAAGTTAATCATCAAGAAATCAACAAATGCGTGTATATAGGAAAACTAGTCCATAATTCCTCATTGCTTTTTCTATCCGCTTTTACGCTCGCTCGAAGGGGGGGGGGGACTGGGGAGCTTCCCCAAGGGGGAGAAAGGGGGGTGGGTGGTGCTAGGCGCAGAAGGTGCCTCCTCAGGGGTGGAAGTAGGTGGTGCCAGGCGGGGAAAGTGCCTCCCCCCCAGGTCCGTCAGCTCACAACTCAGCACCGCCTCCCAGCATCGTCATCCAAAGGGGGGGGGGGGGGGGGGGGGGCCATCTTGCCCAGCTGTTGCACACTTCTTTTTCGGGGGCGCCATCTTGGTCGGAGGGAGGGGGATCTTGCCCACACTACGCAGTTCATTTTCCAAAACTTCTCCGTGTATTCTCATCAAAATACTTCTCAGGAGTCTGAAAAAAATGCTATATCTCGCTTTTCTAAAAAGCATGTAAGTAAATGAGAGAGAGGGGCTATCTCTTATCTCTGAGTCTCACGCATACTTCGCATTCCTTAGCGCGGTGAATTTACAGTTCAGTCTCTTTCGCGAACTGGAGAAGATATTTACGACCGCTAGTCCTTTCTGCTTTCTTTCCAAGGTGCCCCGAGCCTGCGGTCAGTCTTTTTTACTAGCTTAAGAAGATTTTTTTTTTTTTACGACTGCTATTCTGGGACTCTGCTCCACTCTCCAAGGTGCCGCGAGCTCCCTGACTGTCTCATTTTTATCTGTCGCCATTTCTCCCATTTGAACAAGAGGGGGGGGGGGAAGAATCCTTGCTTCTAGCCCGGGATTCCAGCTTATGAAAAAAGGGAATCCTTGCTTCTCGCCCAGGATCCCAGCTTATGAAAAAGCTTCCCAGAGATGCCTCGCTTCTCTTAGAGAAGATTAATGAGGGCTCCACGCAGTAAATCCTGCTATTATACATGCATGCCTCCATTATACATGCCTGCTTCCATTATACATGCCGGGCAGCAAAATATCTGCACTCGGCCAACGGGTCAGTCTCACCTAAATGGTCCCTCCGGCCAACGTTTGATAGGTCTCTCCCGGTGGGGGTCCCTCCGGCCAACGCTTGGTACGTCTCTCACAGCATGTTTCTCTACAGTTAGGGTTGGAAGGGACCTTAAAGATCATCTATTTCCAACCCCCCTGCCATGAGCAGGGACACCTTCCACTAGACCAGGTTGCTCAAAGCCTCATCCAACCTGGCCTTAAACACTTCCAGGGAGGGGGCATCCACAACTAGTTATCAACATTGTTCTCATAACAATCCTCACTGAAACCAAAACAGTGCTTTCTAGCTACTAAGAAGAAAATTAACCCTATCCTAGCAAAAACCAGGACACACTACAAGTCGGGGTGCATTAATGCCAGATTCGCTTGATATTGCCCTGCACCTGTGGTCCAGTCACGATCTATGAACTCCCACGGCCTATCGGGCATCAGCCCAGTGAGAAATTGTGCAGCAAGTCAATAAGCGAATAAAGCACTTTAATAAAGCAAAAGGAATAATACATATTCGTGTGGATTGCCGATGATCATCTGTTGTCTGCAGAAGTATATACAAGCATTAAGGCTACAAATTACTAAAAGCACTAAGTTAGGAAAAGCAATTCTATAGAGATTTCTAAGTCTCCGAGAAAGTTCTCAGGGCAGTATAAATCTTATCCAAAGGCATCCCTATGGGGGGGAATAGAGGCTCAGCCCATCGGCTGATCCTAGAATTCTGCGATTGTATCTCCTCTGACTTTTCCGTGATAGTATCTTCCCTAACATCCCCCTTTCTTTGGGCTATTTTTATATTATTTTTTACCTTCAAGGTGGAGCTTGAGTGACTCTAGTCATCTTTTTATCGTGATTGGTAAAACTACTTCCGTTTCCCTTTTAAGGTAGAAGTTACCAAAACTTAGATTGTGTGCTCAGTAAGGGGAGGGGGTGGTCAGTTAGCCAGCGCTATGTTTTGTGTTTTTATAATTCAAGGTTCACACAAGGGAGGTATTTGTCTAAAGGGTGCCAGGTGGTCGGTCCAGGGTTGCAAACAGATAGTATATCAGCTCCTTGCCGCCCGTGCGTCTCTTCTGCAGTGATTACAGGGCTTGGCTGAGGAGTCTTCACTCCTCCCCACCCCCCATATTGATATACAGAAAACTTGGAGGATTCTTTGCATACCAGTTGCATTTTTCCCCTGGGATTTTCTTCGACATTATACTTTTCCCTAGTGTGTGAACAAGGCTGTTTTCTGATTTTTAAATTACCTCCAGTAATTATTCCACACCTTCCCCCTAATCCTCACCCAGAGGCTCTCAACCACATCATCCCTAACTGTAATGGGCTGTACAGTCAAACTTCTCCCTTACATATAGTGCAATTCCTCCACCTTGCCTGCCCTGCCTATCCCTTCTGAACAGCTTGTAGCCCTTCATCCTAGCACTCCAATTGTGAGACTCATTCCACCAAGTCTCACTAATACTAATGATATTGTAGCTCTGGGAGCTGACCAACACTTCCAGTTCATCCTGTTTGTTTCTCATACTGCATGCGTTGGTGTATAAGCATGTCAGATATTCTCCTGAGCCCTCCGTGCTCCCAGGAGCAGTGTAAATGTTCACATTAGCATTGCCCTCCTCAGGCAATGCCATGCCAACCTTTGGCTTACCTACTGTGATCCTGTTGGTATCCCCTTCTCCCATCTGTTCTAGTTTAAAGCTCTCTCAATCAGTCCTGCCAGCTTAAGCCCAAAGAAGCTTTTTCCCAAATTGGGACAGGTGGATCCCATCAGGCATCATTATACCTTGTCTCTTGAAGGCTCTTCCATGTTTTAAAAGCCCAAAGTTTTGGTGGAGGCACCAGTCCTGGAGCCAGGTATTGATATCATGGGCTTACCTGTTTCTTCCAGTGTCTCTCTCCATTACTGGGAGGATTGAGGAAAACATCACCTGTGCTCCTGAATTTTTTAGCATTCTTCACAGGTCTCTGAAGTCTCTTGATTGACCTCAGACTTTTTGCTGCGACATTATTTGTACCCACATGAAAGAGCAGGAATGGATAGTAGTCTGAATGTTGAACAAGGCTCTTAAGTTTTGTGCTCTTGTATTGGGTCTGGCTGGGATGGAGTTGATTTTTTCCCCGTGGCAGCCCTCAGAGCGCTGTGTTTTGTATTGGTGGCTCGAGGGGTGTTGAGAACACACCAGTGTTTTGGTTACTGGTGAGCAGTGCTAGCACAGCACCAAGGCTGTCTCTCCAACATTTCCCCCCAGTAGGCTGGGGGTGGGGAAGGTCTTGGGAGGGGACCCAGCCAGGACAGCTGACCCAAACGGACCAAAGGGATATTCCATACCATATGACGTCTGCTCAGAAATAAAAGCAAGGAGATCAGAGGGGGAAGGGGGGGCATTCGTTACTTCCATTTGTCCATATGAAAACCCTGCTTCCTGGGAAGTGGCCAAACATCGCCTGCTGATGGGAAGTAGAGTTGTTTCTTTGTTGTTTTTTTTTCTTTCTCTGCTGGTAGCATTGCTTATCTCTTTGTTTCTGCTCAGTTTGGGAACATGTTGATAACAGGAACAGCTATGTGCTTCATGCTGACATTCGTAGCTTTGCTGTGCTGAGGGAGCTATCTTGTGGAGGAGATTACAGCAGCCAGCCAGGTGAGCGGATTGCTGCCTGGCTGCTCCGACGCTGGGATAATGGGGCCGACAGTCAGCAACTGGAAGGAAGGGAAGCCCAGTAGCTGGGATCCTTGGCTAGAAACCGTGGGATCGAGAGAGGAATTGGAAGAGAGGCAGCAGTTTGCAGTCTCTGGAGATGGCTCCTCTCCAGTGTGAAAGCTCGATACCCATTCAAAGACGACCTCATGAACTCCCCGGGAAAGTGGACTACGGCAGATGAAGGTATCCAGTATCTGAGAGAACTAGCAGTGCTGGAAGTCATTTACAGTGATCCTGACAATGATGAGGACTCCAAAGATCCAGAGGATGTCTTGTGCACACGGGCCATGTGGAGGAAGGTAATCCAAGGTGCCCCAGTGCCATATGCTAACAGCTTGGCAGCGATGTATTTCCCGGATGTGGAGACACCAACTATGGAAAGAGTGTCTTCGTGGCTTCAAAACTTCAAAGAAAATCTCTGTACCTCCTTGTCCCTACGGGCCAGTACCGTGGCTGTCAAAGGCATCCCGAGGAATCAATCTTCTCCTGCCCTAGTCAGAGGGAAAGGGAGCCCCCGACGTATGCCACGTGGTGCACTCTGGTTCTTTTTCCGCTACCAGGGAGAGGACATGATGAAGTGGGATGGTGAACCTACCTTTAAACTGGAGCCCTGTGTACGTGAATTGAGGGGGAAGACAGCCTAAGAAGGCTGTCAGTGTAGTTGGTGCTGATGCCCAGGAAGGTAATCAACGATCTTCCAGACATAGAAAAACTGAAATCACCTCCCTCGACCCTGGTGAGGGGACTTCTGGTCTGGCACTACAAAGGTCAGACAGCGAATACTCTGATGAAGAACAGGAGTAGAGGGTCCCTGCCTTCGGCCAGGAGGAGGAAAGGGACGATCGTGTATATTGGACTGTGTGGATCCGATGGCCTGGCACATCAGGTCCACAAAGGTATAAGGCTCTGGTTGACACTGGTGCCCAGTGTACGTTGGTGCCGTCACGATACAAGGGAACAGAACCCATCTGGATATCTGGAGTGACAGGGGGATGCCAGGACTTGTCTGTGTTGGAGGCTGAGGTCAGCTTGACAGGAAACAAATGGGAAAAGCACCCCATTGTGACTGGCCCAGAAGCCCCTTGTATCCTTGGCATGGACTATCTCAGGAGAGGGTACTTCAAGGACCCAAAGGGGTACCGATGGGCTTTTGGTGTGGCCACTGTGAACACAGACAAGGTCAAGCAGCTATCTACCCTGCCTGGCCTCTCACAAGATCCCTTTGTTGTGGGATTGCTACAAGTTGAAGAACAGCAAGTGCCAGTTGCCACCAGGACAGTGCATCGGCGGCAATACCGTACCAACCGAGACTCCTTGGCTCCCATCCGTGAACTGATTCGTCAACTGGAGAGCCAAGGAGTCATCAGCAAGACTCATTCACCTTTTAATAGCCCCATACGGCCAGTGCAAAAGTCTGATGGAACGTGGAGGTTAACAGTAGACTACCGTGGCCTAAATGAAGTGACACCACCACTGAGTGCTGCCGTGACGGACATGTTAGAGCTCCAATATGAACTGGAGTCCAAGGCAGCCAAGTGGTACGCCACCATAGACATTGCCAATGCATTTTTCTCCATTCCTTTGGCAGCAGAGTGCAGGCCGCAGTTTGCTTTCATGTGGAGGGGTGTCCAGTACACCTGGAATCGACTGCCCTATGTTGGGGAATGGCTCAGAGAACAAGGACATGGATTCGCAGAATAGTTGTACGAGCAGAGTCTGGTCTAACATTCAGCAGGCCGCAGTGGAAAAGTACTGAATGCTGACACTGCGACTTTATCTCAATCTGGTAAACAACCTTGAGAAAGTAAGTGTGTGGAAAATGTAGAAAATGCTTTACCGTTAAACCGCAAGTAGGAGGACCATGTAAATGTAATGTTTAGAGCTTAAGCCAATTAGCTAAGGACTAGCAGGAATAATTATCATAGCCTGTATAAATATGACTTAATGAGAGTAATAAAGTGAACTATGCCTTATCACTCACGTTGAGTTGGCTCGCATAGTTTCCTCCGTCGCTCGCAAGTGGCGCCCGAACAAACCTGCAACCTTGGGATTAAGAGTTTCGTGCTCTGCCGGCCGGCGGAGCTACTCGTATCCCGACTCTGAGCTACGGATGCAGAAAAGCACCGGTAGCAGCGACCGGGGGGCCAAGATCGACTGAACGCTAACCGACGCGGAGTGGTGTGTTGATCCGAACGCCTGGACCGTCCAAATGGGGTCCGCCGTCTGCAGGGGCTGCTGGAAAGGCTGCAAAGCGTATAACGGTAGGAAAGAGAGCACACAGGGGTGCCTTAATCAGGGAGCACCAATAAGGTAGCGTGCTTTAATCAGGGAGCACACAGGGGTGCCTTAATCAGGGAGCACCAATAAGGTAGTGTGCCTTAATCAGGGAGCACCAATAAGGTAGTGTGCCTTAATCAGGGAGCACATGGTAGTATCTTAGTCAGGGAGCATAAACGTGCCAGCAATATGGATATTTAGGTAGCTCTAGAGTTATTACAGCGCTTTTTAGAAAAGCAGGGAGTAGACTGTGCTAAGCAATTATCAGAGTTAGTCACACTAGGAAGGATTAAAGGATGTTTTCAAAATCCTGACTTTCTTTTTTGATGTTGGTGAGTGGCGAAAGTTAGGTGATGTATTATGGGATATGGTAATAGACGATGATAAATCTGTAAAAAAGTTAATGGTGAACCCACGAAACAATTGCTGAATTATATTTGGGTAGGAACTCTTTTATGCCAAGAAGATATTAAAGGGATTGTTAGAATGATTATGACTCAGTCACAGCTTTTGCTGTGGCAAACAAACTGGCAGCGCTATTGTGAGCAGTCTGTTCACCAGCCTCACCAACAAGGTGATCCTCTTTATGGGGTGACTGTTGAACAACTAATGGGAATTAATAGATTTATTACTGTAGATGCACAACTTTAATTAGGGCTAGATATTTGTTTAGAAGCAATGCGAACAGCTAGGTTAGCAATCACAGCAGTTAGGACTGCCCCTCCTTCCCCATTGTATATGGCAATAAAACAAGGTAGAGATGAAACTTTTGCACAATTTATAGACAGACTAACAGCCGCTATTATACTAACATTGCCAGGAGATGCTAGTGTAGAACAGATGTTAGAACGTATGAGCAGAGTGCCAATAAGTCCACAAGCTATGTTGGTAGAAGCCGTGCGAGATCTAGGAAAAGATGTTATGCGAGCACAGCAGCAGGCTTTTGCAGCTTTAGCACCCCTACGGCAGACTGAAAGGCAGCCCCGACCCCCAATGCAAGGAGGAAACAAATGTTATGGCTGCGGGCGAGAAGGACAGATCCGACGACAATGTCGTGCCCAAGTTTGGTGTGACAATTGCAACATGAACAACCACAGCACTGTAGCCTGCAAAAGCTGCCAAGGGACTCCAAGTGCCATGGAGGGAAACAGTGAATGCTATTAAGAAATATAAAATGGAGCAGGACTTAGCTGTTATGGACACTCAGAGGCTCCAGTCGACTTCTGGGGTCATGAATGCTGCGGTGGTAACGACTCCCAACATTTTTTGAGACATTGCAACCTGGACTTTCCAGTGCAGGAACACCCGTCCCGATTGCGGCATCAGCAGCACTGGCTCAGAAAAACGTATCAGAGCGGCCAAGTTTTTCACCACCCCCACCTCCGGATACCACTAGCCTCAAGTTTCCTGAAGTGGTTTCTACAACTGCTACGGAGGATCAAATGTCTGCCGAGTCCTCGGCACTGGTAGAGCCCACTGCACCTATTGCTCCATGGCAGCGGCCCATCGCGTTTCCAGTTTTCCCCCTTTCCCCCCCCCCCCGCGGTGACAGCGGCCGCGAGGGCCCTGGGGGGGACAGCGCGGCGCCCCACAGCACGCTGCTGGGCGGGGTCAACGCGGACGGGATCAGCAACTCGAGCCAGCTCTGCAGCCAGAAGGACCCGGGGGGGGGGGGCCCTCCCCCCCTGGCACCACCCACCCACCCACCCACCCGAGGGGAGGGCAAATACCGACGGAGCTCCGTTTTCCCGCTGGAGCCGCCGGGAGAAGCTCTCGGGTCAGTCCAAGGAGGGGCCCCTCCCACACTCAGAAGATTGTCAAGGACATAAACCCCTTTGATGTATGGTTAACATTTCTTTTTGCCAACCTGTTGCCTTAGCTTTTAACTTTAATAAAAGAGGGTGTACGCTTTTTAGGCATTATATTCTTAGTTCTAATTATAGTAAAAATTGCTTATGGATGTATAATGAAAGGAGTACGGAGTGTCACTGCTACAGCCCTGACTGTACAAAAAGAAAAAGGGGGAATTGCTGCAGAATGGCTACAGGACGGATCACAGATCACTAGAGATGTTGTACAATCAGAGGCTTGGCAGAAGCAGAGAGGGTATTGAAATGACTTAGGCCGCAGTAGCCAGCTTAGGCCCTTGACATAAGTATAACAAGCAAATGCACGGTCAGGGTGAGTTAGCAGAAGTCTCCAGGATACTTACTTGTCCTTGAGACTTCAGACAAACAACTTTAGCAAAACTAAGTTGGGAAAAAGAAGAGAGTAGCTTTAGCTGGTAACCGCAAAGTAGGAGTACCCTGTTAACGTCCTGGGGCGTGAACAGAGCTAAGCCACCTGTTGTGTCAAATTTAGAGCTCATGCTTGAGAGTGTTTAACCAATTGCTGTATGTGTTTAGCTCGCATGTATTGTGATAAAGGGTATAAATTCGGCTGTGAAAATTTTAAGGGCCTCTGTTGTATGGACCCAGAAGATAAATTGAGATGTCTCCATAAAGAAATACAACAACTCATGGACCACTCTCAGAAAATTCAAAAAGACATGGATTTCTTTGGCCTAGAAGGTCTAACAAACTGGTTGGGACTGGGAGGATGGTTTAAAAGCTTGTTGCAAAGCATGCTGTTACTTTTAAACATTGTACTAGTTGACCTTTTATGTTTGAGCTGTGTTGTATCCTGGTTTAGAAAAATGATTGAGTGTGTTGCAGGGCAAGCTCTGCTCGTACAAAAAGAAAAAGGGGGATATGTTGGGGAATGGCTCAGAGAGCAAGGCCATGGATTCGCAGAATAGTTGTACGAGCAGAGTCTGGTCTAACACTCAGCAGGCCGCAGTGGAAAAGTACTGAATGCTGACACTGCGACTTTATCTCAATCTGGTAAACAACCTTGAGAAAGTAAGTGTGTGGAAAATGTAGAAAATGCTTTACCGTTAAACTGCAAGTAGGAGGACCATATAAATGTAATCTTTAGAGCTTAAGCCAATTAGCTAAGGACTAGTAGGAATAATTATTGTAGCCTGTATAAATATGACTTAATGAGAGCAATAAAGTGAACTATGCCTTATCACTCACAATGAGGCGGCTCGCATAGTTTCCTCCGTCACTCGCAGCCCTAGGGGTGGAAACACAGCCCCACCATTTGTAATGGACTAATTCAAAATGCACTGGAAAGGGGTGATGCCCCTGAACATCTACAATACATTGATGACATCATCGTATGGGGCAATAAGGCAGTAGAAGTGTTTGAGAAGGGAAAAAGAGTAATTCAGATTCTTCTGAGAGCTGGTTTTGCCATTAAGAAAAGCAAGGTCAAGGGACCTGCACAAGAGATTCAGTTCTTGGGAATAAAATGGCAGGATGGATGCCATCGTGTGCCTATGGATGTGGTTAACAAGAGAGCAGCTCTGTCTCCACCAGCTAACAAGAAGGAAACACAAGCTTTCCTAGGCCTTGTGGGATTTTGGAGAATGCATGTTCCAGGTTACAGTCAGCTTGTGAGACCTCTCTATCAAGTAACTCGAAAGAAGAACTGTTTTGAGTGGGGCCTTGAGCAACAACAAGCCTTTGAGCGTATCAAACAAGAAATAGCTCGTGCAATGGCTCTTGGGCCTATCCGAACAGGACCAGCTGTGCAAAATGTACTCTACACTGCAGCTGGGGACCATGGTCTCACCTGGAGCCTCTGGCAGAAAACATCAGGAGAAACCCGCAGTCGACCATTAGGGCTTTGGAGCCGGGGGTATTGTAGATCAGAAGCCCACTACACTCCAACTGGAAAGGAGATACTAGCAGCATATGAGGGGGTTCGCGCCACTTCAGAAGTTGTTGGTACAGAAGCGCATATCCCCCTGGCAGTGCGATTGCCTATGCTACACTGGATGTTTAAAGGAAACATTCCTTCTGCACATCATGCAACCAGTGCTACATGGAGTAAGTGGGTAGCATTGATCACGCAACGAGCTCGACTAGGGAATCACAACCGTCCAGGAATCGTGGAAGAGATCACGGACTGGCCAGAAGGCAGGGAT
This sequence comes from Caprimulgus europaeus, assembly GCA_907165065.1. The sequence goes on from OU015537.1 coordinate 17,701,331, forward strand.
TTTGGAGTACAGCCTGAGGAGGTGGCTCGTGCTCAAGAGGCACCACCGTATTATGAGTTATCAGAAGATGAAAGGCGTTATGCTTTGTTTACTGGTGGATCCTGTCGTGTGGTAGGAAACCATCGGAAGTGGAAAGCTGCTGTGTGGAGTCCCACACGATAAGTCATCGAGGCCACTGAAGGAGAAGGCGAGTCAAGTCAGTTTGCAGAAGTGAAAGCCATCCAGCTAGCCCTAAAGATTGCTGAACGAGTGTCCTGGTTTTGCTAGGATAGAGTTAATTTTCTTCTCAGTAGTTAGAAGAGCTGTATTTTGATTTCAGTTCAGACTTGCTTTTGAGATCATTGATAAAAGTACTAATGTTATTAGTTACTGCTGGAGCTCAAGGCCACTGTGTTTGGCTGTTCACAGCTGAATTAGGACCGGGAGGGAGAAGTGTAGGAATAGCAAAACCCAAAACTGGCATTTGGATGTGCCAATTAAATATTCCATATCATATCCCGTCATGTGTAGTATAGTATCTGGGGCTGACCAGAAAGGGGGGGTGGATTTGTACGGGTTTTTCTCTTGGGCTCTGGTTCTTCCAGGATCGCGGTTTCGGTTCGGGATTGTTGCTCCTCTGGGATTGTTATCCAGGAACGGGCAGGGCTTATCAGTGGGTGGTAAGCAGTTTGCACTGGGATATCACTCATTTGCATATTACTGTTATCATTATCATTAATATTTTAATATTAGCTGTTTAGTTTTTTTGTTGTTGTTGTCGGGGTTTTTTTTAAGTTTTCTTTTATTTCTATTATTAAACTGTTTTTATCTCAACCTACAAGCCTCCTAATTCTTGTCCCCAATCCTCTCCCCTATCCCCCTGGGGGTGGGGGGGAAAGTGGGTGAATGGCTGTGTTGGCTGCTATCCAAGGGCTAGCCCAGTGAAACTATTACAACGAGAAAAGTGGCTAGTCCTCTATCTCTACACTGACTCCTGGATGGTGGCTAATGCCCTGGGGGGGTGGCTGCAGCAGTGGAAGAAGACCAATTGGCAGCGCAGGGGTAAAACCATCTTGGGCTGCTGCATTGTAGCAGGACATTGCTGCTCGAGTAGAAAACATGACTGTAAAGGTACGTCACGTAGACGCTCACGTGCCCAAAAGCCGCTCCACTGAAGAACATCAAAACAATGAACATGTAAGCAAGGCTGCCAAAATTGAAGTAGCTCCTGTGGACTTGGACTGGGAACATAAAGGTGAGCTATTTGTAGCTCGATGGGCCCATGACACATTGGGACATCTAGGGAGAGATGCAACGTATCGATGGGCTCGTGATCAAGGGGTGGACCTGACCATGGAAGCCATCACACAGGTCATTCATGAATGTGAAACATGTGCTGCAATCGAGACACAAGAGTAAAATCTCCCTGGAATAGAGGGTGGTGGCTGGGCTTTCGATACGGTGAGGCCTGGCAAACTGACTATATTGGACCACTGCAACGAACACGCCAAGGCAAGCGCTACATACTCACCATGGTGGAAGCAACTGCTGGTTGGCTAGAAACATACCCTGTAAACCATGCCACTGCCCGAAACACCATCTTAGGCCTTGAAAGACAAATTTTGTGGCGACCCCAGAAAGAATTGAATCGGACAATGGGACTCATTTTCGAAATAACCTCATAAACTCCTGGGCAAAGAAACATGGCAAAACAGATGGAAGTAATGAATGCCCTCCCTTCCCCCTCTGATCTCCTTGCTTTATTTCTGAGCAGACATCATATGGTATGGAATATCCCTTTGGTCCGTTTGGGTCAGCTGTCCTGGCTAGGTCCCCTCCCAAGACCTTCCCCACCCCCAGCCTACTGGGGGGAAATGTTGGAGAGACAGCCTTGGTGCTGTGCTAGCACTGCTCACCAGTAACCAAAACACTGGTGTGTTCTCAACACCCCTCGAGCCACCAATACAAAACACAGCACTCTGAGGGCTGCCACAGGGAAAAAATCAGCTCCATCCCAGTCAGACCCAATACAATCTCAACCCCTTAATCCATACCATTTGCCTCATGCTCAAGTCCCACATTATTTATACCCAACATGCAGGTTTATACATTCTTATTAGCTCTGCCCCCCTGTCCTTTATCAGATAGATATCCCATGGGCTTCCTCCATTCCTCCAGATATTCACAAACAGGCTTTGACTTGGGCCTCTTCTGTCAAGATAGATGTTCAAGACAGGAAGAGCATCATGTTTGTTTGTTGGGTGCCAACACCGACTTGGTTCGGGTCATCGTTGCACTCATCTGGTTCCTTTCCTTGCAAAACTCAATCTTTGTCAGTTTAGGTCATTTCTGCTACATTCCTTCCTGCAACATACAACTCACATCACAGATTAGTTTCCCCCTCCTCAAGGTTAAATCTCCTTGAGGCAAGCACCAGCTCTCCCCATCTTTCCACATTACCCACCAAGTACACCTAGGCCCTTGGGCAAAAACAATCCCATGAATGGGTTTGCCTTTTCCCATGGGAGGAGCAATCCATACCACCTTCCCCAACCACTTTCCTTTGTGCACTACAGGGACCTTATCTCCTCCCACAGTATGTAGGGGTTTTGTTTGTGCAGGCCCAGGACGGTTAGCAGATCCTCTGGTGTTAACTTAGAGGGTAAGGAGGGGTTTCTCTTACTGCTCTGTGGTGTAACCTTCTTCCACCCCTCCTTATTCCTTGTCATACTGCCTTCCTCCTGGCACAAAGCAGATCCAGGATCTGACTCTGTAGTGGCCACGCTGAGTTGACTTCTATGCATCACAGATGGCAGAATACAGCTCCATTAATCAGTCTCCCTCTCAGACTCTCAAATACTCCTCAATCTGCTCACTTCCTCCGGCAGTTCAGCCACCAAGCAGGGCAGTTCGTCAGTCTGGTCACACCTCCCACAGGCTTGCTTGCAATCACTTTCGACCTCTAAGAATATCCCTTCACACATCCCACAGCAAAAAACTTGGGTGGTCACATACTTGAACAGGAGCTCTGTCTGTGTGTCTGTATTGGTTCTACCAGGTGCTACAAGTTCAGAAGCAGAGGACACTGCTTACACTGCTTTTTTTTTTTTTGAGAGCTTTTCTGGGTGTTGCTGCTAAGAAAGTTTCCTTTGTTGCAGTGTATTGAGTGTACATAGCTAGGTTTTGGTGGTGGAGGAGCCTGCAGGGGTGGCCTCTATGAGAAGAGATCAGGGGCTCCTTTGTACCAGACACAGCTGGTTTCAGCCAGCTCCAAAACAGACCTGCTGCAGGCCAAAGCTGAGCCAATCAGTGAAGTTGGTGGTGCCTCTTTGAAAACATAATTAAGAAAGGGCAAGAGTACTGGACAGGCAGAGGAGGAGAGCGGGGGGTTGGGGAGAAGATGGAGAAACAACAGAGTGAGCACCAGGTTCAGAGAAGGAGGGTGAAGAGGTGCTCCAGGCACTGGAACAGTTATTTCCCCTGCAGCTTGTGGAAGGCAACAGATATCCATGTTGCATCCCATGGAGAACCTCACACATAGGGATGAGAAGACTGTCGTGGTAACTCAGAATAGTTTGCTTCTTCCAGCCAAACATGGAGAGTCCAAACTACATCTGATGTTGATGGAGCCACCCGCACCCTTGCACAGGGCACCAGGGAGGTGGCCAGATGCGGATCCTGGAACTCAGACGATAGGATATGTACTATGTCAGCAAGTTCATTAATTAAATAAACAAGACATTGCACATGTATGTTTATTATTAGATTATGTTTATTGCCTGCCCCTGTGGTGCTTTCCCTTGAGCCTCACCACATTTCCCCTCGCCCTTCCACTGCATTGTGTTTTTCATTTCTTCTATTAACATAAATGCCTGGGGCTCCCACCGTGGAAATGCTACACTTTCAATAAAGCCAAAACTTCTACTTGCTGAGTGTTGTGCCTTGTCCCTGAGGGATCTGCATCTGCTTCTTGCACTACACCATGTCAGAGCAGTTGGATGTTTCCTGAAAGAATCATGGCCCATGGAGAGCCCATGCTGGAGCAGGTTGTTCTTGATGAGACTGTAGGCCATGGAAGGATCCACAATGGAGCAAGGGGGAAAGTGTGAGGAAGGAATGGCAGAGAGGAACTACTATGTATCGAGTGTAACCTCCCCATCTACCCTGTGCCACTTGGGGGAGGGGGATAAAGGAATCAGGAATGAAGGAATGAAGTTGACCTGAGGGGCACGGGGGTCAGGAAATGGGGATTGTGGTCAGTCCATAACACTTCCTCTCTGCCATTTCTTCCTCCTCACTCTTTCCCTGCTCCAGCACAAGGTCTCACCCATGTGAGGCAGTCCTTCATGACCTTCTACAGCATGCTCCCTTCCCATAGGTTACAGTTCTTCAAGAACTGTTCTAGCATGGGTCCTTTCCACAGGGTGCAGTCCAGGAACTGACTGCTCCAGCATGGGTCCACCACGGGGCTGTGGGTCCTGCCAGAAAACCTGCTCCTGTGTGGGCTCCTCTTCATGGGCCACAGTTCCTTCCAGGACCCTACTCCAGCACAGGTTCTCCATGGGGTCACAGCTTCCTTCGGGGCACATCCACCTGCTCTGGCATGGGGTCCACCATGGGCTGCAGAATGGGTACTGGCTCCAACATCCATGGACTGCATGTTATGTGCAAAAAGCAGCTGCGGATCCCTCAGGGATGAAGCACAACACTCAGCAAGTGAAAGCTTTGGCTTTATTGAAAGCATAGCGTTACCATGGTGGGAGTCCCAGGACACAGATAATAGTCAAAATGGGGACCCAAAGCAGCGGAGCTCTGCTCAGGAGTGAAGGTCAAGGGAAAGCGCTGCAGGGGTGAATAATAAAACTCATGCTGATTAACATATCATAGATATGCGATGTCTTGTTTTGCTTATTAGCAAACTCATTAATGTAATGCAGGTCTAGCTGGACATCAGGTTGGAACCCATGCAAAGGTAGGTGCAGATGGGAGGAAGCAAACTATCCTGGGTTACTGTGACAAGGTAAGATGTGCTTGGAACTCTACATACTCTGATGGGGGAGTTGAACGATCCTGGGCTACAGTAACAAAGTCTTCTCATGCCCTACGCTGTGTCACCATGGTCTTCATCACAGGCTGTGGGCGAATCTCTGCTCGGGTGCTTGGAGCACCTCCTCCCCCTCCTCCTTCACTGACCTTAGTCTCTGCATAGTTGTTTCTCTCACATATTCTCCCTCCCCTCTCTGCTGCTGTTGTGCAGCAGTTTTTACCCTTTCTTAAATATGTTATCACAGAGGCACTGCCAATGTTGCTGACTGCTTTGACCAATGGCAGGTCCATCTTGTAGCTGTCTGAAACTGACTCTGTCTGACATGGGGGCAGCTTCTGGCATCTTCTCACAGAAGCCACCCCTGCAGCCCCACTGTTGCCAAAACCTTGCCATGTAAGCCAAATACAGGAGAGTGCCAGACAGCAGTCTGACCAGGACAAGAAGAAGAAAAAGAACAAGCCAGCCCAAATAGTACAAAAGAAACAAAAAAATCAGAGAAAGAGGGCCCATTGTACCACTACATAAAGGAGATAGGTATATTTTAAAAGGGGTGGCTTTCATTCATGGCTGCTCAGAAGAATATACCAAATCTGAGCTGGGTTTGTTTGAAGTGTCACCAATATAGACCATCATTGAGAAAAGCCTGTTTATTGAGGTGGCTCCGCATTCCACTATTACATAGTCTGCACCTCTGGACTTTTTCATAGCTGGGAATGGGGAAGATTGCAGAGATCTGAACATCCTGCTGTACCTTTGCTGTAGGACTGAAAAAGCTGTCAGGTCCAACTGCGAGAAGGATAACACATGGACTCCACATGATTCAATGTGAATCCCACTGGAGACCTTTATTATTGGTTACACAATCACTTATATACTCTTAAGCTGCTAACACACACACACACACACACACACACATACACACAACCAAAATTACGAATAGCATCTTAAATCCTGACTTTAATAGTGAAGAGATCCATCCTTGTAAAAACCACTCACTTAACCAATCATAGCTATTTACCCTCAACTGCTTGACATTTTCCTTTAACCTTTTAATGGCCATATGAATTGATTCTGAGTGGTCTGATAGATTCATACAGCACATACCTTCAAATTCCTCACAACCATGTTCCTTGTGCTAACAGTAAAAAATCAATTGCTGCTCTATTTTGCAATGTTGCATGTCTAATGCTATCAGTGTCTACTAACATCTGCATGAGAATGTCTGAGGTGAGATTTGTTTGTTTAGCCATCCAACAACTTAGCTTTTTCACATCTCCTAATGCTTTTCCTGTAGCTTCGGCTCTTAAAGGGCCAACATCCAACCTTGCTGGTGAGGCTGTGGGCCTTGTGAATTATCCACTGATCTGTATTTTCAGCCAGCTGGATGTTACACTAGGTAACCAGTTGATAAGCCAGAGCAACAACTGCTACCCCTACTGTGCCTTCATTGAGTTGTTTCTCAATTACAGTCGTGTCAACTTGTCCACGCACTTCTCCACAGGGCTGTCCTACACACTTGGGAAGCAGGAAGCAATCATGCTGGATGGTGGCATTAATCAGGGGTTTAAGCAATGCTCAGCTCTAATGGCCCGGAGTAGGAGGATTAAACTGGAGATATTCAAAATCAGTTTGGACAAAATCCTGGTTCATGTGCTCTAGGAGTCCCTGCTTGAGCAGGGTGGTTGGACTAGATGACCTTCAGAGGTCCCTTCCAACCTCAGTCATTCTGTGATTCTGTGACCCCTCCACAGTGATCTGTTCTTTCAAGACAAACTTTTTTGAATGCTGTGGATATAAAATTAAGCTGATGTGCAGAAAAGACAACTTTTGTTTGATGAGGTCCCAGGTGGTAGGAGCCTGAAATCTGATTATTACCTATGCCTCAATGTTTCTGAAGAAAGGGCGGGTGGTGCCTGGAGTGTGTTTGGGGCATGCTTAGGTATTACTTACAGCCGAAGTTAAATATAGGGTGGATTGGGTGGACATGAAAGTGTTCAGCATAACAGCCAACAGTCATGTCAGCAAATAGGAAAATTTGTTCCTGAGGCAACTGCCTAAGTTTTTTATTTTTGGTTTAACAATGCTTTTAGTGGCAATTATGCTAAGAACTCTTTGTGATGGGTTGACCCTGGCTAGAGGCCGGATGCCCACCAAAGCCCACTCTATCACTCCCCCTCCTCAAATGGGCAGGGGGAGAAAATTATAACGAAAAGCTCATGGGTGGAGATAAGGACAGAGAGAGATCACTCACCAATTACTGGCATGGGCAAAACAGACTCGACTTGGGGGAAAAAAATAAAAACAAATTTACTTTATTACCAATCAAAATTAGAGGAGAATGAGAAGTAAAACCAAATCTTAAAACACCTCCCCCATCCCTCCCTTCTTCCCGGGCTTAATCTCTTTCCCGATTTTCCACCTCCTCCCCCCAGCAGCACAGGGGGACAGGGAAAGGGGTTGGGGTCAGTTCATCACACTTTGTTTCTGCCGCTGCTTCCTCCTCAGGGGGAGGACTCCTTCCCCCGCACCAGCATGGGGTCCCTCTCACAGGAGACAGTCCTCCACGAACTTCTCCAGCGTGAGTCCTTCCCATGACTGACAGTTCTTCACGAACTGCTTTAACATGGGTCCATTCCATGGTGTGCAGTCCTTCAGGAAGGGACTGCTCCAGCGCGGGTCCCCCACGGGGTCACAAGTCCTGCCAGCAAACCTGCTCTTGCGTGGGCTCCTCTCTCCACGGGCTACAGGTCCTGACAGGAACCTGCTCCAGCGCGGGCTTCCCGCGGGGTCACAGCCTCCTTCGGGCATCCACCTGCTCCGGCGTGGGGTCCTCCACGGGCTACAGGTGGTCATCTGCTCCACCATGGACCTCCATGGGCTGCAGGGGGACAGCCTGTCTCACCCTGGTCTTCACCACAGGCTGCAGGGGAATCTCTGCTCCGGCGCCTGGAGCACCTCCTCCCTCTCCTTCTTCCCTGACCTTGGTGCCTGCAGAGTTGTTTTCTCTTACATCTTCTCACTCCTCTCTCCAGCTGCAAAGTGTACAGCTTTTTTTTCTTCCCTCTCTTCCTTTTTTTTTTCTTAATTATGTTATCACAGAGGCGTTACTGATTGGCTCGGCCTTGGCCAGCGGCGGGTCCGTTCTTGTAGCCGGCTGGCATTGGCTGTGTCGCGTCGGACATGTGGGAAGCTTCTGGCAGCTTCTCTCACAGAAGCCACCCCATGTCCCCCCCGGCCACTGCTACCAAAACCTTGCCACGCAAACCCAATACAACCTTAAATATTATGATGTACATTTTGTGGCACTCTACGTGTATGATGAACAAATACCAGCAAAACCACTGCAGTCTGATTTTGAGAATGACTGCTGTGTGAGAGAATACGTGTAGCTTGTTCAGATGATCGGCAGCCATACAGAAGAGTTTGCCCATGGCTATACCCTGTTCACCTTTGACCTGTCTTTAGACCAAGAATGTGCAGATCACTATTCCCTGATTAAGAGAGAAAACCTGAGAGCAGAAGTATACTTTCAGGGGCCTGGATCACCACTGTTAATATGATTGTGTACCATGTATTTGTATTTGACAACATCTTCAAATAAACCAGTGGAGACACCTGCTCTTTGACTATATGTGAGGATGGACATCAAATAGCTTTCCTGTTGTGATTTTTTTTTTTTTCCCAGCAGATCACAATGCCATAAAAACATTTCTAGGCATGTACCCAAACAACTGTCTCCTTAGGGCCCATGGTTCTCCAAGACCAGCGAGTGTGGTTGTGAATATGCATCTACATAACTGACCTGGAGAGCACTGGCTAGAATTTTCCTGGCAGATCAGAACCCCACAGAGTTTTTTGACTGGTGTGACTATCCCCTCCCTCAAAAGCACTCTCTTTCCTGAAAGCATCATGTCCTTTGTAAAACAAAACACTATGGATATTACATGCCACAGGATCCCCTTCCCACAGCCTGTAGATACCACTGTGTCCTTTTCCTACATTGTTGTAACCATTAATGGACTACCTTTTTGTCCTGATTTTTAGCTGAGACAGAGCTAGGTTTCTTTTTAGTAGCTAGAATAGCACTATGTTTTGGTTTCAGCATGGAATTTGTAATGAGAGAAACATTTGATAACATACCAATGTTTTCATTTGTCACTGGAAGTTGAAGGACTGTTGCAGATCACTAGAGATGTTGTACAATCAGAGGCTTAGCAGAAGCAGCGAGGGTATGAAATGGCTCAGCTTAAGCCCTTGACATAAGTCAGGGTAAATTAACAGAAGTCTCCAGGATACTTACTTGTCCTTGAGACTTCAGACAAATAACTTTAGCAAAATAAGCTGGGAAAAAGGAGGGAGTAGCTTTAGCTGGTAACCGTAAAGTAGGAGTACCCTGTTGATGTCCTTGAGACGTGAACAGAGCAAAACCACCTGTTATAACAAAGAAGTTGTTCCCAGGATAATTAATAAACCAGTCAGTATAGGTCTTTAAGAATATGCATGAGCTTAATTAACCACTGTATATAAGGAGCACGTATGTAATCAATAAATGGAGCTTGTTGATCACTCATATTGAGCGTCCGGGTTTTCGCTCCGTCGCGACAAAGGACTTAGTGTTTTCCTAGTCTACAAGTGCAAGATCTAGGGGAGGCGAGGAATATTTAAATTAATATGCTAAATTGACATTTGGATATGCCAATAAGATATTCCATATCATATCACATCATGTTCGGTATATTAATGAAGGTGTATCCCTCTCTTGCTCTCTCTGGCTTTTGCTTGGGCTCTCGCTCTTCCAGGATTGTGGTTTCAGTTTCAGGATTGTCACTCCTTTAGGATTGTTATCCGAGAATGGGCCAGTCTTGGTCAGCACATGGTGAGCAATTGTACTGTGTATCACTCATTTGCATATTTTATTACTATTATTATTGTCATTATTATTTTAAGCTTTATTTTATTTCAATTATTAAATTGTTCTTATCTCAACTTATGAGTCTCCTTAATCTTGCCCCCCAATTCTCTCCTGTCCCCTGGGGAGAGTGGGGAGGAGCGAGCGAATGGCTGTGTTTGGCTGCTAGCCAAGTGAAACCACCTCACTTTTGAAGGGCTTTTAAAACTATATTCTGATCTAATACAAATTGACCACATAGTGATGCCTTGTTGGGGCCTTAGCATTATTACATAGCTGTGATACTGGCTAGGCCGCAGCTAGGCCGCTTTCAACAACTGCCAGAAGAGATAAGCTGAGAGAAAGGAATGCAGCTACGTATGAAAGACGTGCGAAAGTAATAAACAACTACTGACAAGATGGACGCCAGCTGGAAATTACGACCAGGAAGTGAACCTGAACCAAGATAAGAGTGAACCAGTGAGACTGAGAAAGACTGAGAGGTCAAACGTGTGATTAGTGCTATTAACCAATAATAATTAGCTTCGTAGTGTTGATAACACACTGATGTTTTAGATATTGATGAGCAGTGCTTACACAGAGTCAACACTTTCTCTGTTTCTCACTCTGCCCCTGCAGCAAGTAGGCTAGGGATGGACAAGAAGCTAGGAGGGGACACAGCCAGGATAGCTGACCCAAATTGACCAAAGAGATATACCATACCCTATAATGCTATTCACAGCATTAAAATTGGGGAGAGGAAGAGTTTTTACAAAGTAGCCATTGCTCAGGAACTGTCTGGACCTCAATCTACTCGTGGCGAGTAATTGCATTTGCATCTGTTGTGTGAAAAGGATTCCACAGCATCACTTGGTCTTTTGGCTTTTTTTTTTTTTCTTTTCCCTTTCACTTATTAAACCATCTTTATCTCAACTCACAATTTTTTTTTTTTCCTTACTTTTTCTGTTCTGATTCTCTCCCCCATCCTGCTCTGGTGGAGTGTCAGTGAGAGACTGGATGAGGGCTTACCCTCCGGTTGGGGTCAACCCACCAAAGGTGCTTTCATAGCATCTTCAAAGGCTTCTAAAAAGAAGCAGGCCCTGCCAGGACAGATCTGCCTGTCTAGGAACACAACCTAGAGATTATCTTGGAGGTTCTCCAATAACAGCATATATTTTGTGTTGAGTGTGATGGCACAGCACTTTTTACCCTGACAAAAAAATTATGGACACTGTATAGGATGCTAAGATTCCTGTGATGCACATAGTTAGTAAAAAGCTTTCTCAATTTCGTTGCTCACACAAGTAGTTCATCAAATCATATATCAAAACCATATTTAATTAATTAGGGAGAAATAAATTACTATCAATAAGGCTTTCAGGTAAGTCCTTGTGGTGGTTTCACTTGGCTAGCACTTCACTAGCAGCCAACACAGCCATTCGCTCACTTCCCCCCTGCCCCCAGGGGATAGGGGAGAGATTTGGAGGGGGAAGGATAAGGAGACTCATAGGTTGAGATAAGAAGAAATTAATAATTGAAATAAAATAAAACTTAAAATAATAATGTTATTAAAATAATAATAGTAATACTAAATTATGCAAATGAGTGATACACAGTGCAATTGCTCACCACCCCCTGACCAAGCTGTCCTGGGTTTGGTTAGGATAGAGTTAATTGTTCACAGGGAACTGAGAGGGGAGGTGGCCGGGGCAGCTGGCCTGGGTGGGCCAGGGCAGGTATTCCATACCAAGTGATAGTATTCCATACCACGTGACATCATGCTCAGCATTTAAACAGGGAAGTTCTGGGAAGAAAGGGGTGCTGGTTACTGTAGTTCGCGAGCCAGTCAGGTGGTGAGCCATTTGGTTCCACTTTCCATTCTTTCATTAGTACTGTTGTTGTTGTTTGGTGTTGTTTCTCCCTTACTATTCCAGTAAACTGCTTGTATCTCAACCCATGAGCCCCGTTCATTTTATATTTCCTCCTCTCCATACCAGAGCAGAAGAAGTTTTTGAGAAAGGAGAGAAAATAATCCAAATATTTCTGAAAGCTGGTTTTGCCATAAAACATAGCAAAGTAACGGGACTTGCTCAGGAGATCCAGTCTTTAGGAAAAAAAATGGCAAGATGGGTGGCGTCACGTCCCAGTGGATGTGATCAACAAAATAAATGCTATGTCTCCACCAACTAGCAAAGAGGAAACATGAGCTTTCTTAGGCGTTGTGGGTTTTGGGAGGATGCAAATTCAAATTACAGTCAGATTGTGAGCCCTCTCTATCAAGTGACTGGGAAGACGAATGACTTTAGATGAGGTCCTGAGCAATGGCAGGCCTTTGAGCAAATAAAACAAGAGTCCATGCAGTAGTCCTTGAGCTAGTCTGGGCAGGACAAGATGTTAAAAATGTGCTCTACACCACAGCTCAGGAAAATGGCACAACTTGGAGTCTCTGGCAGAAAGCACCAGGGGAGACTCGAGGCCGACCCCTTGGGTTTTGGAGTCTGGGATACAGAGGATCAGAGGCCCGATATACTCCAACTGAAAAAGAGATATTGGCAATGTATGAGGGAGTTCAAGCTGCTTCTGAAGTAGTTGGTACTGAGACACAGCTCCTCTTTGCACCCCTACTGCTAGTGCTGGGCTGGATGTTCAAAGGGAGGGCCTCCACTACACACCATGCAACTGATGCTACGTGGATTAAGGGGTCACACTTATCACACAAAGGGCTTGAATAGGAAGCCCCAGTCATCCAGGAATTTTGGAAGTGATCACAAACTGGCCAGAGGGCAGAGATTTTGGAATGTCACTGAGACGAGGTGACACGTGCTGAGGAAGCTCCGCCATATAATGAACTATCAGATGATGAGAAACGATATGCCCTGTTCACTGATGACTCCTGTCGTATTGTAGGAAAACATCGAAGGTGGAAAGCTGCTGTGTGGAGCCCTACATGACGTGTCGCAGAAGCTGCTGAAAGAAAAGGTGAATCGAGCCAGTTTGCAGAGGTAAAAGCTATCCAGCTGGCTATAGATATTACTGAACGAGAAAAGTGGCCAGTGCTCTACCTCTATACTGACTCATGGATGGTGGCAAATGCCCTGTGGGAGTGGTTACAACAATGGAAACAGAGCAACTGGCAGAGCAGAGGCAAACCCATCTGGGCTGCTGAATTATGGCAACACATTGCTACTCGGCTAGAGAGACTGGTTGTAAAGGTACGTCACGTAGACGCTCATGTACCAAAGAGTCTAGCCACTGAAGAACATCAAAACAACCAACAAGTGGACCAGGCTGCCAAGATCAAAGTGTCTCAAGTAGATTTGGACTGGCAACAGAAGGGTGAAAAATTTTTAGCCTGCTGGGCCCATGATGCCTCAGGCCATCACAGAAGAGATGCAACATATAGATGGGCTCGTGATCGAGGGGTGGACTTAACCATGGACATTATCGCACAGGTTATTCACAAATGTGAAACATGCTGTGATCAATCAAGCCAAATGGTTAATGTTGCAACGGAGAGAAGACCCGGACGCTCAAATATATAAAAAATCATCAGGCTTCCGATTTATTGATTACACATATGCTTCTTATATACAGCAGTTAATTAAGCTTATGCATATTCTCAAAAACCCACACTGATTGGCTCATTAATTTTCCTGAGAACTTTCTCTTTGTTATCACAAGCGGTGCCGCTCTGCCTGGCCTCCAAGGACAAGCCCTACTTCGTGATTTCTAGCTTCCTTATTTCCAGTTTGATAAAAGTTGTTTTGTCTGAAGTTCTCAAGAGAAAGTAAGCATCTTGGAGACTTCACTTATGTCAAGGGCTTAATGCTGCGGCCTAAGCCATTGCAATACTCTCACTGCTTTCTGCTAAAGGCTCTGATTGTACAAATATCTCTTAGTGATCTACAACAATTCCCCCTTTTTCTTTTTCTACAATCAGGGCTGTAGCAGTGACACTCTGTGCTCCTTTCATTACACATCTATAAGCAATTTTTACTATAATTAGAGCTAAAAATATAATGCCTAAAAAGCATACACTCTCTTTAATTAAAATTAAAAGCTAAATTGCCAAAAAGAAATGTTAATCATGCATCAAACAGTTTTATGTTCTTAACAATCTTCTGAGTGTGGTCTTTTAACCATTGCAATTTTGCATATATAGATTCTCTGTAATTTGACAAATTAAAACAACACAAAAAATAATAGAGGGTGGAAAGAAGGGGAAAACTCACCATTGACCCTGACATATCAGCACCTACACCAGATGTGTGCGGTGCTCTGCCAACAGTTTCCCATAATTCCCCCGTTTTTATTATTTTGAGCTAAAAAGATATTCTGGGTAAGTTGCTCCACACGTTTGGTTATACAAGAAAATAATATACGTGCTACAATGCAAAGCAAGATTATAATAACAAACCATCTAAGGCCTTCTTTTTACTTCTGACTAATTATATTAGAATTTTCTCATCTGGTGTCTTTATTCTGTTTTTCCATTAAAAGTCAGGAATTAATTGTTCAAGGCTGAAGCCGCCTGTAGCTTCAGCTCTTAAAGAGCCAACAATTCCCCTTTTTTGTTTTTATACCACAAAGGCGTTGTCCACCATCTTCTGCAGGTCCCTTTGCAGACACGATAGCAAACAAGGCACTAATAAAAGGATTATCAAAATTACAAATAGCATCTTAAATCCTGACTTTAATAGTCAAAAGATCCATTCGTGTAAAAAACCATTTGCTTAACCAATCATCACTATTTATCCTCAACTGTTTGACATTTTCCCTTAACCTTCCAATGTCCATATGAATTGATTCTGAGTGGTCTCATAGGATCATACAGCACATGCCTTCAGATTCCTCACAACCATGTCCCTTGTGCTAACAAATGTTTAAATGTGAGATTATGAAAACAGATCTAAAAGCTAGCATAGCATTTTTATAGTGCTGAAAATTGTTATTTGGCCATGACCGATTATGTAGTTGCTAAATTTGTGTTTCATTAAATGTGATAACGCTATCAATACTTACATATCCTAAAAGCTTTCAAAGTTATACAAAGGTACTATACAAAGGCACTTTTATGAGACAGGTTCTAAAAGGGATCCTTGGGCGTAGCCAGTGAAAGCCATAGTGATTCTTGCTTCCTTATATTAGCAAAAGTTACCCACATGTTTTGTCTAGGTACTACAGCTTAAGGTCTTAAAACAATGCTAATTAACAAAAATGCAATAATAACTATAAACTTAAGACTTCTTGTCTTCCAACCAGTGGCGTATCCATTTCACTGAAACCACCGTGTTCCAAAATCTGTAATGACACAAGCATAGCCCCTACCTAAAGCCATCAGTTCTCTGGGACTTTCTCATACCATAGTGATGACTTCATATTTATCTCTGATTCTTTAAACTTTTAAGTTCTCGTTTAGTGTCTGTTTAGTTCCCGTTTCATTTCCGTTTACACATTTAAACAATCACAAAGAAAAATTTACCTTTACACCATTGAACTATAACCTCTTATTCATTCAAACAACACAGACAGTCACACACAAACAGGAAGGATCCTTCACTTCTCTCACTCAGTCACTCACACCACAAATATGCCAATCATACAATAGTCAGATTCTCGTGCAATGCAAACTATAAACCATTAACCATTTGCCACAGGTCCACACCAAGCAGTGTAACTTAAACCATAATTTTAGAGGGTCTGGAACGTAGGTTGATCTCATTTGAGAAAACCGCAGAGGTTCCCATGATGAAGCAAAATCAGTAAGTGGAGCTGAGTGTCCTGGATGCTCTGTCTCTTGGTAAAACCTGGGCAGCAGCAGAGCAGCCGCTCTCCGGTCGCGGCCTGCGGTGGTTGAAGCTGCAGGGGAAGGGGAGGGGGGAAAGGGAGGGGGAAGCCTCCCTCAAGCAAAAGTGTTTTTATCACTCCTTGCCATCTCATGGCCGGATCATCATCATTCCCCATCCCCCTGGTTGTTCCTTTGGGATGCAAATCGGGTCAGTGTCTGCTGTAAGGAGTTTCCTGCTGTTCAAGCTCACGAATGAGTTGTTGTGCTCATTCTAGACGATTCTCAGGATTAGAGTGTGGAAGTGGCTGTGGAAAATCAGGGGTCAGTAGTTTGCACCTTCTCCGGTGCTATTTGTAGACCTTTTGTCCTCAATGTGTCTCGTAAAAAACTTTTGTTGCTGTTCTGTAAATGGCTGGTTTTGGGCTAACAAAATATCGTCCATATAATGGTAAATAATAGTGTCTGGAAATGCTTTTCGAATTGGTTGCAAGGCAGAGTCCACATAGAGCTGACAGAGTGTTGGTGAATTACGCATGTCTTGTGGGAGTACCGTCCATTCGAATCGCTGAGCAGGGCCTTCCCTATTAATTGCAGGAAGGGTGAAGGCAAAACGTTGCTTGTCTGCCTCATGCAAAGATATTGTGAAAAAACAGTCTTTGAGGTCAACAGCAAGCACTGGCCATCCTTCTGGCAACATTGCTGGATCACAAAAATTGGCGTATTCCATGGACTTGTTGACAGCTGCAGATGTCCCTGGCTGTACTGCTCCTTAACCAAGGCGTGCACTTGTTCCAGACTTTCCCTTTTCAGTGACCACTGCTCAATCCAAACCAGATGCTCAGTCTTCCAAGCAATAGCCACTCCTAAAAAAGGCGTGTTGGTAGTGAGCACCATGCCCATTTGGGCAAGAATGTCTCTTCCCACAAGGGCAGCAACACTGGGTAGTAAAGGGATAATGGACACACAGCAGTTCACTATTTGATTGTCTATTATCCATTGCAATGGGGGCGACTTGTGTGCAATAGTGAGTCCTCCTACCCCCATAACTGTAGCATCTGAATCAAAGGTGAGCCAATGTTGGGGCCAGTTATAGCTGCTTATAATGGATACATCGGCACCCGTGTCAAGCAGTGCCATGAGGGTAATCGATTGTCCCTGATATGCTACTGTCACTGTACGGCATTGTGGTGGGTTTACCCTGGCTAGAGGCCGGATGCCCACCAAAGCCCACTCTATCACTCCCCCTCCTCAAATGGGCAGGGGGAGAAAATTATAACGAAAAGCTCATGGGTGGAGATAAGGACGGAGAGAGATCACTCACCAATTACTGGCACGGGCAAAACAGACTCGACTTGGGGAAAAAAAAAAACAAACAAATTTACTTTATTACCAATCAAAATTAGAGGATAGTGAGAAGTAAAACCAAATCTTAAAACACCTCCCCCATCTATCCCTTCTTCCCAGGCTTAAACTCTTTCCCGATTCTCCACCTCCTCCCCCCAGCGGCACAGGGGGACGGGGAATGGGGTTGGGGTCAGTTCATCACACGTTGTTTCTGCCGCTGCTTCCTCCTCAAGGGGAGGACTCCTTCCCCCGCACCAGCGTGGGGTGCCTCTCACGGGAGACAGTCCTCCACAAACTTCTCCAACGTGAGTCCTTCCCATGACTGACAGCTCTTCACGAACTGCTTTAGCATGGGTCCATTCCATGGGGTGCAGTCCTTCAGGAAGGGACTGCTCCAGCGCGAGTCCCCCACGGGGTCACAAGTCCTGCCAGCAAACCTGCTCCGGCGTGGGCTCCTCTCTCCATGGGCTACAGGTCCTGACAGGAACCTGCTCCAGCGCGGGCTTCCCGCGGGGTCACAGCCTCCTTCGGGCATCCACCTGCTCCGGCGTGGGGTCCTCCACGGGCTACAGGTGGTCATCTGCTCCACCATGGACCTCCAGGGACTGCAGGGGGACAGCCTGCTTCACCCTGGTCCTCACCACAGGCTGCGGGGAATCTCTGCTCCGGCGCCTGGAGCATTCCCTCCCCCTCCTTCTTCACTGACCTTGGTGTCTGCAGAGTTGTTTTCTCTTACATCTTCTCACTCCTCCACAAGATAGCTCCCCCAGCACAGTAAGGCCATCAGTGCCAGGAATAAGCACATAGTCACTATTTGTACCAGCACACTCCCGAGTTCCTTCATCCTCCCCACAGAATAGCTCCCCCAGCACAGCCAAACTACGAATGTCAGCATGAAGCCCATAGCTGTTCCTGTTATCAACATGTTCCCAAACTGAGCAGAAACAGAGATAAGCAATGCTACCAGCAGAGAAAGGAAAAAAAAAAAAAAATCAAAACTCCGTGACGTGCACAGGAGCTCACTGCTTAGTAACTACTGCAGCTAAAGCACGCTGAATGTAAAACTGTTGTTGTCTCGTGCCCCACGTTGGGCGCCAAAAAAGACTGTGGTGGGTTGACCCTGGCTAGATGCTGGGTGCCCACCAAAGCCCACTCTATCACACCCCTCCTCAGCAAGATGGGGAGGGGAGAAAATAAGATGGAACACAAAAAAACAACCAAACTCGTGGATCGAGACAAAAGCAGTTTAATAGAAGCAAAGCAAAGCTGCGCGCGCAGAAGCAAAAGAACAAAATATTTACTCGCTACTTCCCATCAGCAGGCGATGTTTGGCCACTTCCCGGGAAGCAGGGCTTCATACACGTTGCGGTTCCCGGAGGACAAAACGGAAGTAATGAGTGCCCCCCCTTCCCCCTCTGTTCTCCTTGCTTTTTTTCTGAGCATACGTCATATGGTATGGAATATCCCTTTGGTCCATTTGGGTCAGCTGTCCTGGCTGTGTCCCCTCCCAAGACCTTCCCCACCCCCAGCCTACTGGGGGAAATGTTGGAGAGACAGCCTTGGTGCTGTGCTAGCACTGCTCACCAGTAACCAAAACACTGCTGTTTTATCAACACCCCTGGAGCCACCAAATACAAAAACACAGCACTCTGAGGACTGCCACGGGGAAAATCAACTCTATCTCAGCCAGACCCACTACAGGCGTGGTCGAGTTTTCAAACCCACAGTTAGCATGGCAGTTAGTCCCGTAGACCCAAATCCTTTATCGCCTCTCTCAATTGAATTCAGTGGTTGCAATTTTTGGGTGAGCGCTGGAAATGGAACCAATTGGGCCAACCGGGTACCTTGCTTAATAAAACATGAAGGGAAGAGGGTTTGCAACATAATTTGTATTTCTCTGGTGAAATCTGCATCAATTACTGCAGTAAGCACTTGTAGTCCTTCCATAGAGGCCGAGGAACTGCCTATAAGCAATGCTCCAACAGTTTTACTGTTTATCACAATAGGTCCTTTAACTCCAGTAGGAACCCGCTGTGGTCGGTTATCAATGAGGGCAATGTCTATTGCGCTTACCAAGTCCTCCCGAGGCTCCCTCGGGTTGCGGGTAGGAGAGGAAAAGGTTGTTCATCACTACTGTTGCTGTGCCGCTGGCGGGTTCCTGATTCGCTGAAAACGCTGTCGCTCTTGGGGTCGTCGCGGGGCGGGCTTTTCCACTCGGCTTCCCATTTCCCGATCGTGAGCTTTTACACGCTGCGCTGGCATGGGTGTCGGACCGGCAGTGTTGGCACCATACTGTTCCGGAGTTGCATTCTCTTCGTATATGACCAGAGACACCACATCGAAAGCACCGTAGACGAATATTGGGGTGTGTGGTGCCACCCTTTCGGTATTGCAAAGGTGCAAGAGCAGCTAGGACTTGTTTTTGAGATGCTTCTGCTTGTTGTTTAAGTCCCTTACCTAGCTCATTTATAGCATTCACTAACATAGCTTGAGGTCCTACAGGGATTTATGATGTTCTTTCTAAAGCTTCCTCAATTGTCCATGTCCCAGGCAGTGTAACTAATATGCCTCGTGTGACGGGGTTACAGTTTTGGATGGCGCACTGTTTTAGCAAAGCACCATGCAAATATTCTGGAATTCTGGTTGCTATAATGGCACCAGCTACTCGATCAACAAAAGTGCCAAACGGTTCTTCTATTCCCTGCTTAATTCCCATATATGATGGGATGCGTCCTGGCTCCTTTATTTGATCGAGTGCACGACGTGCCAGTCTCATTGACTCCCGTACTTTGTCTGGTCCTAATAGTGCTTGTGCCTCTATCCTTATATATGGTCCTACTCCCATGAGTTCCTCTAATGTTACTCCATGCAGTGGGTCCCCTGCTACCCGCTGCATTGCCACAGATTGCTGACAGAGTGCTTGCCAATATGCCCCAAATAGTATTTGCTGGTGCTGTGTTAATATAAGTTTTGTGATGCTCCGAATATCACTCGGAAGTAGAAAAGCAGACTCCCAGATAAAATCTAACATTTGGCGAGTCAGCTCTCCTTTTATTGGGTCAACAATTTCCAATCGAGAGTCTTAAGCGTAATGTTTATTTGGCCCTGTGCATTGGGGGCAAAATATTCTACCGGAAATGCATTAGCAAGTTCTCTGGCAGTTTCTGTATCGCCCTCAGCAGCGATATTCTTCACAATCTCCTTCCAAAATTCCTCACGTTCCTGGGCTACTCTTTGACCTTCCCCAAAAAAAGGATTAGTATTTGCTTGGGGTGTTGATGAAATATACTGCCGCGGGGAAGCCGGTGGCCGCCATTCAGGTGAAGGCGCCGTCAGCAGGACCTGCGCCTGCGCAATTGCAGAGTCGAGAGAAGGCGGGGGAGCAGGGGGAATGGCATCAAGGGGAGAGGCAAGGGGAGGGGCAGGGGGAGGGGCCAGGGGCACGGCCGGAGCCGCCGCCATCACCGCGAGGGGCGTGGCCGCCGCCGGGAAAGCAGCGCGGCCCGGCTCGGCCCCTTTTCCCGGGGGAGGGGTGGGAGGAAATGCAGCGGGGGTCAGGTGGTCATCTGCTCCACCATGGATCTCCATGGACTGCAGGGGGACAGCCTGCCTCACCATGGTCTTCACCACAGGGTGCAGGGGAATCTCTGCTCCGGCGCCTGGAGCACCTCCTCCCCCTCCTTCAATGACCTTGGTGTCTGTGGAGGTGTTTTCTCTTACATCTTCTCACTCCTCTCTCCAGCTGCAAAGTGTGCAGCTTTTTTTTCCTCTCTTCTCTTTTTTTTTCTTAATTATGTTATCACAGAGGTGTTTCTGATTGGCTTGGTCTTGGCCAGCAGCGGGTCCATTCTTGTAGCCGACTGGCATTGGCTGTGTCGGGTCAGACATGGGGGAAGCTTCTGGAAGCTTCTCTCACAGAAGCCACCCCCATGCCCCACCCCCCGCTGCTACCAAAACCTTGCCATGCAAACCCAATACAGCCGGTCAGGTGGTGAGCCATTTGGTTCCACTTGTTATGTTGTATATTTTATCATTAGCACTGTTGTTGTTGCAGTTTGATGTTGTGTCTCCCTTACTATTCCAGTAAACTGCTTGTGTCTCAACCCCTGAACCCCGTTCGTTTATATTTTCTTCTCCCCATACCACCGGAGGGTGGGGGCAGGCAGCAACCCTTCCTGGTTAAACCACCTCACCAAGCTCAGCCCATTCTCGGATAACAATCCCAGAGGAGTGACAGTCCCGAAAATCAAAACTGCAATCCTGGAAGAGCAAGAGCCCGAACAAAAGCCAAAGAGCGAAACCCTCATTAATATACTGAACATGACATGATATGATATGGAATATCCTATTGGCATATCCAAATGCCAGTTTAGCTTATTAATTTAAGTATTCCTAGCTCTCCATGAGCTTGCACTTGTAGACTAGCAAAACACAAAGTCCTTTGACTTCCAGTGACAACTGAAAACATTGTTGTTATCAACATTTTTCTCATAACATCCCATACTGAAACTAAAACACAGCGCTATTCTAACTACTAAAAATAAATCTAGCTGTGTCTTAGCTAAAAACCAGGAAAATATCCACTTCTTATTCCATACCATTTGCATCATGCTCAGGTTTCACACTTCCTAATACATTTAATTACTACTGCTATTCTTGCAATAGATATATATATATATATATACACACACACATGTATATACATAGATGTCATTCTCTTGGTTCACGGGCCACCTCTTTTATGTATTGACTTAATTTAGTCCATAATTTCGGGTTCCATCTGTCATAACAGTCTTTCAAGGCAGGAGAGATGATGTGGAGTTCACTCAGTCAGTGGAGCAGGTGACATCGGACACACCAGGAGGATAGTGTGTAGTCTGTGCTGCACACTGCATCTAGAGCTTGTAGATGGCATATCTGGCACAGTCCGTGCCATGGTTGGCAGGTTGAAGATGTTGTTCTCGAAGAAGATGTTGGGTGCCAATTCTGGTTCTGTCGAAGTTCATTCTTCATTAACCTCAGGAATTCTTAATATAATGTTATTAGTATAATATACAGCAACCATAGCAATTATGATATGCAATTCATTGGCTATTTTCACCCAAAATCAAATCCCCTTGAGGTACACATCGAACTTCCTCATCTTTCTGCATCACCCATCAAGTGCACACAGGTCCTTGAGCAAAAGCAATCCCACTAATGGATTTACTTTTACCCGAGGCAGGAATAACCCAGACTGTTTTCCCCAGCATATTTTTAATGCGAACCCCAGGGACTTTGTCCCCTTCCACAGTATGTAAAGGTCTTGATTGCGCAGGGGCGGCTCAGTTGGCAGATTCTCTGGTGTTGACTAACCAGGTGGCTTTAGCTAAATGTGTGTCCCAGTGTTTGAAAGCAGCAAAGCACATGCAAGATGAGGAGGTCGTCTGAGATACCACCCATTGCTTTCAGTGTGGTTTTTAGTAGCCTATTGCATTGCTCAACTTTCCCAGAGGCTGGTGCATGATAGGGAATGTGGTACACCCACTCAATGCCATGTTCTTTGGCCCAAGTGTCTATGAGATTGTTTCAGAAATGAGTCCCATTATCTGAATCAATTTTTCTGGGGTGCCATGTCACCACAAGACCTGCTTTTCAAGGCCTAGAATAGTGTTTTGAGCAGTGGCATGGGGCACAGCATATGTCTGCAACCACCTGGTGGTTGCTTCCACCATTGTGAGCACGCAGCACTTGCCACTGCGGGTTTGCGGGAGCGTGATATAGTCAGTCTGCCAGGCCTCTCCATATTTATATTTTAACCATCGCCCTCCATGTCAGAGAGGTTTTACCCACTTGACTTGTTTGATAGCAGCACATGTTTCACATTAATGAATAACCCGTGCAATAGTGTCCATGGTTAAGTCCACCCCTCGATCACAAGCCTATCTATATGTTGCATCTCTTCCTTGATGGCCTGAGGTGTCATGGGCCCAGTGAGCCAAAAATTTTTCTCCCTTATGTTGCCAGTCCAGGTCCACTTGACCCATTTCAATCTTAACAGTCTGGTTCATCTGTTGATTATTTTGATGCTCTTCAGTGGCCTGACTTTTGGACACATGACCATCTACGTGCTGTATCTTTACAACTAACTTCTCTAGCCAGGCAGCATTTTCTTGCCATAATTCAGCAGCCCAGTTTCAGTTTACTTCTGTGCTGCCAGTTGCTCTGTTTCCATTGCTGCAACCACTCACAAAGGGCATTTGCCACCGTCCATGAATCAGTACAGAGGTAGAACACTGACCACTTTTCTTGCTCAGCAATATTTGAAGGCAGTTGGATGTCTTTTACCTCTGCAAACTGGCTTGATTTACTTTTTCCTTCAGCAGCCTCTTCAACTCATCAGGTAGGACGGTGGGAAGGTGGAAGCAACCTTCCACTTTTGATGTTTTCCTACAATACAATGCTTCTGTCTTTAATAGTCAGACCAGTCATACTCAAGATACTCAGCCCCAAGAGCTGTAAGACAGGGGTGGGGAGCAGAATAAGCCTTCCATAATTCAGGAGGAAACAGTTAGTGACCTGCTACTCCACCTAGACTATCGCAAGTCTATGGAGCAGGATGGGATCCACCCGAGGGTACTGAGGGAGCTGGATAAAGTGCTTGCCAAGCCACTCTCCATCATTTATCAGCAGTCTTGGTCAACCAGAGAGGTCCCAGACGACTGAAGACTTGCCAATGTGACGCCCATCTACAAGAAGGGTTGGAAGGAGGATCTGGGGAACTATAGGCCTGTCAGCCTGACCTCAGTACCGGGAAAGGTTATGAAGTGTGGCGTATTAAGGCATGGACCCTGTTGCGTGCAAGTACAGAATCAACTTTATTGCAGATTTCTCCAACCAGATTGGAGATGGACAGATTAAGTTCTGGCTGGGCTTTTGCCTTTCTAATTTTCTCTCTGCATATCCTAGCAACATCTTTGTACTCTTCCCCAGTTGCCTGCCTGTTGGAGAATGGGCACAGGAGAAGGGATTGAATTCTGCCATCAAGTTTGCTGAACATGAGTTACGGAAGCACCGATCGAGGCCTAGAGCAAATCTCATAGATTTAGAACTATAGGCTACGTGACGACCTTGACAACAGCCTGTGTCCTTGACTAGCTGGGAAAGTACCGAGGAACTAGAAAACAAAGAACTTGTGGCCAGCTGCGCTGGACGCAGGAACCGCAAGGGGAGGGTTTAACAGTTAGCAAAAATGCTTAAGTCAGCCAAGCAGTAATTGACAAATATGCATAAGTTAACCAATCAGTATATGCCATGTATGCATAATTAACGGTAATAGTATAAAAGTGTATCTGATGCTCTCAATAAACGGATTCTGACTGATCACATTGATCATGATTGTCAGCCCCTTCTTGCGGCACCTGCCCCTTCTTTCAAAGGAGTATCTCAAACCCGAGGAAAGGCTCCTTTCATCCCCCAATCACAACCCCATTCTTGTCCCTGATATAGCTTGTTGTTAATTACTTTTTCTCCCTCTTGGCAGGCGTCTCGCTGTCTCCTCTCAGTTCTTTGATCTTCCAGGTTTAGCCAGTCACATGTTGTTCACAATCAATGAGAATATGCAGAGGCTGTTCCCTGCGTGTCCTTTCCTTGACCCGTTGCTTTTTTGGCAACTTCAGTGAAAAGGGCAAAGTCGCACGTTTCCCAGGCTGTCCTTGTTAAACAGGACACCGCTCTCCACATCTCCCCCTTTTTTGTATATGACCAGTCCACTGACAAGCAGTGTGGTCATCACTCGTGCTTCTATTTTTTGCACTCTGATTATAGCTGACCACAGAATCTGCAGAAATACTAAAAACAAGAAGAATATCACAGTGCCTAGACCAATGAATACCCACATACGAAGGTTCAACCCACTAAACCAAGTTTTTAGATTTAACCATGACAGGTCATTTTTCAAAGCTTCAAACACACTCTGCCTTGTTAATTCCTGTAATTTTTAAATTTGATCTTTTAGTCGATTATGCAAAGGCTGGATATTATGTTGAGGGGACAGGTCAAATACCCCTCGCAAATGTTGTTTTATAAATTCCCAACTATTCTGGGTATCATTCCATAAAAAAGGAGTAACACATAAAAACTTGTACTTATGCTCCCAACTGCAATGCAAATTCACTCGAGTTTTGAGTGCTTCCTGTTGATCTCCCAGCCTCATCACCGTGACTTCTAAAGCTTACAAATCAGACAAAACCTCCTCATCAATCTTTTCTTGAATCTGAAATTCTTGAGTGTAGTGGGTCTGGCTGGGATGGAGTTGATTTTCCCCGTGGCAGCCCTCAGAGTGCTGTGTTTTGTATTTGGTGGCTCGAGGGGTGTTGATAACACAGCAGTGTTTTGGTTACTGGTGAGCAGTGCTAGCACAGCACCAAGGCTGTCTCTCCAACATTTCCCCCAGTAGGCTGGGAGGGGGGAAGGTCTTGGGAGGGGACATAGCCAGGACAGCTGACCCAAACGGACCAAAGGGATATTCCATACCATATGACGTATGCTCAGAAAAAAAGCAAGGAGGACAGAGGGGGAAGGGGGGGCATTCATTACTTCCGTTTTGTCCTCCGGGAACCTCAACACGTATGAAGCCCTGCTTCCCAGGAAGTGTCCAGACATCGCCTGCTGATGGGAAGTAGCGAGTAAATATTTTGTTCTTTTGCTTCTGCGCGCGCAGCTTTGCTTTGCTTCTATTAAACTGTTTTTGTCTCGATCCACGAGTTTGGTTTTTTTGTGTTCCATCTTATTTTCTCCCCTCCCCATCTTGCTGAGGAGGGGTGTGATAGAGTGGGCTTTGGTGGGCACCCAGCATCTAGCCAGGGTCAACCCACCACAGTCTTTTTTGGTGCCCAACGTGGGGTTCAAACCCTCGACCCTGAGATTAAGAGTCTCATGCTCTACTGACTGAGCTAGCGGGAACGCAATCATGGACTTTGCACACGATCAATATGATCAAGGAAGAAGCCATTTATTTGTTCTAATACAGTTATATTTATACCCCAAAACTAATGAAATCACCCACATCCATTAATATGTTATTGGCTATTTACTCGTAGCATGAGCAGTTCACATGCCCCTGATTGGCTGATGGACTTTGCATGCATCCCTTCCTGTTTGCTTGCCAGGGTACATCTTTTGGATACATTTCAAGGTTCCTTTCTCATAACTTGTCGATGCAGGTGCTTTTCGTATCTCCAGACATGTATCCCTTCAGTTCCCACAGTCCTCTCAGGGTATGCCAAGATACGTTCCCACACTCCCCACAGAGTCACATTTGTCAAAGTTTCCCCAACTACATGTGCAGTTTTAACAAATTGTGTGAGTGATGCCACCACCGTGGCAGCAGAGGCCAAAATAATAACTGCATAAATGATCGCAAATATTAGCCATCCTAAAAAACGCCTGGTTCTTTTTCTAGTTTGATCTATTTCCTGTTCTAAAATTCTCGCAAATCGAGTTAATCCATATTCACCTTCCCATGATCTCATCAAATTCACTGGCAGCCATAATTCTGAATGCTGCCAAAGAGGAAAAAGATAAAACTTATTCTGAACATTACTAAAAGATATACAACTTCTAAAATCTGGTGAAGACAAAGTGATACAAAAAGATCCATTACATGGGGTAATAGTAGCGTTAGATATTAATACAAAAAGATAAGGGTGAGTTGTACAAACCATACGCTCGACCTCAGATAAAAGCGTTAGATTAGCCTGAGTTCCGTTTGCCTGCATCTTCACTCGATACACTTATCTTTTAAATAAAGGAAGGGCTAATTGCCAGTTGTTTGGATGAGCTCGTGAAAAAGAGGAGGAGCTCATGCCAGAGCAAAGGACCCAGGAGGAGCTTGCACCAGATCAAGGGACTCAGAGGGAGGAGGTGTGCCAGAGCAGAGATCTGCCTCCAGCCCATGGAGAACCCCATGCTGGAGGAGGAGGCTGTGCCTGAAGAAATCTGTGACTCTGTGAAGAGCCTATGCTGGAGCAGACTGTTTCTGACTACTGTAGCTTGTGGGAGGGACCCATGTTAGGGAAGCTCATGAAGAGTTGCAGCTTGTGGGAGGGACCTCATGCCAGAGCAGGGGGAAGTGTGAGGATTCTTCCCCCTCATGAGGAAAGAGTGGCAGAAACAACATGTGATGAACTGACTGCAACCCCAATTCCCAATCCCTCTGCACCACTGGGGAGGGAGGGGGTAGAGAAATCAGGAGCAAAATAATTTTAGCTCAGGAAGAAGGGAGGGGTGGGGGTAAGGTGTTTTAATATGTGGGTTTATGTCTCATTAGCCTACTCTGATTGACTGGTAACAAATTAAGTTGATTTTTCTTCCCCAAATTGAGTCTGTTTTGCCTGTGACCATAACTGGTGAGTGAGCCATCCCTCTCCTTATCCTGACCCTTGAGCCCCTTTTTTATATTTTTTCTTCCCCATCTCACTGTAGAGGAGCGGAGTGAGTGAGTTGCCACGTGCTCTTAGCTGCCAGCTATGACTAAAACATGACTTTGAGAAAGGGAAGAAAATAGTTCAAATCCTTCTGAAGGCTGGTTTCACCATAAAACAAAGTAAGGTCAAGCGACCTGCACAGGACATCCAGTTTTTAGGAATAAAATGTCAAGATGGACATCCGTCAGAGCCCAATGGATGTGATTAATAAAGTAACAGCTATGTCTCCACCGACTAGCAAAAAGAAAACACAGTCTTGCTTAGGCATCGTGGGTTTCTGGAGAATGCACATTCCAAATTACAATCAGATTGTGAGCCCTCTCTACCAAGTGACCCAAAAGAAAAATGACTTTACATGGGGTCCTGAGCATAAACCATTGACCAAGTCTGGGACTAGGATTGGATCCAACCGCATCTAGACTTCTCTCTGAAAAAGAGTTCAGAAGCAAGGGGATCCATTCTGAATCTCATGATGTCTCCCTCTCAGGGTCTCCCTGACAGTTTTCCCTGTTCCCCTGTATGCAGTAAATAATCAAGTGTACTTTGCAATCAAATCTTGCTAAACTACCATCGCATTTACTATTGAACTTCATTAACGCACTCTTTTATATCAATGAAGTATATTGTTGCTTCTCTCTTACAAATGAAGTGTTTCTCTCACTCCTTCTGCGACACACGTGGAGTACGTGGGTTGCACTTGTCATGTTCCAGATTCCTGCCTGTGACAATGTCACGTCCCAATTTCCTGGGTCAGAATACACAGTGGCAGGAAAGAGGGAAATGTGACTCGGATTCACCCATTCCCTTGATTGGAATAAAGGTGCAACAGCACTAGATCTGTAAATAGGCAAATTTATTCAGTAGCTAAGCTTAAGAGGATACATTTAGGTATAGAGTTGGTTATTATTCACCCCTCACATGGGGTTAGTTACAAGAAGGAAAAGAGAAAAAGAGAAAGAGAGAGAGAAAAGAAGGGAGAGGGATAGATAGATATCACCAGTCCTGGGTCCAGTGTTGGTCCTGCCGACGAGGGTGTCCAGTCTCTTGGGGGCGCCACCTACACAGTGGTCTTTTCAGTTTTTATAGGAGGCTAGTCTCTTCCCCATAGTTGAGTTTCTCGCTTCTCATGCTAATTAGATGTCATGCACAGTTTTTTGCCTTAGACTGTTCTGGAAATGGGTCAGTGGGCAAGTAGGGTCTTTAAGTGATTTTAGTTTATCCCTGCCCTGCCACTGTTTGACCTCTTCTAGGCGCAGGCACTGTTTAAAGACAAGTCTTCTTTCCTTCACTGATGTTTGTCCTGCTAATCTGCAGTTTTGCATTGTTTTCATAAGATAAGGAAGTTGGCTCAGAAAAGTGCTGTCTTGCCTTTGCAAAGCCCCGTTCTCCAACCACAACTTGTTCCACTTCCTCTTATCACTATGGTAACACATTAGATGAATGTTGAGATGTTTAACCCCATATTTTACAGACCCTTACAGCACTGATCACACAACAGGCTCAAATAGGGAGCCCTAGGCTCCTGGGAATCTTGAAGTGGTCATGGACTGGCCAGAAGGCAAAGATTTCAGAATATCGTCAGAGTAGGAGATGATGCATGATGAAGAGGCCTCACTGTATAATAGACAGACGGAAAATTAGAAGCAATATGTTCTATTCATGGATGGGTCCTGTCACATTGTAGGAAAGCATTGGAGGTGGAGGGCTGCTGCATGGAGTTCTATATGACAAGTTGCTGTGGTGGTTTCACTTGGCTAGCAGCCAAACACAGCTGCTCACTCACTCTCCTCCCCCCTCAGGGAATTAGGGGAAAGAATTGGAGAGGCAAGGGTAAGAAGAATAATGGGTTGAGATAAAAACAATTTAATAATTGAAATAAAATAAAACTTAAAATAATAACAACAACAGTAATAAAAATTTGGGCTGCTGAGGCAGCAGAGGCAGAGCCAGTACCACTGGCAGCAGATCTAAACAAGCTGTAAATGCACCAACTGTCACTCACTGAGGACAGTGTAGGTAAGTTCGCACTGGGGAGGAGAATCACGACAAAAAAGGACTGACAAGGGCATTTTGGGGGCTCTTTTGGGACTTTTCCGAACCGGGAAAGCAGCTAGCCTGTGCCGGGGACGGGCAGCTTGTGGGAGGGCTGCTGACGCGGCAGGGGCAGAGCCAGCACCACCAGCGGCAGATCTGAACAAGCTGTAAATGAACAAACGGTCACCACCCTCACCCCCATAAAAGGCTGCCCTAGGGAGCTCCAGTGAACAGAGTGGACAGAGCATGGTGTGGAAGTGTGTGTGGGCAGGGTGCTGTAATCTGCCCACAGTTGGGTAAGCCCTTGAGGTCTCAGCCAGAATGGTGGGGATTTGCTTCCCAGCTCAAAGGGCTGCAGCTAACAGAGCTGATGCAGGCTCCCAGACAGAACAACACTAGGAACACACTGCTACCCAGCTGTCAGGCTGCCAAGTGTGCCCTGCTCTCATGATGAGGTGGGACAGCAGTGGTGAGCAGAGCTGCAGGAGATGTGAGCAGGTAGAGGAACTCCACTGCTTAGTGACTGAGCTCTGGGAGGAGGTCAGCAGGATGAGGAGTATCAGGGAATAAGAGAAGGACATAGATTATTGGGACTGCACCCTGACCGCCCTAAGGCAGTCTGACAGACCACCTGAGACAAGATCCTCTGTCCATTTGCCATCAGGCTGAATGTGGGGACTCAAAAGACAAGGGACAATGGCAGCAAGTTCCTGCCTGTTGCAGCAGGCGTGTTGCCCCTGTAGCTACCCCACATTCTCAGGTGCCCTTGAAGAACAGGTATGGGGCTTTGCAAGTGGAGCCAGAAAATGATGAGGGTAATGGTACACCTAGACTGGAGGTGTCATCGATGGTAAGTTGGCCTACACCCTGCATCCAAACTTCAGCCACCAAGAAAAAGAGGTTGTTGTCATAGGAGACTTCATTCTCAAGGGAACAGAAGGTCCAATATGCAGACCAGAACCACTTCTTGGGGAAGTCTGATGCCTACCTGGAGCCCAGGTTAAGGATGTCAAGAGAAAGCTCCTCACCCTAGTAAAGCCATCAGATTATTATCCACTATTGATATTTCAGGTGGGGAGCAATGAAGTAGCAACAAGAAGCCTGAGGGCAATCAAGAGGGGCTACAGGGACTTAGGACAAATGGTTAAGGAGTCAGGAGCACAGGTGGTGTTCTCCTCTATCCTTCCAGTCACAGGGCATAATGAGGGAGGAAATGGGAAGAGCCAGCTAATCAATGTCTGCCTCAGAGACTGATGTCACCAGCATAATTTTGGGTTCTTTGAGCACAGGTGGGTTTACAGGACACCAGGCCTGCTGGTGCCTGGCAGAGGCCATCTGTCTCAGTAGGGGGAAAAGGACCTGGCTCAGGAGTTAGCAGAGCTTTAAACTAGTTTTAAAGGGGGAAGGGGAGGAAGATAGGCACAATGGAGCAAAGCCTGGGGGTAGCACCCTGGTGCTTGAAGGATGCTGTGATAGTGAGGTCCTTCAGTCTGTTGTCTCAGATGAAGTAAGAGATATCTAGGCAGCAGCAGAGATACAAGGTGTTTTGATGAGATAGTGTCCTGGTTTTTCTAAAATAGAGTTAATTTTCTTTTTAGTATTTTAGTTGCAGTTTTTCAGTTCAGACTTATTGTGAGAAGAACGTTGATAAAAGTGCTGGTGTTGTGAGTTGCTGCTGGAGCTCAAGGACGCCGTGTTTGGCTGCTTCACAGCTGCATTAGGACTGGGAGGGAGAAGTGTAGTGAATAGCAAAGCCCAGAACTGGCATTTGGATGTCCCAATGAAATATTCCATATCATATCACGTCATGCCAGTATATTAACCAGGGCTGACCGGAAGACAGGGCACTTCTCTTCCGGGGGTACTTCTCTCGGGGATCGCTCAGGCTCACTCTTCCAGGGTTTCGGTTTTGGGACTGTCTCTCCTCCGGGATCGTTAGCTGGCACATGTCGGGCATCAGTCAGCGGGCGGTGAGCACTGTGTATCACTCATTTGTATAATTCTGTTATCACTGTTGTTATCATTATCATTTCATTTTAATTAGTAAATAGTTTCTATCTCAACCCTTGAGTCTCCTTGCCCTTCTTTCCAATTCTCTCCCCTACTCCCTGGGCGAGGGAGGGGGGAGGGTGATAGAGCAGGCTGTGTTTGGCTGCAAGCTGCAAGCAAAAAGGGTGAATCCACCCAAACCACCACAGTCCTTGGAAAGAAGGGCAAGGAGACTCATTGCGCTGGAGCAGGTTCCTGTAAGGACCTGTGGCCCATGGAGAGAG
Source organism: Caprimulgus europaeus (assembly GCA_907165065.1). Next base: position 17,733,150 of record OU015537.1, read on the forward strand.
GAGCTAACGCCGGAGCAGGTTTGCTGGCAGGACTTGTTACCCTGTGGGGGACTTGCTGGAGCAGTCCCTTCCTGAAGGACTGCACACCACTGAGTCCTTCCCAACATGTTTGGTCCCCCAGGAACCTGCTCCAGCGTGGGCTTCCCACGGGGTCACAGCCTCCCTCGGGCATCCACCTGCTCCAGCATGGGGTCAGGGATACAAAGGATCCAAAGCTCTCTCTACTCAAACTGAAAAAGAGATATTGGCAGTGTATGAGCGAGTTTGAGCTGCTTCAGAAGTGATCGGTACTGAAGCACAGCTCCTCCTGGTGCCCCGATTGCCTGTGCTGGGCTGGATGTTCAAAGGGAGCGTTTCCTCTACAGATCATGAAACTGATTTGTGGGAATATAACGGAAGATTGGTGAGGAGAACTGTAAATACGCTCAAGCGACTTGCAGCTGGCCTGTCAAAAAGCACATACATCACACTGCTAATCACTGTTTAGTCTTATGTGCTTGAGAAGTAGAACATATGAATTTAGATAACATAAGCCTGGGATAGACTCAGGGGTACCCTGAACATGCCTGGGATTCCTGCCCTGCTGTGAAAAAGATCAAAGCACAGTGGAAAACTCTTGCCTGCTAAAAATCCCTGATATACACAGTCGAAAGCAGCAGGTTCGCAATCTCTCACTCTCACTCTAGCGAGGACTGAGCTCTGTGGTACCTGCGTTCCTGCTTATGTGCCTCTGCCCCTGGTGCTGCTTTGGAGATCCCCTGGGTTGTGAGGTAACAAAAATAAATTTGCTTTTTGTATTTTATCCGCGATTTTTGTGCTTGTTCCTGTGTCCTGCCTGTGTCGGCTCACACATGATGCCACATGGAGTAAGTGGGTCACACTGATCACATAGTGGGCTCGAAGAGGAAGCCCTGGATGTCCAGGAATTCTGGAAGTGATCACAGTAATTCTGAAAGTATGACACACTGATCTGCTGTTATCCACTACCCATCTGCATTTTTTTTGGCATCAGTCAATTTTGCCAATTCTTGTATTTAATGTTGTCACCAGTCTCAATTCAATATCATTCTGTTCCAATAATGTTGCTTGATATTTCATCATTTTGCTAGGAGATAGCCTTTTGTTCTAAAACAGTAGTCACTGCATGAGGTAGGTGCACAATTAATTTGCATCCCAAAGTCAGCTTTCTAGCCTCCTGTATTAGCATCACTGTAGCAGCTACCACTTGCAAACAAGAAAGCCATCCTTTACTTACTTGATGCAGTTGTTTAGAGAAATATCCTACAGGTCTTTTCCAGGACCCAGTCCTCTGCGCTAATACTCCCAAGTGCGACGTATTGTCTTTTGTGCATGAATAGTTAAAATGACTTTTCCAAGTTCAGCAATCCAAGCTCAGGAGCTGTCATAAATGCATGTATAATCTGGTCGAAAGACCTTTGATGCTCCAGAGCCCATTCAAGGATATTCCTGGATCCTTTCACAGCTTCATACAAAGGCTTGGCCAATAGTCCAAAATTGATGATCCACAAGGGACACCATCTGGCCATTCCTAGAAATGCCTGCAACTCTTGTTTAGAGTTTGTCTCAGGTATCTGACAAATAGCTTCTTTCTGCTCCAGTCCCAGACTTTTTCTTTCTCCTTGTGTGATAATGAATCCTAGATAGGTAACAGTGGTTTGTATTATTTGAGCCTTTTTCTTTGATACTCTGTATCCAACCCCTTACAAGAGGTTTAGCAACCCAATTGTTGCTTGCACACAGTCCTCCCTATTTTAGGACTCCAGCAATATTTTGTCCACCTATTGTAACAAAGTTACAGTCACATTCTCTTTTTGACAATTTTACAATTCTTTATCAAGTTGATTGCTGAAAAGGGTTTGATTTATGTTCTGATTGACATTCCCTTAAATGTTCATACCTAAAAAAGAGTGTCTATTATCGGTTCAAGTCGTTTTCTAACTTCCAATTTTATAGAATACTGTTTTTGTCTTACTGGTCATGCTCTGGATTTCAATTCATTTTTTACAGGCTCTGCTGCTTTTGATCATCCAAGTATCCCAGATGCCCATAGCTGTGGGCTTACAGTATCCAAAACTTCCTCTGGAATCTCAGGTGTTTCTTCTTCCTTTCCCTGTCTTGAGGAGTGGCTGACACACCAGAAGGCTGTGCTGCCATTCAGCAAGACCCAGACAGTCTGGAGAGCTGGGCAGGGAAAAAATTAATGAAATATAATAAGGGCAAGTGTAGGGTCTTGCATCTGGGCAGGAACAACCCCAGGTTCCAGTATAGGTTGGGAGATGATCTACTAGAGAGCAGTGTAGGGGAAAGGGATCTGGGAGTCCTGGTGGACAGCAGGATGACCATGAGCCAGCACTGTGCCCTTGTGGCCAGGAAGGCATCCTGGGGTGTATTAGAAGGGGTGTGGTTAGTAGGTCAAGAGAGGTACTCCTCCCCCTCTACTCTGCCCTGGTGAGGCTGCATCTGGAATATTGTGTCCAGGTCTGGGCCCCACAGTTCAAGAAGGACAGGGACCTGCTTGAGAGAGTCCAGGGCAGAGCCACCAAGATGATGAAGGGAGTAGAGCATCTCCCTTATGAGGAAAGGCTGAGGGAGCTGGGTCTCTTTAGCTTGGAGAAGAGGAGACTGAGGGGTGACCTCATTAATGTTTATAAATATGTAAAGGGTGAATGTCAGGAGGATGGAGTCAGGCTCTTCTCAGTGATGTCCAATGGTAGGACAAGGGGCAATGCGTGTAAGCTGGAACACAGGAGGTTACACTTAAACTTTAGAGGAAACTTCTTTACAGTAAGGGTGACAGAGCACTGGAACAGGCTGCCCAGGGAGGTTGTGGAGTCTCCTTCTCTGGAGACATTCAAGACCCACCTGGATGCCTTCCTGTGTAATCTCATCTAGGTGTTCCTGCTCCGGCAGGGCGTTTGGACTAGATGATCTTTCGAGGTCCCTTCCAATCCGTACCATTCTGTTAAATCATTATCATAAACTCCACCTTGCTGTGCATGCTGATTAAGTCTCCCCGGGGGTCTCTGGTGGTCTTCTGAGACCCCTGGTGATCATCTCTTGGTTGTCCTTTTGGTGAACTCTTGAGTCCCTTTTTCATACATGGACATTCCAGGCTTGTATTTCACTGGCAGCCTGCAGAATCTTGCTCAACTGCTTTGTGAAATTGTGCTTAATTAGCTTCTATTTACATTTCATTGTTCTTAGTTCTTGTTACAGGAGATCTTTATCTTTATGATTACCTTGTTCCTGTAATGCAACAGTAACCCCATTAATCTTGCATCCATTCCCCACTTTGAGACTTCTAAAGAATTTCTTTTGGAAGTCTCACCTAAACTACATAATTTTGGTAACATTTTGAACTATTTGGTACTACACATTTTTCTGTTATGGCTTATTAGTTGGTCTTGTGGCATATTGTTCAGCTGGCTGAAAATAGAGGCCAATGGTTAATTTGCCAATCCCATGACCTCATCTCACCAGCACGAAAGTTGGACCCAACATCTTTTAAGAACTTGCAGCAAAGGTACAGCAGAGTATTGTTCATATCTGTCTTATCTTATTGTTCGTATCTGTCTTATCTTTTCCATTCCCAGCTATGAAAAAGTCCAAAGGTGTAGACTCCATGATAGCTAAAAGTGGGGACACTTCAAAAAAATCCAATTCAGATCCAATTCGATGATAACATTGGTATGTTATCAACATTTCTCTCATAAAAAATCCCATGCTGAAACCAAAATACAGCACTATTCTAGCTACTAAAAAGAAACCTAGCTCTGTCTCAGCTAAAAACCAGGACACAAATCCAACTCAGATCTGATACGCTCTTCTGAGAAGCTGCAAACAAAAGGTATCCCTGTCAAAATCTAGCTCCTTTTCTAGCAGTAGAATGGGACCCCATTCTTCGGGTTTTCCATTTCTTTTGCACCGTTCAGCCTGCCTTGTTCTTTTTCTTCCTCCTGTCCTAGTGTCCTGGTTTTGCTAGGATAGAGTTAATTTTCTTTTTAGTAATTAGAATAGCTATGGTTTAGTTTCAGTATTTCAGTTCAGACTTATTATGGGAAGAACATTGATAACAGTACAGTACTGGTATTATTAGTTGCTGCTGGAACTCAAGGCCACTGTGTTTGGCTGCTTCACAGCTGCATTAGGACTGGGAGGGAGAAGCGCAGTGAATAGCAAAACCCAAAACTGGCATTGGGATGTGCCAACGAAATATTCCACAGCATATCCCATCATGTCAGTATATTAACCCGGGTTGACCGGAAGACGGGGTATTGTCTCTGGGATCATTTGGGCTCACTTTTCCGAGATTTCACTTTGGGGACTATCTCTGGGCTCTGGGATCGTTAGCTGGCACAGGCCGGGCATCAGTCAGCAGGCGGTGAGCACTGTGTATCACTCATTTGTATAATTCTGTTATCACTGTTATTATTATCATTTTATTTTAATTAGTAAATATTTTTTATCTCAACCTGTGAGTTTCCTTGCCCTTTTCTTTCCAATTCTCTCCCCTACTCCCTGGGCGAGGGAGGGGGAGGGTGATAGAGCAGGCTGTGTTTGGCTGCAAGCTTCAAGCAAAAGGGGTGAATCCACCCAAACTACCACAGGGGCGCAATATGGACTATTAGTAGAATGTGAATCTGAGTAAAATACTCCAATTCTACCTGTAAAGAAACCAGGAAGTGGAGAGCACGGGTTGGTATAAGATTTAAGAGCTATAAATTCAATAGTGCAAGATATGCAGCCAGTGGTGGCCAATCCATATGCTTTGCTAACAGCTTTAAAAGAAAAGCACAAATGGTTACAGTATTAGATCTTAAGAATGCCTTCTTTTGCATACCTCTAAAGAAAAATTGTCAGGGATTATTTGCCTCTGAGTGGAAAAATCCTACAACAGGACAGAAGATACAGTTCACATGGCAATTAGCCAAAGAGCTAGAAATTTGGAGAAGAAGCAGTCCTGAGGGACTGATGCTACAATATTTGGATGACATACTGCTGGCAGCAGAAATACGATCAGAATGACTAAAAATTACTATTATCCTATTGAACTTTTGGGCCAAGGAGGCTACTGGGTATCCAAAAGGAAGGTCCAAATTGGAAAAGAAATGGTAATTTATTTGGGCTTTGAGATTTTACAGAGATGTCGCAGATTTGGAACTGAATAGAACTGCCAGATGCCGGAACTCAGGAATGACAGAGAACTGAAAGTTTTCCTTGGAATGGCTGGTTGGTGTTGACTATGGATTCCCAACTATGGACTTATGGTAAGACCTCTCTATGACACCTTGACAGAATCAGAGGGGGGCCCACTCCAGTGTATCCCACAATGTCCAACAGCCTTTCAAAACATCAAGAAGGCATTAATGTCAGCACCGGCATTTGGCCTGCCAAACCTATCCAAACCATTTGAACTATTTGTGCACAAAAGACAGCATCTGGCACTGGGGTGCTGACCCAAAGACTGGGGCAATGGAAAAGACCTGTGGGATATTTTTCCAAACAATTGGACAATGTGTGTAAAGGATGGCCAGGATGCCTACGAGCTGTGGCTGCAACAGTTCTCTTGATACAAGAGGCCCAAAAACTCACAATGGGACAACAAATGACTGTTTATGTTCCTTATATGGTCATATTGGTATTGGAGCAAAAGGGGGACATTGGCTATCCCCTAGCCGAATGTTCAAGTACCAGGTTGTCCTCCTGGAATAGGACGATATGAGACTTAAGCCAACCACTGCAATAAACCCTGCTATTTTCCTCCAGTCCAAAAGGGAGGACCAGGAATCCTTAGAGCCTGACTGTTTGCAAACCACAGAACAGGTGTATGCAAGTTGCACAGATCTCAGGGATGAACTACTCACTGACCCCTATCTGGAGTTCTATACAGATGGAAGTAGCTTTGTACATGAGGGAAAGAGGATGGCTGGATATGCTATTGCCACCACCGATTGAAGCTGAAGCATTGCCTGTAAGTACATCAGCACAAAAAGTAGAGTTAATCGCCCTTCGGAGAGCTCTTGAAATAACTGAAGGAAAGAAGGTAAATATATGGACTGATTCTATATATGCCTTTGGGGTGTTGCATGCTCATGGAGCAATTTGGATGAGCAGTGCAAAAACCTGAGAAAGTGGAGATATTGCATTGCAAGGCTCACCAGTTTGGAAATACTGCAGCCCATGTGGGTAACAGATTGACAGACAAAACAGCAAAAGAACTGTCAGAGAAGGGCATCCTGGCTCTAATACCTGTAAAGGAGTTAAAACTGACATATGAGGCATCAAATTACAGTAAAGCAGATTAAAAAATTGGCCCTAGTATTAAAGGCAACTGGGTGGTTGACAACCCCTGAGGGTCAAATTATCTTTCTGCCACAACTGATGATTAAAATAGTTGAATAAAAACACAGAGAAACACATTGGGGGGTGTGGTGGGTTGACCCTGGCTAGAGGCTGGATGCCCACCAAAGCCCACTCTATCACTCCCCCTCCTCAAATGGGCAGGGGGAGAAAAGTATAACGAAAAGCTCGTGGGTGGAGATAAGGACAGAAAGAGATAACTCACCAATTACTGGCACGGGCAAAACAGACTCGACTTGGGGGAGAAAAACAAATTTACTTTATTACCAATCGAAATTAGAGGAGAATGAGAAGTAAAACCAAAACTTAAAACACCTCCCCCATCCCTCCCTTCTTCCCGGGCTTAATCTCTTTCCCGATTTCCATCTCCTCCCCCTAGCCGCACAGGGGAACAGGGAATGGGGTTGGGGTCAGTTCATCACACGTTGTTTCTGCCGCTCCTTCCTCCTCAGGGGGAGGTCTCCTTCCCCCGCACCAGCGTGGGGTCCCTCTCACGGGAGACAGTCCTCCACCAACTTCTCCAACGTGAGTCCTTCCCATGACCAACAGTTCCTCACGAACTGCTTTGGCATGGGTCCATTCCATGGTGTGCAGTCCTCTGAGGAAGGGACTGTTCCAGCGTGAGTCCCCCACGGGGTCACAAGTCCTGCCAGCAAACCTGCTCTGGCGTGGGCTCCTCTCTCCACGGGCTACAGGTCCTGACAGGAACCTGCTCCAGTGCGGGCTTCCCGCGGGGTCACAGCCTCCTTCGGGCATCCACCTGCTCCAGCGTGGGGTCCTCCACGGGCTACAGGTGGTCAACTGCTCCACCATGGACCTCCATGGGCTGCAGGGGGACAGCCTGCCTCACCGTGGTCTTCACCACAGGCTGCGGGGAATCTCTGCGGGCTGCTCCGGCGCCTGGAGCCCATTCCCTCCCCCTCCTTCTTCACTGACCTTGGTGTCTGCAGAGTTGTTTTTTCTTACATCTTCTCACTCCTCTCTCCCGCTGCAAAGTGTGCAGCTTTTTTTTTTCTCCCTTCCTTTTTTTTTTCTTAATTATGTTATCACAGAGGCTTTACTGATGGGCTTGGCCTTGGCCAGCGGCGGGTCCCTTCTTGTAGCCGGCTGGCATTGGCTGTGTCGGGTCGGACATGGGGGAAACTTCTTGCAGCTTCTCTCACAGAAGCCACCCCATGTCCCCTCCCCCACTGCTACCAAAAACCTTGCCATGCAAACCCAATACAGGGGGAAATTGTCAAGATGGTAACAGAAAAATGTGTCGCATGTTTGAAAAATAATCCCATAAATAGAAAAAGACCCCAACAAGTAAAACTAAGAGGAGAAGTACTCCTGGTCATTATTGGCAAATAGATTTCTCTCAATTGTTGAGACAAAATGGCTATTGGTACATTTTGGTACTGGTTGTTACTTTTTCGGGATGGCCAAAAGCCTTTCCCTGTTGCACTGACAAAACTAAAAAGTTGTCAAGTGTTTGCTAAAGGAGAAAATACCCAGGTTTCGGGTACCAACAGGAATGTCATCAGATAGAGGTTCTCATTTTATAGCAGAAATCACCTGATGTTCCTGGACTTCCATGCTGGGAAGAGCGGCAGAGGTGAAATGACTGAAACCCCATCCCTGTCCCCTGTGCCACTGGGCAGGGAAGGTAGAGACAAAGTGATTTGAGCCCAGGAAGAAGGAGGAGTGGGGGAAGGTGTTATAAGATGTGGTTGTTTTGTATACTTAGATGAATGGCAACGAATTAAATTGGTTTTTCTTCCCCAAGTTGAGTCTGTTTTGCCCATGACCATAACTGGTGAGTGAGCCATCCCAGTCCTTCATTCCTAATCCCGTGCCCCATCCCATATCACCAGGTGGGGGGAGTGAATGCAGGACCGCATGGTCCCACTGTGGGTCAAGCCACCACAATAGGTATCTTACTTCCTCTCCTACAACCCCCCTTATTCTCACTCATTCATCTGACTTTTGAGGAATACCAAAATTTAACAAAGATAAGGTTGCTCCTGTGTCCACTAAAAAGGTAACACAAATACCTTTGCAGAAATTTGACCACATTTGTCTACCTTGATTCCAACTGGTTCCATGGCTCCTTTAATTCCCAGAGAAGTCAGATACCATTTCTCTTATTGCAAGTGTGGATGTGCAGGTCAATCTGATGGAAGCCTTCCTTGAGCTGCTTGTCATATTGGGCAGTCTCTTTGCATGTGACCTATGTTCCCACAATAAAAGCACTATAAGGAGTTAGCATATTGAGATACAGGAGGGGGATTTTGGGGTGGGAGAGCAAAGGGAATTCTACCTGGTGCTCCCCTCCCTCTCAGTCTGCTACTTGGAAATCCCTGTCCTCTTCCCCTCAGGAAATTCTGGGTTATTGCTGCAGTCAATAACCTGATTTCCCTTTCCTTTTGTTTTACGCTCTCTCTTTCTTTCAAGTTTTAAACCTTTATTCTTATTATTTTTGTCTTTCTTCATCTCGACCATCAAAAACAAAAGTTGCAATGCTCAAGATCTTAGTTAATGTTTCTCCCTGCCACCCCGGCATATATTTCTTAAAATACGTACTTATATCAGGAGAAGACTGATCAACAAAAACACTGAGGGCTGTCACTGGTCATGCCTCCATATTTCAATAGAGTAGCTTTTAATCTTGCCCAGTAATCGCTTGGTTGCTCATCAGGTCTTTGCTGACATTTCAGTACTTTAGTCCAATTAGTTACTCTTTCACCAGCTTAGCAAACTGCCTCAATTAGTTGCCTGAGAGCGGCACAATTAGCATTTTGTCCATCGGTGGTTGCTAAGTCCCACCCTGGATCTTGTTCCTTGGCCTCTCTGGGCAATTCCTCTGTCCTTTTGGAAAATTTTCTCTCTTTCTTCTGATTGAAATAACTCTCTCATTAAAGTTCTCATATCATTCCAGCTAGGAACATAATCAGTGACAATTCCTGATAAGAGTTGTGCACACTTTTCAGAATCATCTCATAGACGAGGCATTTTTGATTGCCAAGCTACTAAATCACCTTGTTTCCAAGGTTCATGTCTTATAACTGCAGTTACTGCAGGAATATCAGGAGGTGCACCCAGTCCTGCTCTTGAATTTGGGATGTAATACATGTGCATTGGATACATGCCAACTCATTTAGAGAGGGGTTCAGTTTCCTCAGCCTCAGGAGCCGAGGGAAGTGGACTCCTTCTCATTTTTGTTGCAATAGTCTTTTTTCTTTGATTTGCCCAATTATACCAAATATACCAGTAATCAATATCTTGACTCTCAGAGTCTTCTAAAATTAATCTCAAAAACTTCTGCTTATGGGGTTTAAAGGTTCCTTTGGGAAGCCACTCATCATTTGGTCGTCCTCCTCTAATTCTAGTCAGGAATGGCCATTCCTCTTGACACAACATTATCAGTCTCTTCGTCTGTAATGTCTGTGCCAAGGATATCTTTTTCCAATTTTCCAGTACCTCAACAAAGGGCGTCCCCCTTTCAATGCTGGGTGTCATTCCCATTTTCTTTTACCTTATTTTCTTTATAGCAAGTTTAACCACAAGAGTCCTCCCAGTATAAACCAGTCTGAAATTACCCATACCCAAGGCTCTACAGGTGCACTCACCTGTTTGCAGGCAATTTAAATGTTGGAGCCTGGTTTGTCCAGAGGAATATCTGGCTCTTTTTTTTTTTTTTCTCTTGTATCCTAGAGTCCCATCTGGGTCGCCAATTTCTGTTTAAGGAATTTAACTCAGTCGGTGGGCTTTATTAACAACTCAGAGTTGGGCCATCACCTCAGTGAGTGGCAAAGGCATTGCTCTTTATATATGCTAAATTTTCATTATGCAACAGGTATTCTTTTCAAAGTTCCAAATTTTTCATTAATATAAAATTCTATAAAAGTCCACAGTGATCTTCAAACATAGCTGATTCTTCTCGTCTGGTCTCAGTGCCTCTTCAGAAGTTGCATCCCGCTGGTCCCACTCTGGTCATGGTATTCACTTATCTTCTTGAATAATCTTCCTGTCTGCTCACCTTTGCACTTCTAAGAAAACTTAACATAATAACAACTAACTTATGTCTATTTTAAAACATGAAATCTTTCTCAATTCACTAACTCCAAGTTAATCACTTATCCTCTATAATTGCTATATCTCTAAATTCTATTATTCTTGTTGATTCATCTGGATTGGGTTTAAACCAACCATGGAGAGTGCTATAAAAAGGACAAAGTGAGAAGCAGCATGGTTGCATGGTTTATAAGAATTATTATTATTATATAAATTGGAAACATGGGGGTTTGATGGATGGACCACTCAGTTGATAAGGAACTGGCTGGATGGTCGAACTCAAAGAGTGGCTTGAGGCCAGCTCTGAAGAGAAGGACTTGGGAGTGGTGGTAGACAAGAAGCTCAACATGAGCCGAAAATGTGCGCTTGCAGCCCAGAAGGCCAACCGTATCCTGCGCTGCATCAAGAGAAGAGTGGCCAGCAGGTTGAGGGAGGTGATTCTCCCCCTGTACTCTGCTCTCGTAAGGCCCCACCTGGAGTACTGTGTCCAGTTCTGGAGCCCCCAAAACAAGAAAGACATGAACCAATTAGAACGAGTCCAGAGGAGGGCCGCAAGGATGATCCGAGGGCTGGAGCACCTCTTCTATGAGGACAGGCTGAAAGAGTTGGGGCTGTTCAGCCTGGAAAAGAGAAGGCTCCAGGGAGATCTTATAGTAGCCTTCCAGTACCTGAAGGGGGCCTACAAGAAAGCTGGGGAGGGACTTTTCATAAGGGCAGTTAAAGATAGGACAAGGGGAAATGGCTTTAAGCTGAAAGAGGGTAGGTTTAGAATGGATATTAGGGAAAAAAAAAATCACTGTGAGGGTGGTCAGACACTGGAACAGGTTGCCCAAATGTGATAGTTTCACTTGGCTAGCCCTTGGCTAGCAGCCAACACAGCCGTTCACCCACTTCCCCCCCACCTGACCCCTGGCCAGTCACAATCCACCTCTGGGGGCAACCAAGGAAGTTGTGGATGCCCCCTCCCTGGAAGTGTTCAAGGCCAGGTTGGATGAGGCTTTGAGCAACCTGATCTAGTGGAAGGTGTCCCTGCTCATGGCAGAAGGGTTGGAACTAGATGATCTTTAAGGTCCCTTCCAACCCAAACCATTCTATGATTCTATGATTCTATTATTTCATAGTATCTGTTTCTAATTTTTCATTTTAACCATACTTCTATTAATCAATATCATTTTACCTTTAAGCATTCTCTTAGAGAGTCTTTCCCTTTTACAATGTCTATGGTGGCGTACCACTTGGCTGCCTTTGACTCCAGTTCTTATTGGAGTTCTAACATGTCCAACATGGCAGCGCTAAGTGGTGGTGTGACCTCATTCAAGCCCTGATAGTCCACTGTCAGTCTCCACTCCCCATTAGACTTTCACACAGGCCAAATAGGGCTGTTAAAGGCAGAGAGAGCCCTGCTGATCACTCCTTGGCTCTCCAGCTGACGAATCACTTTATGGATGGGAATTACGGAGTCTTGGTTGGTGTGATATTGCCGCTGGTGCACTGTTGAGGTAGCGATGGGAACCTCTTGGTCTTCAACTCTCAGCAATCCCACAACAGAAGGATCCTGAGAGACCAGGCAGAGCAGACAGCTGTTTGATTTTCTCTGTCCCTAAGGCAGCTATGCCAAAAGCCCACCGGTGCCCACTTGGATCCTTGAAATACCCTCTCCTGAGGTAATCTATGCTGAGACTGCACAGAGCATCTGTGCCAGTCACAATGGGGTGCTTTTGCCATTTCCTCCCAGTTAGGCTTATTTCAGCCTCAAGTACAGTCAGCTGTTGAGACCTCCCTGTCACTCCAGAAATGTAAATGGATTCTGGCCCTTTAAAGTCTGATGGCATCAGGGTGCATTGGGCACCAGTGTCCACTAGGACTTTATACTCCTGGGGGTCAGGACACACCCCCTTTTTATTGCCTGTTTTTGTTTGTTTTGTCTTGTTTTTTCTCCTTTTTATAATAAGATGCTAGGCAGTTACTCAGCAGCGCATCCTTAGCTCTAGCCACAGTTGTCTTGCTTAGTTCCTACCAAGTCATCCTTGTGTTACAGGAGCTGAGCACTCCTAGTTGCAAAGACAACATTATCATTTCTCACAATTCCCCCCTTTCTTTTATTATGCAACTGTTGCTTTTTGCATTTTCAAGGTGTTTTTCTATATGAGGCTTCTAAATTAGACAACATTATTTCGCCCTTTTTCTTTTTCCTCAAGAAGGAGCATTTTATCCTGATAGGGTGGTTCTAAAGGTATTTGTTTGTACAATGCAGTTTCTATTAACCTTTGTACAAGTCCCCTGACACACAGAATTATACAGCATCCGACAGCTGTCAATACTCCTGCAACCACTATCAGAGACGTAAAAAAGGATACTACCATTCCTTTCCGTTTCCCAAACAATGAGTCTAACCATTCTTTTAGAGAGTTATCTGTTCCCGAGTGTGGTGGGTTGACCCTGGCTAGATGCTGGGTGCCCACCAAAGCCCACTCTATCACCCCCCTCCTCAGCAAGATGGGGAGGGGAGAAAATAAGATGGAACACAAAAAAACCAAACTCGTGAATCGAGACAAAAGCAGTTTAATAGAAGCAAAGCAAAGCTGCACGCGCAGAAGCAAAAGAACAAAATATTTACTCGCTACTTCCCATCAGCAGGCGATGTCTGGACACTTCCTGGGAAGCAGGGCTTCATACGTGTTGAGGTTCCCGGAGGACAAAACGGAAGTAATGAATGCCCCCCCTTCCCCCTCTGTCCTCCTTGCTTTTTTTCTGAGCATACGTCATATGGTATGGAATATCCCTTTGGTCCGTTTGGGTCAGCTGTCCTGGCTATGTCCCCTCCCAAGACCTTCCCCCCTCCCAGCCTACTGGGGGAAATGTTGGAGAGACAGCCTTGGTGCTGTGCTAGCACTGCTCACCAGTAACCAAAACACTGCTGTGTTATCAACACCCCTCGAGCCACCAAATACAAAACACAGCACTCTGAGGGCTGCCACGGGGAAAATCAACTCCATCCCAGCCAGACCCACTACAATCTCCACCCCTTATTCCATACCATTTGCGTCATGCTCAGGTCCCACATAATTTATACCCAGCATACAGGATTATACATTCTTATTAGCTTTGCCCCCCTGTTCTTTATCAGATAGATATCCCATGGGTTTCCTCCATTCCTCCAAATGTTCACAAACAGGCTTTGACTTGGACCTCTTCTGTTCAAGATAGATGTTCAAGACAAGAGGAGCAGTATGTTTGATTGTTGGGCTCCAACACCATTCAGGTCATCATTGCAAATATTTGTCAGTTTAGGTCATTCCTGCTACATTCCTTCCTGCAACATACAACTCACATCACAGATTAGTTCCCCCCCACTCAAGGTTAAATCTCCTTGAGGCAAGCACCAGATCTCCCCATCTTTCCACATTACCTACCAAGTACACCCGGGCCCTTGGGCAAAGACGATCCCATGAATGGGTTTGCCTTTTCCCATGGGAAGGGCAATCCATACCACCTTTCAAAATCACTTTTCTAAGTGCTTGATTTGGGTCATCATTGCACTTGTCTGGTTCCTTTCTTTGTTAAACTCGCTCTCCATCAGTTCAGGTCACTCATGCTACATTCCTTCCTGTAACATACAACTCAAATCACAGATTAGTTTTCCCCCAAGGTTAAATCTCCTTGAGGCACACACCGGGTCTCCCCATCCTTTCGCATTACCCACCAAGTACACCCAGGCCCTTGGGCAAAGACGATCCCACGAATGGGTTTGCCTTTTCCCATGGGAGGAGCAATCCATACCGCCTTCCCCAACCACTTCCCTGTGTGCACTATAGGGACCTTATCTCCTCCCACAGTATGTAGGGGTTCTGTTTGTGCAGGCCCAGGACGGTTAGCAGATCCTCTGGTATTAACCAGCCAAGTGGCTTCCATTAAATTTACATCCCAGTGCTTCCATCCCCCATTGTCCAATGCCCTCAACATCGTCTTTAACAGTCCATTGTATCTTTCAATCTTTCCAGAGGCTTGTGGGTCATAGGGGATGTGGTACACCCACTCAATGCCATGTTTCTTTGCCCAGGAGTTTATGAGGTTATTTCGAAAATGAGTCCCATTGTCCGATTCAATTCTTTCCGGGGTACCATGTCGCCACAAAATTTGTCTTTCAAGGCCTAAGATGGTGTTTCGGGCAGTGGCATGGTTTACAGGGTATGTTTCTAGCCAACCAGTAGTTGCTTCCACCATGGTGAGTATGTAGCGCTTGCCATGGCGTGTTCGTGGCAGTGGTCCAATATAGTCGATTTGCCAGGCCTCACCATATCGAAAGCCCAGCCACCGCCCTCTATTCCAGGGAGATTTTACTCGTGTGGCTCGCTTGATTGCAGCACATGTTTCACATTCATGAATGACCTGTGTGATGGCTTCCATGGTCAGGTCCACCCCTCGATCACGAGCCCATCGATATGTTGCATCTCTCCCTAGATGTCCCGATGTTTCATGGGCCCATCGAGCTACAAATAGCTCACCTTTACGCTCCCAGTCCAAGTCCACGGGAGCTACTTCAATTTTGGCAGCCTTGTTTACATGTTCATTATTTTGATGTTCTTCTGTGGCACGGCTTTTGGGCACGTGAGCGTCTATGTGACGTACCTTTACAGTCATGTTTTCTACTCGAGCAGCAATGTCCTGCCACAACGCAGCAGACCAGATGGGTTTACCCCTGCGCTGCCAATTGGTCTTCTTCCACTGCTGCAGCCACCCCCCCAGGGCATTAGCCACCATCCAGGAGTCAGTGTAGAGATAGAGGACTGGCCACTTTTCTCGTTCAGCAATCTTTAGGGCTAGTTGGATGGCTTTCACTTCTGCAAACTGACTTGACTCGCCTTCTCCTTCAGTGGCCTCGATGACTTGTTGTGTGGGACTCCACACAGCAGCTTTCCACTTCTGATGGTTTCTTACCACACAACAGGATCCATCAGTAAACAAAGCGTAACGCCTTTCATCTTCTGATAACTCATAATACGGTGGTGCCTCTTGAGCACGAACCACCTCCTCAGGCTGTACTCCAAAATCTCTGCCTTCTGGCCAGTTCATGATCTCTTCCAGGATTCCTGGACGGTTGTGATTCCCTAGTCGAGCTCGTTGCGTGATCAATGCTACCCACTTACTCCATGTAGCACTGGTTGCATGATGTGTAGAAGGGATGTTTCCTTTAAACATCCAGTGTAGCACAGGCAATCGTGGTGCCAGGAGCAGATGCGCTTCTGTACCAACAACTTCTGAAGCGGCGCAAACCCCCTCATATGCTGCTAGAATCTCCCTTTCAGTTGGAGTGTAGTGGGCTTCTGATCCATGATACCCCCAGCTCCAAAGCCCTAATGGTCGACCTCGGGTTTCTTCTGATGTTTTCTGCCAGAGGCTCCAGGTGAGACCATGGTCCCCAGCTGCAGTGTAGAGTACATTTTGCACAGCTGGTCCTGTTCGGATAGGCCCAAGAGCCATTGCGCGAGCTATTTCTTGTTTGATACGCTCAAAGGCTTGTTGTTGCTCAAGGCCCCACTCAAAACAGTTCTTCTTTCGAGTTACTTGATAGAGAGGTTTCACAAGCTGACTGTAACCTGGAACATGCATTCTCCAAAATCCCACAAGGCCTAGGAAAGCTTGTGTTTCCTTCTTGTTAGCTGGTGGAGACAGAGCTGCTATCTTGTTAACCACATCCATAGGCACACGATGGCGTCCATCCTGCCATTTGATTCCCAAGAACTGAATCTCTTGTGCAGGTCCCTTGACCTTGCTTTTCTTAATAGCAAAGCCAGCTCTCAGAAGAATCTGAATTACTCTTTTTCCCTTCTCAAACACTTCTTCTGCCTTATTGCCCCATACTATGATGTCATCAATGTATTGTAGATGTTCAGGGGCATCACCCTTTTCCAGTGCATTTTGAATCAGTCCATGGCAAATGGTGGGGCTGTGTTTCCACCCCTGGGGCAGTCGATTCCAGGTGTACTGGACACCCCTCCAGGTGAAAGCAAACTGCGGCCTGCACTCTGGTTCTAAAAGGAATGGAGAAGAATGCATTAGCAATGTCTATGGTGGCGTACCACTTGGCTGCCTTGGACTCCAGTTCATATTGGAGCTCTAACATGTCCGTCACGGCAGCGCTCAGTGGTGGTGTCACTTCATTTAGGCCACGATAGTCTACTGTTAATCTCCACGCTCCATCAGACTTTTGCACTGGCCATATGGGACTATTAAAAGGTGAATGAGTCTTGCTGACAACTCATTGGCTCTCCAGTTGACGAATCAGTTCACGGATGGGAGCCAAGGAGTCTCGGTTTGTACAATATTGCTGCCGGTGCACTGTCCTGGTGGCAACTGGCACCTGTTGTTCTTCAACTTGTAGCAATCCCACAACGAAGGGATCTTCTGAGAGGCCAGGCAGGGTAGACAGCTGCTTGACCTTGTCTGTGTTCACAGTGGCCACACCAAAAACCCATCTGTACCCCTTGGGGTCTTTGAAGTACCCTCTCCTGAGATAGTCCATGCCAAGGATGCAAGGGGCTTCTGGGCCAGTCACAATGGGGTGCTTTTCCCATTTGTCTCCCATCAAGCTGACCTCACCCTCCAACACAGACAAGTCCTGGCATCCCCCTGTCACTCCAGATATCCAGATGGGTTCTGTGCCCTTGTATCGTGATGGCATCAATGTACACTGTGCACCAGTGTCAACCAGAGCCTTATACTTTTGTGGACCTGATGTGCCAGGCCATCGGATCCATACAGTCCAATATACACGATCGTCCCTTTCCTCCTCCTGGCCGAAGGCAGGGACCCTCTACTCCTGTTCTTCATCAGAGTATTCACTGTCTGACCTTTGTAGTGCCAGACCAGAAGTCCCCTCACCAGGGTCGAGGGAGGTGCTTTCAGTTTTTCTATGTCTGGAAGATCATTGATTACCTTCCTGGACGTCAGCACCAACTACACTGACAGCCTTCTTAATTGGTCCTTTCTTAACAGCTGTTTTCCCCTTCAATTCACGTACACAGGCCTCCAGTTTAAAGGTAGGTTCACCATCCCACTTCATCATGTCTTCCCCCTGGTCACGCAACAAGAACCAGAGTGCACCACGTGGCATACGTCGGGGGTTCCCTTTCCCTCTGACTGGGGCAGGAGAGGATTGATTCCTCGGCATGCCTTTGACAGCCACGGTGCTGGCCCATAGGGACGAGAAGGTACAGAGATTCTCTTCGAAGTTTTAAAGCCATGAAGACACTCTTTCCACGGTTGGTGTCTCAACATCGGGAGAATACATTGCTGCCAAGCTATTAGCATATGGCATTGGGGCACCCCGGATTACCTTCCTCCACATAGCCCGTGTGCACAGGACATCCTCGGGATCTTTGGAGTTCTCATCATTGTCAGGATCACTATAAATGACTTCCAGCACTGCTAGTTCTCTCAGATACTGGATACCCTCATCTGCCGTAGTCCACTTTCCTGGGGAGTTCATGAGGTCATCTTTGAACGGATAGCGAGCTCTCACACTAGAGAGGAGCCGTTTCCAGAGACTGCAAATTGCCTCCTCTCTTCCAATTCCTCTCTCAATCCCACGATTTCTAGCAAGGGATCCCAGCTGCTGGGCTTCTCTTCCTTCTAGTTGCTGGCTGTCGGCCCCATTATCCCAGCATCGGAGCAGCCAGGCAGCAATCCGCTCACCTGGCTGGCGGCTGTAATCTTTCCGCATATCTCGAAGCTCTGATGAGGTCAGGGACTGGGTAGTTTCTGATTCTTGTTTTAGTTCTCTCACTCCTTCCTCCAAGTTCCTCATCAAAGGACCGGCTTCTTGATCCTCTTCTTCCTCTGCCCTCACTAATCAATGATATGGACCAGTGGTTCTCCTTGTCCACTGTTTCTTTTTCACCACTGGGGCAATTACTGTAGTTGTTGTTGTTTGGATCCCTGTCTCAACCATGGTGTCCTCGGATGTAGTCTGGGTCCCTGCCTCAACCACAGTCCTCTGAGAGTACTGAACTGTGGCTCGATAGGCACAGGCCAAGCCCCAGTACAGTGCTAGAAGCTGATGGTTCTCATTGGGGTAGGCCAGGCACCCTTCCATCAAGTGACGCGCTAGTTTGCCAGGGTTGTGTGCTTCTTCAGGTGTAAAATCCCAGGCTATGGGAGGTGATAACCGTCCTAGGAACCTGCCCAAATCCTTCCACACACCCTGCCACCCAGGGACCGGCCGCTTCAGGGCACTTTTCAGTATTTCATCACCCAAAAGCTGCCTTCTCTTACACCAGGACGAGACTATATTCCACAAAAACCAAAATATTCCAATAGTATTACTAAGTAGTAATAAACAGCTCACATAAGGGTGAACAAGGACCTCGGGAGCCTGCATAATAAAGTCATCTACATTAACTTCAGGTAGGAAAAGGGAGATGTATTCTCTTGTCTCCTCCACAAGATAGCTCCCCCAGCACAGTAAGGCCATCAGTGCCAGGACTAAGCACATAGTCACTATTTGTACCAGCACACTCCCGAGTTCCTTCATCCTCCCCACAGAATAGCTCCCCCAGCACAGCAAAGCTACGAATGTCAGCATGAAGCCCATAGCTGTTCCTGTTATCAACATGTTCCCAAACTGAGCAGAAACAGAGATAAGCAATGCTACCAGCAGAGAAAGGAAAAAAAAAAAACCAAAACTCCGAGACGTGCACAGGAGCTCACTGCTTAGTAACTACTGCAGCTAAAGCACGCTGAATGTAAAACTGTTGTTGTCTCGAGCCCCATGTTGGGCGCCAAAAAAGACTGTGGTGGGTTGACCCTGGCTAGATGCTGGATGCCCACCAAAGCCCACTCTATCACCCCCCTCCTCAGCAAGATGGGGAGGGGAGAAAATAAGATGGAACACAAAAAAACCAAACTCGTGAATCGAGACAAAAGCAGTTTAATAGAAGCAAAGCAAAGCTGCACGCGCAGAAGCAAAAGAACAAAATATTTACTCTCTACTTCCCATCAGCAGGCAATGTCTGGCCACTTCCTGGGAAGCAGGGCTTCATACGCGTTGCGGTTCCCGGAGGACAAAACGGAAGTAACGAATGCCCCCCCTTCCCCCTCTGTTCTCCTTGCTTTTTTTCTGAGCATACGTCATATGGTATGGAATATCCCTTTGGTCCATTTGGGTCAGCTGTCCTGGCTAGGTCCCCTCCCAAGACCTTCCCCCTCCCAGCCTACTGGAGGAAATGTTGGAGAGACAGCCTTGGTGCTGTGCTAGCACTGCTCACCAGTAACCAAAACACTGCTGTGTTATCAACACCCCTCGAGCCACCAAATACAAAACACAGCACTCTGAGGGCTGCCAAGGGGAAAATCAACTCCATCCCAGCCAGACCCACTACATCGAGTCCTCAGTCAATTCCTCTGCTAGTGTTGTAAGACCCTGTAATGCTTTTGTTATAGTTCCATCTGATACTGTGTTGTTTGGGATACATGTACAACATTTGTCGCCTATCACTACACAGACTCCTCCCTTTTCTGCTAATATCATATCTAAGGCTAGTCTGTTTTCCCATGCCATTCTACTAGTGACATCCAATTGCTCTGCAATTCCTTTAACTGCATCCCTTTGGTGGGTTGACCCTGGCTAGAAGTCAGATGTCCACCAAAGTCCACTCTATCACTCACCCTCCTCAACTAGGCAGGGGGAGAAAATTATAACGAAAAGCTCGTGGGTGGAGATAAGGACGGAGAGAGATCATTTACCACTTACTGGCACAGGCAAAACAGACTCAACTTGGGAGAAAAAAACAAATTTACTTTATTACCAATCAAAATCAGAGGGTAATGAGAAGTAAAACCAAATCTTAAAACACCTCCCCCACCTCTCCCTTCTTCCCGGGCTTAATTTCTTTCCCAATTTTCCACCTCCTCCCCCCAGCGGCACAAGGGGACAGGGCTTGATGTCAGTTCATCACACGTTGTTTCTGCCTCTGCTTCCTCCTCAGGGCGAGGACTCCTTCCCCCGCACCAGCGTGGGGTCCCTCTCACGGGAGACAGTCCTCCAGGAACTTCTCCAACGTGAGTCCTTCCCATGACTGACATTTCTTCACGAACTGCTTTAGCATGGGTCCATTCCATGGTGTGCAGTACTTGAGGAAGGGACTGCTCCAGCGCAGGTCCCCCACGGGGTCACAAGTCCTGCCAGCAAACCTGCTCCATCGTGGGGTCGTCCACAGGCTACAGGTGGTCATCTGCTCCACCATGGACCTCCATGGGCTGCAGGGGGACAGCCTGCCTCACCATGGTCTTCACCACAGGCTGCAGGGGAATCTCTGCTCTGGCGCCTGGAGCACCTCCTCCCCCTCCTTCTTCACTGACCTTGGTGTCTGTGGAGTTGTTTCTCTTACATCTTCTCACTCCTCACTCCCCAACTGCAAAGTGTGCAGCTTTTTTTATTCCTCTCTTCCTTTTTTTTTTCTTAATTATGTTATCACTGAGGCGTTACTGATTGGTTCGGCCTTGGCCCGCGGCGGGTCTTTTCTTGGCATTGGCTATGTCGGGTCAGACATGGGGGAAGCTTCTGGCAGCTTCTCTCACAGATGCCACCCCCATGTCGTTCCCCCCCCCCACTGCTACCAAAACCTTGCCACGCAAACCCAATACATTACCCCACCAAATGTCAGTTATCTGCTTTCTTCCACTAGAAGGGCAGTAGCCGCCACTGCCTGTACACATTCTGGCCACCCTCTTGATACCAGTTCTAAGAGCATCTAAGCTTATCTCCCTACTTCTAAGGCGGCCCCTTTATCTACCGTGACAAACAACTCAAAAGCTTTATCTAGAGATGGCAAGGATAAAACAGGCACAGTAATTAAGTCTTATTTCAACTCTTGTATTAATTCTTCTTCTTCTTCTGTCCAAATTTAAATATTGAGTTCTTCATCTAACAACTTTGAATATAGCCTTTTTGTCTTTTGTGCATATTAAAGACATATTTGTCTTTTGTGCATATTAAAACATTTATCCACAGTTGACCATAACTAGTCAGTCCTAGAAATCTTCTTAATTCCTTTTTTGTTTGTGGCAAAGGTAATTCTGCAATTCCTTTTATCCTTTCTGGGTTTATCCTTTGCCTACTTTCACTAATTAAATGTCCTAGATGCTTAATTTCCTTTTCAACATATTGTAATTTGGTTTTTGATACTCTCTGTCCCTGTTCCACCAAAAAATTTAATGAGTTCGTAGTTTCTCTTGCCATCTCATTTTCTTTCCCTGAAATCAAAAGATCATTAACATATTGGAGTAAGGTCACTTCAAGGGAGGCTTAAACTGTTCAAGTGTTTGTTCCAGTACCTCTCTGAACAAATTCAGATACTCTATAAGCCTTTGTGGCAACACTGTCCACCGGAGCTGTTGTTTTCACCCTGTATAGGGATTTTCCCATTCAAACGCAAATAAATCTCTACTTTCTTGATCTGGTGGACATGCCCAAAATGCATCTTTTAAATCTATTACACTAAACCATTTGTGTTCATGTGGTATTTTACTTATTAAAGTATAGGGATTAGGAACCACTTGGTGCCATACTTGAACCACTTCATTTATTTTTTTCAAATTTTTACTAAATGGTATGTTCCCTTTTTTTTCTGGAGAAATCGGGGTATTAAAGAGAGACATAGAGCAGGGGTCCTCAAATTACGGCCCGCGGGCCGGATACGGCCCCCCAGGGTCCTCAATCCTGCCAACCAGGATTTACAGAACTCCCCGCCCCTCCCTCCCGCAGGGGGTTGAGGGGGGAAACCAGCGCCTCGTTTTCGACCTGGCCCCCTGCGGCGGGCGAGAGGCGCGGGCATCTCCTCTGCCGGGCAAGCTCAGTCGGCAGCCTCTGGACTGCGAGGTCCAGCCAGCTCGGGCGAATCGCCAGAGCCCCGGCGCGACAAAGTTCCTGCAGTCCCTTCTGGCCACCTTTTCCAGACTGCGCGGCCGGGCTGAGGAGGGGGGGGGCGGCATCAGCGAGGTGGGCGACTCCCCCATCTCTCCCTCCCTCCCTCCAGCTCCCAGGCAGCTCCGGCCCCCGACAGTGTCTGAGGGACAGTGAATCGGCACCCTGTTTAAAAAGTTTGAGGACCCCTGACATAGAGGGTTCTAATGTTCCATCTTTAAAGAGACTTTCTATCACCATTTGGGGACCTTTTCATCCTTCGAGGGGGATGGGATACTGTTTCTTATTTATAACCTCATACTCTTGTCTGAGTTTATTTTTTAGGGGAGGTATGTCCAATCCTCCTTGGTTGCTTTCCTTTGCCCATACTGCCAGGTTTATTTGTTCCTCATCCCTTTCAGTTAACAGATTCATGATGACTACCAGTTGTCCTTTATAGGTTCTAACATCTAATCCCAATTGCACAATTAAGTCCCTCCCCAATAGGTTGCTTCCTGCTTCAGGAATATATAGCAATTGCTCCTGTATTATTTCCCCTTTTAATTTTAATGTCATTGGTTCAAACATGGGGACAGCAAATCCTTCCCCTTTGACCCCTGAAACCATTACTCATTAGTCTGTTAACTTTGCCTTTTGAGTTATGAAATTCATTGAGGTTCTAGCAGCTCCTGTGTCAACCAGGAAGACAACTTATTCTTCCTGGGGTCTCACCTTTAAATTATCAAGGGACATTAGACTAAGAAACCCCTGACTTCCCTATTCCATATCCTCAAAGGTCATTACCGGAATTACCCTTTCTTCTCTAAGTTCAGGACACTCTCCTTTAAAATGTCCTATTTTTCCACAGTGGTAGCATCCTGTTAGGGTGGGGCTGACTTGTTTTACTTGCTGTAGTTGTCCTCTGCCTCATCCCACACCTCCTTCCCTGGTCCCTCTCATGTCTCTCCCTTTTCCCCATGTCCACATTCCCTTTCCTTGCTGCAGTATTGGTTCCATTCTTTGTTTCACCATCTGGTCTACTGTAGACACCATTATTTTTGCTTTTTGCTTCTGTTTTTTTTTTTTCCCTTTTCACGTATACCTTGTGTGCTTCCCTTAATAAATCTTTCACTCAAAGCATCTATTTTCTGTATCTTTCGCTGAATATCTGGCTATGCCTTGGTAATAAAATGAACTTTTATGAGTCCCTGGGCTACAGGATTGTTTGGGTTCATCCCCGAGTATTTTCTCATTTGATCTTTCAACCTCTGCAAAAATGCAGATGAAGTATCATCTTTTTCTTGCTGCGTTTCAAATGCCTTTGAGAAATTTTGAAATCTTGGGGCAGCTTCTTCCATGCCCTGGATTATTAATTCTCTCAAATCCCTCATGTTAGCTTTGTGTGCTGAATTGTTATTATCCCAATTGGGATCAACATTAGGGAATTTCTGTTCAGCTGGTATTACTCCCTGTCCAGGTGGGTTTCTCCTTTCCCACTCCTGCATGGCAGCTCTCTCAATCATCCCTCTTTCTTCTCTGCTAAATAATATATTCATTATGGACATAATTTCTGCCCATGAGTAGAAATTTGGTCCCAAAAATTCAGCCAGTCCCACAGGATCTTCAACTAAAGGTTTCATTTCTTTTTTAAAATTTCTCACTTCACTACTGGTGAGCGGGGCACTTACTTATCTTACCTGCCCCGCACCCATGGGTACTTCTCGAAGGGGAAAAAGATTTTCTGTGGCTCCTTTTCTTTCAGAGTGTTCCTTTCCCAAAGGTATGGAGAAACTCAAAAGGTCTCTTTCACACTGCTCTACCTCTTTTCTTAACTTTTGATAGGGGGTCCAAGATGGGGCACTAGCTATAAGCCTTTGACTGTTTGTCCCATTTTCTGCTTGCAGAGGATTGAACAAGGCTCCCAAATCTTGTTCAGAGTCCTCTAGGGATAAATTATGGTTTACAGGAGGGGGATTAGGGTCTACGGGGGCATGTTAGGGTTCACAGGAGGTAGGTTAGAGGCGTAAACAACCCAAGGGGTCCCATTCTTTAGATTTCTTGGGATCATTTTTAGTTTTATCTTTGGTTACCTTTACATGAAACAAAGGTATCAACTCATCAGCTATTATACCTACCCAACATGAGGCACAGTCTGACTCCTCCTGTGAAAAGAGTTCTTTACCATTTACATAAAGATTTAGCATCTGACAAAGACAAATCTCATCTGCCCCAAATTTTGGCAAAAAAATGTTGGGGGATGTGTTGAGTTGGGGAGGGGACATTTTTTTGGTAGTGGGGGAAGGGCACCTTGTGAGAGCAAAAAGCTCCCCTGGCTCCAAGGTGGAGACCCCCCAGCCCAGGCTGGAGCAAATTAGCACTAGAGAAAAGACTTTGAGAAGCGTAATTGTGAGGGGAAGGACTGTCCTGAAAAGAAGTAGATGGAGGTGAACCTGGAGGAAAGACCATTAACCTAACAAAAGACGACCATCAGCCAAAAAAAAGGACAGATAGACACAGAGAGAGCTTTGTTACCAGAGAAGGAGGAGAAAGGGGAAAAAAGGACAGAGAACCTCGAGACACACACAGTTCAACTGAATGGAGTAGGAGAAGACAAAAGAAAGTCCCCTACAGCCCATGGAGATCCAATGGCGGACCAGAGACCCACGTGTAGGACATGGAGGACGCCACGTTGGAGCAGAGAAGTTGATCCTGAGGGCAGCTGTGACTGGAATTGGGACCCCGAGAGTCGTTCACTGCCAGAACGGGGGTGGACCCCCAGAGTGGGGGGTGAGTCTGCAGCCTGTGGATGTCCCAATGCCGGAGCCGGGAGCTGAGCCCAAAGAGGTCCATGACTCCATGTGGGGCTTGCTCTCGAACATCTTGTTCCTGGACTTCCATGCCGGGAAGAGCAGCAGAGGTGAACTGACTGTAACCCCATCCTTGTCCCCTGTGCTGCTGGGGGGGAGATAGAGAAATCGGGAGCAAAGAGATTTGAGCCCGGGAAGAAGGGAGGGGTGAGGGAAGGTGTTGTAAGATGGGGTTGTTTTGTCTACTTAGATGAATGGCAATGAATTAAATTGATTTTTCTTCCCCAAGTTGAGTTCTGTTTTGCCCATGACCATAACTGGTGAGTGAGCCATCCCTGTCCTTCATTCCAAATCTTGTGCCCCCTTTGTTGTGACTCCCATCCCATCTCACCAGGTGGGGGGAGTGAATGCAGGACTGCATGGTCCCACTGTGGGTCAAACCACCACAGGGCGTCATATTCTCTCTCTGTTGTGCATGTAAAAACAACAGTATTGTATCATCTTATTCTTATCCTTGGTACAAGACTTGCCTTCCCAATGTTTCAACATCCTCCCTAAAGGACTGTCCAGAGGAATGTTTCAGGGACTTTTACTATTGTCCCCTTTCTTTTCCCTGCGACTTTTCCTATCGTCCCCTTTCTCTTCCCTAGGCCTAGTATTTTTATTCCCCATTCTGTTTCCCAAGACTTTCTTTCACTCAGTTATCTCGCTTCGTCCTTTTCCAGTTGTTCCCCTCATGGGATAACAGAACCACGGATCTGGACTCCGCACTCGCTTTGTACCTGTGGTACGTCTCACTCACTCACACACACAAAGTCTCTCAGAATGTCCCGACCACCAAAGTAATACTTTAACAGTCAATTTTTCTTACCTTGGTCCCTGCACAAGGTTGCCAGGTTGTTATGATTGTGCCTACTTTCCTATCCTTCCCCTGTGGTTCACTGAGTCTGCCTTCAAACTTGGTCTCAGGATCCCAGTCGGTCCCCTCGGAACCCCCGCCGACGATCCACGAGACCGTTGAAATCAACGGGACGCGTCTTCTCGTCCTTTGGTGGCAGTGGTCCCCAGGAAGATGACTCAGGATCCTGGACGAGCCCCCAAATTGTGAGAAACGAACAATCAGTCACTTTAAAGGACTCTGGCCAGACTCTTCAGTGAAGCACTTTTATTACGTTCTTGCAAGAGTGGGTGTCCAAACTAGTAGGCACACCTCCAGAGTGACACACACATTTTTATACCCTCTTCCCGACTGCAAAATTCCTCCCTTGTTTCCCTATTGGTGAGGTACTCCAAGGTTTACAGCCTATCTGATACGCCTATGAAGTCCAGCCGCAGTTTAAATTTACTGCCACTCTATTTTAATCTCCCACCCTTTTTATTGTTTTTGGAATATTTTTGTTTGTTTCTTTGGTTTTTTTCTTCCTTTTTATAATAAGATGCTAGGCAGGCAGTTACTCAGCAGCACATCTTTATCTCTAGCCACAGATGTCTTAGTTCTTGCCAAGTCATCCTTGTGTTGCAGGAGCTGAGCCCTCCTAGTTGCAAAGACATTATCATTTCTCACATGAGAGAAGATACCCTTCTGCTTAAGCAATGTGACATTGAAAGATAGTTACATATCTGCTAGTAAAGTTTGTAGCAGATTTGTGGCGCTGAGTTCTAGCGATAGGGTAGGTAAGGTGGTGATGCTAGAATAAACCAATTTTGTGGAGACAGAAGTGTTGTAAACAGGCTAAAAGATGAACTAAGCATGCGCAAAATAAAAGTTCAACTAAAGGGCACAGTGAGAAAAAGTTTCAATGACCACCAGAGGACTCCAGAAGACCAACAAGGTGACCAGTATGCATGTGGAAATGACATCTACATATATTAATGGATTATTGGAAATGTAATGAATATGTTAATAATTTCTTGGAAAAGCAATGAATATGCATGTTTTGATAGTATAAAGCTTTTGCAGAGATGAGTCCATGATAGGTGGAGTGATCCCCTGTGCATCCAGCTCTGTAATAAAGAATGCCTACTTCTTAAGACTACATTGATGTTAAGAAGTTAATTCCCAATTTTGGTGATATCTTCATCTTTGAAAGTTATTTTGGCTTCTAATTTACTCAATAGGTCTCTTCCCAGTAGGGGAACAGGGCACTCAGGCATGTATAAAAATTGATACACTCACCGTTGTATTCCTACTTTGAATTTCAATGGTTGTAAAAAGGGTCGTTTTTCTGCTGTTCCTGTGGCACCAACAACTTTTACTGTTTCTTTACTAAGTTTCCCTAGACAAATATTTAATACTGAATATGTCACACCTGTGTCAATAAGAAAATCTACGTCTTGATTCCCCAGTCTTACTGTAACAAGGGGTTCTCCTGGGGAAGTGTCCCCAGGTCCCCTTCAGGCTTCTTCTAAAGGCCATTTGGTTAATTCCTTGTCCTCCCACCTGGGGGCATTTCCTCTTCCAGTGACCACGTTCCCTAGATATTGCACACTGGTCTTCTCCCAGTCTCACCCCAGTGGGGAAACCTCTTCTTGTTCCTCTACCAAACCCCCTGCCCCTACCCTGAAAACCTCCCCTAGGCTTTCCCCTTAAGGCAGCAATTAGTCTAGCATCTCTCTGTTTATCCCTTCTTGATTGCCTCCTTGTCCTTTTTCCTGTTGTTAAAAATAACCCATGCAACTTCCAACATTTTTCCCAAATTTATTGAATCAGCTCCTTCCAACTTTTGGAGCTTTTTCCTTATATTCGGGGCCAACTGCCACATAAAAACAGATGCCAATTGTACCACTTAGCAATCATTAACTCCAAGTCATCCTCTTCCTCCCGTCCACATTTCCCAATACTACAAGATGAACAACACCTCCTCAAATTTCCCCGTTTCTTTTCTTTTTCTAATGCCAACACCATAAGGTCTGAAGGGAGGGTCCCACATTCCTTCAACCATTCTGAATTATTTTGTAATGAAAAGAACAAATCCACATACAGTACTTCCTTTTATTTCCCTTCCCGCCTACAAAATAACATGATAATTATAATTATAATTTAGAGCACTGTTCTTTGGCAATTTTTCTTGATCATCCAAAGTATAAAGCGGTTACCAGTGATTACAATATTCCACCAATTGTTTCTTAATTAATGAGTCATCTCCCAGAGCACCAATATACAACCCAGTGGGGAAGCTTTCAAAATGCCCCCTCCTCCCAACCGTAGGCTGTTTGTTACCCATAAGAGAATACATCAACTAATGGGGGACTCAAACCCCTTATACCTTATTCTTCATGGAACTCTAACACACTGCTGCTGGGGACTCAAATACCTTATATCACTTTCAGTGGGACTCAAACCCACTGTTGGGGACTTTAACCCTATTAACCTCTCACACTTGGCTGTCTCACAGACTTTCGCCTGTTGGGTTCAAATCCTTCCCTTACATACCTTTATAGCCCAACCCAGTGAGGCTTTCACCATGCCTTACAGGCAGACAGTTACTCTTAAAAAAAAGGAATGCCTTTTACCTGTTCCAGGGTGTGGGAACTCAACAATGGACTCTGCCACTTGATCAATATGACCATGCAAGAAGCCATTCTAATGTTCTAATACAGTTATATTTATACCCCAAAATTAATGAAATCACCCACACCCATTAATATGTTATTGGCTATTTACTCGTAGCATGAGCAGTTCACATGCCCCTGATTGGCTGATGGACTTTGCATGCATCCCTTCCTGTTTGCTTGCCAGGGTACATCTTTTGGATACATTCTAAGGTTCCTTTCTCATATCTTGTCTACGCAGGTGCTTCTCATATCTCCAGACATGTATCCCTTCAGTTCCCACAGTTCTCTCAGGGTATGCCAAGATACGTTCCCACACTCCCCACAATTCCCCTCTTTTCTTTTTGGAAGCAGAAAAACCTGAAGCTTAACTTATACATATAACTTATCAGACTTTAACAAAAATACAAGCCATAAACCTAAAGCTTAACTTATAGATGAAACTGATAACAAATTTTTAAAAGTTATCATTACACACACTTGGTTATAATACTTGATCGACTTCAGAATGTCCATTTGCTCTTAGAAACCCCACAATTCCCCCTTCTTGTTTGTACAACAAAAGCATCGATCACCATCTTCTGCAGGGCCCTTTACAGACACGATAGCAAACAAGGAACTAAGAGGAGGATCACCAGAATTACAAGTAACACTTGCAATCCTGCCTTGAGCAGTGAAAAAACCCAGCCTTGTATTCCCCAGCTTTGAAACCAATTGCTTAACCAATCATCATTATCTACCTTTAACTATCTGACATTCTCCTTTAACTTGTTAATTGCCATATGAATTGATTCTGAGTGTTGTGATAAATTCATACAGCACATACCATCAAATTCCTCACAACCATGTCCTTGAGCTAAAAGCAAAAAATCAATAGCAGCGCGATTTTGCTAAGTGGCATGTCGAATAGAGTCGACATCTGTCAGCAAGCCTGATAGTGCCAAAGAAGTAAGATTAAATTGTTTAGAAAGCCAGCATTCTAACTTGTGTAGGTTGGTTAGTGCACTTGCTACTCCTACTCCAGAAGCAAGAATGGAGGCTGCAATTATTTGTCCAGGATTCCAAAACTCTGCATTGGAATCACAGTTGTGCTCAAATGAGTGAGTGCTACACTTGCTTCTTAACCGATTTTTGAACTTTCCCAAAATCATAGTAATGTTAAGTGTTAACAGAGTTAAACGGCCTAAGCTGGTGAAAACTGCTCCAGCATGGGTCCTTTCCATGGTGTGCAGTCCTTCAGGAAGGGACTGCTCCAGCGTGGGTCCCCCACAAGGTCAGAAGTCCTGCCAGCAAACCTACTCCGGTGTGGGCTCCTCTCTCCACGGGCTACAGGTCCTGACAGGAACCTGCTCCAGTGCGGGCTTCCAGCAGGGTCACAGCCTCCTTCAGGCATCCACCCGCTCTGGCATGGGGTCCTCCACGGGCTACAGGTGGTCATCTGCTCCACCATGGACCTCCATGGGCTTCAGGGGGACAGCCTACCTCACCATGGTCTTCACCACAGGCTGCAGGGGAATCTCTGCTCCTGCTCCTGGAGCACCTCCTCCCCCTCCATCTTCACTGACCCTTGTTTCTCTTACATCTTCTCACTCCTCTCTCTAGCTTCAAAGTGTGCAGCTTTTTTTTTTCTCTCTCTTCCTTTTTTTTTTCTTAATTATGTTCTCACAGAGGCGTTACTGATTGGCTCGGCCTTGGCCAGCAGCGGGTCCATTCTTGTAGCTGACTGAATCACAGAATGTGACTGGCATTGGCTGTGTCGGGTCGGACATGGGGGGAAGCTTCTGGCAGCTTCTCTCACAGAAGCCACCCCATGTCTGTCCCCCCCCACTGCCAAAACCTTGCCACACAAACCCAATACACCCTCCAATTCTCTCCCTGGTTCCCTGGGTGGGGGGTGGAAGGGGAGGGAGCTGTGAGTGGCTGTGTCTTGTTTGGCTGCCAGATAAGTTAAACTATCACGCTTAATTACTAACTCAAGCTCAATTTTTGCAGTAAGTGTATTTATCACCGGCAATTCCAAATTTGTTATATCTGTTGCCTTAATAAACTTTCTGTTTGAACTTTGTGAAACTGTGTCAGTGAAAGTCATTGAGGGGACTCTGACAGGCAAACATTGACTCTGATAAGTGGCTAACCAAATGAGCCTTTAGACATAAAACTGTTAATCAAATCTGGGCTAAGGTTGGATTCAGTTGCACCTAGGTTGCCCTCTGAGAAGGACTTTAGAAAGCAAGGGGATCTGTCCTGAAACTCATGACTTAACAGGAGGGCTTCGCTCAACCACTTATTGGACTCATACTCTTAATGCGACAGAAAATTGGCATCACAGAAGGGATTGCCATGGATAAACTACTGCAAAAATATGTGTACACCAACCCAAGCGGGACTAGAGCGGTCTCAGAAATTTTGGAAAATTGAGGACAAAGTGGTAGAGCGGATAGAACAATGTAGAAGTGAGTAAAAGATTTAAAAAGGTAAGAGTAAAGGAGTTGTTCGTGCAGTATTAGGTGTTTGCTTGTCTTGTGCTCAGAAGGCAACTAAAGAGTCCTCTCCCCTCAAAAAACTGAAAACGTAGAATTCACTGATTTGAGATATGTTGAAATTTGATGTTGAAAACATCATTGACTTTTGAAAGGGAAAACTGAGAGAAATTGCAGACATGAGTAGACATTCTCACGACTGACCTAAAACCAGAAAATAGGGAACTTAAAATGCTGTTGGCCTCAGTTGAAAAGCAAGAAAAGCAACTACAAAAGTAAATCTTTTACTAAACCAAATGCCTTCCCTGGTCTCGGCTAAACAAATCTGCAAATTAATGCACTGTGCAGATCCCGAGATATGAGATGGAGATATCTGGTATGATAACAATAGCAGTGAACTGGTGGATGAGTCTGATTGTGATTTTGCCCCAGAACCCTTACCCATAAGTCCACTGATTAAAACCGAAACCACAAACGAGGGAGATAACGATGTGCGTACTACTGTATGAACCGTCCCATGGTCTCCTGCTGAATTAGCAAAGTTGCAGGAAAAGTATTCTAGGTGTCCAGAGGAAGCCAAGACAGAATATGTGTGGCTAGTCTTCCTTACATAGAAGGACCAAATCTTATTGAGCAAGGAAGAAGCAGGAGGCTATTGGGGCCCTAGAGTGTTTCTAACCACTACACTGAGCAATAATAATTATTCACTAACCACACAGGCTGCCTATTGGGCCAGTGGCATAGACCCACAAGAAAGAGGAGATCGCCTTGTTATTAAAACCTCAGGGTTCTCTGAGTTGGCTGAGTCTGTGCAAAAGGCAGCCTGCATACAAACAATGTATGAAAGGAATGTGTTAAGAAAATCCCCAATGCTAGCCCTTATTGATCTGTCAAGGTTAACTCCCCTTATCCGTGGCCTCCCGGATAGCCTAAAAACATATGTAGCTACAGTCCAGGACCACATACAAAATACCCGTGCTATGAATGTCACTGAGCACAGGCAGGCACCATAGGAACAGGCTCGTGTAACCACCTGGAGTGAGTTTGTGCAAGAAATAGTGAATTATGGGTGCCGCATGGGTTGGGTTGGATTGGCCACCAGGAAGCCACCAGAACCCCACCGATGGGTTCACCAGACTGACACCACTAAGCCCAAGCCAGAGTTTAAATCAAAATTTGATAAGAATCTTAACTATCTGTAGCATAGAGCCTTGGCAATGGGAGTGCCACAACAGTTACTATATGGGACATCCACTGCTGACCTCCAAGCTCTGATGCAATTGTTAAGCCAAAGGATTGATTGAAGTCAGCCAGTAGAAAATAAATCGATTCCTGTTAGACCTGTGCCCTCAACCCCACAGTGGGATTTAATTGATTTAGTGGATACTCTGACAAAAAACTTGCATTCCCGGGGAAGGCAGTGAGCCACTCTGTCCAGCAGGTGCTAGCTATACAGTGGCTCTTTGATAAACATTATGAACCTGTCATTGCTATTCCAGTAGGACCAAGAAAAATCTTTACAAATTTCCTCATTGATACCAGGGCTCAAATGTCAGTAATCACTAAGGAGACAGCAGAATGCGTAAATGTAAAACCCAATTGTCATAAAGTAAATTTTAAAAGGATTGATGGAGTCATAAAGGAATGCCCCACAGTAAAAATTACCTTGTGACTTCTAGGTGAAAAAAAATTGACCTGCACTGAAGTACTGGTTGGTGCTGCCAACACTAAAATATTTGGATTAGATTTATTGTAAATCCCCAATGGGTCAGTCTGGAGTTTTTCTGGACAAGGTGATAGAGACACAGCATGGCTTGAAGAGGATGAGCCTAAAACTATAAATGTATTAGAGATGTCTATACCCTTACCTCCGTCAACAATTACTAATGTAAGGCAATACCCCCTGTCAGCAGCCACACAGACAGGAATTAATAGGGTGGTGACAGACCTGAAGAAAAGAAATTATTACCTGCACACACTTTCCTTATAACTCTCCTGTCTGTACAGTGAAAAAGTTGAATGGACAGTGGCGGCTTATGATTGATTATAGGCAATTAAATGCTGATACTGCACCTTTAACTGCTGCTGTGCCAAATATTGAAGAACTAGTAACTCTGTCGCGACAGAGGGAAAATCCGGACAGCTCAATATGAGTTGAATCATCAGACTTCCCATTTATTGATTACACATATGCTTCTTATATACAACAGTAACTCAAATTCAGAGAGCATCTCAGTTAAATTCCTGGGTGTCTGGTGGATTAAAGGAACTGTTTCTATTCCCCCTAACACCCTGGAAAAAATAGAGCATGGCAGACCCCATCTAGCAAAAAGGAGTTACAGCAAGTTCTGGGAACTTTAGGCTATTGGAGAAAACATATTCCTGGTTTTTCTATTATTGCCCACCCTTATACAATTTGCTCAGAAAAGGAAAATCATGGGAATGGACTCAGCAGCATGAGAAGGCATTAGAAATACTAATAAGAGAATTGAGACTGTTTCAACAGCTAGGCCCCATACACCCGTACGACCCTGTCCACGTAGAATGGAGATTCAGTGAACGTGGCTCTCATAGTAATATATGGCAAAGAAGACCAGAAGGGCCCGAAAGGCCACTAAATTTAGCTCCCACTCTTTCAATGACACTGAAATGATATATTCAGATCTTGAAAAAGGCTTGCTGTCTCTAGTGTGGGCAGTGAAACGGGCAGAACAGGTCAGAAAAGGATAGAGTGTGATTATCCGGGGACCTTTCCACATCCTGGATACAATTAGCAAGGGCACAGTGCCGCCTGCTGGCATTGCCCAGACACCAACAGTCCATCAGTGGTATGCCTACCTGGAAAGCACCCATGAGATTATGCCTATTACAGAAGGCAACATCAAAGTATCTAAATTACAGAAAGATAAAGACAGCACTTTGTTATTCTAAACCCTGCCAAGCAAACTGTATCAAATTTGTGAGGCACCTTCTCTAAGTCAAGACAGTGACCTCAAGGGCATATAGAATCATAGAATCATAGAATATGGTTCACCAATGCATCATCTTTGCTAAGTCTTGGGAAACAGGAGAGGTGCCTGAGGACTGGAGGAAAGCAAATGTCACTCCAGTCTTCAAAAAGGGCAAGAAGGAGGACCCGGGTAACTACAGACTGGACAGCCTCACCTCCATCCCTGGAAAGGTGATGGAACAACTGATCCTTGGTGCCATCTCTAGGCATATCAAGGATAAGAGGGTCATTAGGGGCAGTCAGCACGGCTTCACCAAAGGAAAGTCGTGCTTGACCAACCTACTAGACTTTTATGAAGACATAACCAGGTGGCTAGATGATGGTAGAGCAGTGGATGTGGTCTATCTTGATTTCAGCAAAGCATTTGACACAGTCTCCCACAGCTTCCTCACTGATAAATTGAGGAAGTGTGGATTGGATGATGAGGTAGTGAGATGGACTGTGAACTGGATGGTGGGAAGAAGACCAAGAGTTGTGGTCAATGGAGCAGAGTCTAGTTGGAGGCCGGTATCTAGTGGAGTCCCTCAAGGGTCGGTACTGGGACCAGTATTATTCAATATATTCATCAATGACCTGGATGAGGCAATAGAGGGCACTGTCAGCAAGTTTGCTGATGACACAAAGCTGGGAGGAGTGGCTGACACTCCAGAAGGCTGTGCTGAGATTCAGAGAGACCTGGACAGGCTGGAGAGCTGGGCAGGGAAAAACTTGATGAAATATAATAAGGGCAAGTGTAGGGTGTTGCATCTGGGCAGGAACAACACCAGGTTCCAGTATAGGTTGGGAGATGATCTACTAGAGAGCAGTGTAGAAGAAAGGGATCTGGGAGTCCTGGTGGACAGCAGGATGACCATGAGCCAGCACTGTGCCCTTGTGGCCAGGAAGGCCAATGGCATCCTGGGGTGCATTAGAAGGGGTGTGGTTAGTAGGTCAAGAGAGGTTCTGCTCCCCCTCTACTCTGCCCTGGTGAGACCGCATCTGGAATATTGTGTCCAGTTCTGGGCCCCACAGTTCAAGAAGGACAGGGACCTGCTTGAGAGAGTCCAGGGCAGAGCCACCAAGATGATTAAGGGAGTAGAGCATCTCCCTTATGAGGAAAGGCTGAGGGAGCTGGGCCTCTTTATCTTGGAGAAGAGGAGACTGAGGGGTGACCTCATTAATGTTTATAAATATATGAAGGGCGAATGTCAGGAGGATGGAGCCAGGCTCTTCTCAGTGGTGTCCAATGATAGGACAAGGGGCAATGGGTGTAAGCTGGAACACAGGAGGTTCCGCTTAAACTTGAGAAGGAACTTCTTTACTGTGAGGGTGACAGAGCATTGAATATGCCAATAAGATATTCCATATCATATTACATCATGTTCAGTACATTAATCAGGGCTGACCGGAAAGGGGGGGATTCTTTTAGGAATTGCTCGGGCTTGTTTTTTCTGGGATTGAGATTTCGGTTTCGGAGTTCCTTTTCGCTCCCCCAGGATCGCTATCAGCGTGTGGTGAGCAATTGTGCTGTGCATCACTCAGAGAGAGAGAGAGAGAGAGAGTTGTTATCATTACTATTATTATCATTACTATTTTATTTTACTCCAATTATTAAAATTTTCTTATTTCAACCTACAAGTCTCCTTACCTTTACCCCTCCAATTCTCTCCCCTATTCCCTGGGTGGGGAGGAGGGGAAAGGAGGGGGTTATGCAAGTGGCTGTGTCTTGTTTGGCTGTCAGCTAAGTTAAACTACCACAACAAGGTAAAAGAAAATACAGAATAAAAGGTGAGAGATGAGGAAGTATCACTCACGAAGGAACCTCCAGACATATAGATATAGAATCACAGAATCATAGAATCATAGAATGGTTTGGATTAGAAGGGACCTTAAAGATCATCTAGTTCCAACCCCCCTGCCATGAGCAGGGACACCTTCCCCTAGATCAGGTTGCTCAAAGCCTCATCCAACCTGGCCTTAAACACTTCCAGGGAGCGGGCATTCACAACTTCTTTGGGCAACCTGTTCCAGCGTCTCACCACCCTCACAGTAAAGAATTTCTTCCTCATATCCAATCTAAACCTACCCTCTTTCAGCTTAAAGCCATTTCCCCTTGTCCTGTCATTAACTGCCCTTATTGTTACCGAAAATCCGGAATAAGAAACTTATCAACACCAATGTGATGCGGATAAGCAGACACTTCTTTATTACGGCCGGGTGCGTGAGTGAGTCCTCTCATGATCAACGCACCCCATGCCCCAAAATCATACATCTTATATAGAGCTTAGTCCTACGTATTCATTAAGTAGTCATACATAAACATGTTATTTCCAAGAAATCATTAACATATTCTCCTTCTATTTCCGATTCTGCGCAATAACTGTTAGAATCATCTGGAAATGAGTCTGGGGTGTCAAATGGGTGGGCGACCCGTGTATCGGTGGTCGCAATCTCTCCCTGCCAGAATTACCTTTTGCTTAAGGACACGGTTTCTTAGCAGGCATCTATAAACTGTTACAGTAGGCTTCCCTTTCTTGGCAGCACCTACAAACCGTTACAGTAGGCTTCTCTTCCCATTGTTTCCCCATTCTCATTAATCCAGATTTTGACAGCTACATGTATTCTTCTAGTTTTCTATATAAGTACCATAAATCAGTTTACAGGTCAACTTGTACTTGTTACCCAAGTTACGGCTCCTACCAAATGATTTTAACCAATCCCTTCGGCCTTGGTACGGGGCTGTACAGGGATTTCATATTAGCATTCGGTTGCTGTGCAAGCATACTTTTCATTAAAATATTTCTTATAATCTTATATTATTAAAATTAAAACTATTCATAAACTATAAAATAATAATTAATTCTAACATATCAGTAACATTATGAAAAGTCCCTCCCCAGCTTTTTTGTAGGCCCCCTTCAGGTACTGGAAGGCCGCTATAAGATCTCCCTGGAGCTGTCTCTTTTCCAGGCTGAAGAGCCCCAACTCTTTCAGCCTGTCCTTGTAGGAGAGGTACTTCAGCCCTCGGATCATTCTTGTGGCCCTCCTCTGGACTTGTTCTAACTCATCCATGTCTCTCTTGCGTTGGGGGCTCCAGAACTGGACACAGTACTCCAGGGGGGGCCTTACGAGAGAGGAGTAGAGGGGGAGAATCATCTTCGACCTGCTGGCCATGCTTCTCTTGATGCATCCCAGGGTACGGTTGGCCTTCTGGGCTGCAAGCGCACATTGCCGGCTCATGTTGAGCTTCTCGTCCACCACCACTCCCAAGTCCTTCTCTTCAGAGCTAGCCTCAAGCCACTCATCGCCCAGCCTGTATCTGTACTTGGGGTTGCCCCGACCCAGATGCAGGATCTTGCATTTGGCCTTGTTGAACTTCATGAGGTTAGCACAGGCCCACCTCTCAAGCCTGTCAAGGTCCCTCTGGATGGCATCCCGTCCCTCCAGTGTGTCAACTGCACCACACAGCTTGGTAGAATTGGCGTAGTCGGCAGGATTATACCTATACCAAATTATATATCATGAACTTCCTTATGGACAGATATTACTTTCCATCAAGACCATACTGACTCACAGCAATGAGAGGTCATAATCTCAGAAGCGGAGAAAAAAATACGTGGTGTGAGTAGCATGTTATGCTCCCCGCATTAAACTCCTATTTGGTAGTACCATCCCTGTGGGCGATTCTAAGGACTGTAATAAAACAAAACAAATAGGAGTGTTTGGAAATTTTTCCAACATACCATGGCCTGTACCTGAAAGGTGTGATAAGAGCGCTCACAAAACATTACCAGAAGATTGGTCAGGGACTTGTACCTTAGGGGCCATTACTCCTAATATTTCTGTGTTCTCAGATCTGGCTATGGAATCAGGATCATGGTTACAAACATTTGTTCACAGGACCAAATGTAGTAATTCACTGGTAGAAAGGCCGAACACATTCCACTCCTTTGCTAGATGGTTTCTTCCTTGGTTTGGAGTGAGTGAATTAGAAAAGACCTTAGTTAACATTGCAGCAGTGATTCAAAGGTACTGACTCACAGACAGACTGTAAGACAAAGCACTTTTATTTTTGCTGTCGGGGAGAGCATAGGGGTCTGCACCCTACAAAATGCACCTCCAGCAAGGTAAAATTTCAGGTAGCTTATATAGTGATTTTATCAAATATTCCATACATTCAGTGGTTATTCTTTGATAAGCAAGCAGATTGGTTACATAACTTTAGTGCTCTATTTTGTCTATTATAGCTAATTTTTCTGGTTTCTTAGATAGCAAAGTGTACATGTCTATAAGCAGTTGTCTTGGTTATGGTTTCTTAGATAGCAAAGCATACGTGTCTAAAGGCAGCTGTTTTGATATATCATACTCCTGCAGAGAGGTGGGCCCCTGTATATGGTTAGCCAGGTTAGAACAATTTGTTAAAAAAACCCAAAAAAACTCACAATATTTGTTAGCTCATACTTATGCTAAGAACAGCCTAGTTATGTCAAGCAAACCTTCAAACTTAACTCTATTCTTTAATTCAGCAGCAATATAAATTCTTGGCAACAGTACTGCTAACACACAATTACAGCATTACAACAGGAGGTTTCTCAACTCTTCAAAATTACATTACAAAATAGAATGACATTAGATATTCTATTAGCCTCACAGGGTGGAGTACGTGAAATTGTCAATAATAGTTGTTGCTGTATGTATGTTGACCAAAGTGGAAGGATTTCAGTTGATGTCTGAAAGTTGTGGGAAAAAGTGAAACTAATGCATAAAGTACAGTTAGATGACACTTCGACAGGATTTCAAGAAATCTGGAAATGGCTAACATCATGGTTCCCAGACTTAGGATTATGGATAAGATGTATATTGTATGGGATCCTGTTATTTCTTGGTCTTTTTGTTATTGTCTTTGTAGTCATTCAATGTTGTACCATGTTTTGGAATTTGCTAATCAAACAATCGATTTGTCTTGGGAAACAACTTGTATAATGTAGAACCACAATGCTATGTTTAACAATGCTATGTTTAAGCATCTTGTTGTTTAACCACAAATTGAGCCTGAAGTGTACTTAAAAGACATGTGTGTAGAGAAGTAAAAGATTTTAGAAAAGGGGGGATGATAGCGAGCATTTGGTATTTTTTTAGTTTGTCTCTTTAAGCTTTAAGCACTAACATTTCTAGCTTCAGAGTTTTCTTATCTTAACCTAACAAAGACAGGCCTTGTAGCCAGTTTATTGCGGGCTCTTAACATGTCAGGAATGAGGCCTAATTAATAATTTATTACAGGACCTAGACGCCAAGATGGCCAGGGATAAGCCTTGCAGGTGATATAACAGAAAAACCCCCCTGCATACCAAAGGGCCAGGGATGAGGGCCTGTAGAAAACTCCAACCCATTTAGAGCTGATAAGCTAGAATAACAAAAGAGGGACTCAGGCTCAGATTCAAGCGATGAAGATTTCCCTCTAAGACCCTCAACGACCACCACCACAAAGCTCTGCCGCAGGCGTGGAGGGGAGGAGACCTAATTTTAATACGAAGCGGGGAAAGGTCATGCATGTGTATAGCTGTTTTGCATTAGCTAATGGATATGTATTGGAATATACTTTAAATATGGAGAACTAACTGCTTTGAGGTGGGAGCCGTTGGCAGAGCGCAGACTCCCTGGCCGCCCAGCGCTGCTTTTGCTCACCTATTCCTACTCAATAAATTACTTTTAAATTTATTATTGGACTTTGAGTCAAATTTACTTATAACAGCGTGAAGGGTGAGGAATTTAGGATTGCAAGGGTATAATTGTCCAGGGGTTTCTTTGTTCAGGGTCCCTCTTCGGAGATACCCAGCTCAAGCTGTACCACTGATAAAGAAAACTCTTCAGAAGAATATCTCTCTCTCTTGGCTTATTTATTTAGCAGAAACCTAGAGTCAGACCAAGGGTGTTGACAGTGACATAATTCCTGTCAGGTGGCATAATTCCCTCAACATTCTTCCTGCTGCCGTAAAAATGGCTGAAGTAATGCATGGAAAACAATATTGCGACAAACTAAAGTGCATTCCTTTGTCAGGAAATGCTGCTGGAAGACATAGAAAACATTGCTGAAGATTTGAAGAAACAAGTATTAGAACCAATTACACAGTGTGGGAGGTTTGCTACGCAGCTGGATGAAAGTGCAGATGTTTCTAACATGTTATGCTATTTGCTAGATCCTGTTTCAAGAATTAAATACACAAAGCACTACCTTTTTTGTTAGCCACTAAAGGAAAGATGCACCAGAGAAGATATATTCTCAACAGTAATTGACTTATTTAATAAAAACCAGTGCTTTATGGAAAAACTGTGTAAGTGTATCCACTGATGAAACGGCTGCTTTGACTGGAATTAATTTGGGAAACAATATGGCCCTCTCGTCTCAAGGGATCCTGTCTGTGAAGTCAATTAAATGTCCCAATCCGATGTCAGGAAGATTTCGATATGATCTCAAGGACGAGATTAAGACTCAAATGATTTCAAATGCCACATGACCAGAACAATTTTTATTAACAGAAGTGAATAGAGAGGTAGTGATAGGATAGAATGGAAAAGAAAGGCAGAAATCAAGCAAGCAGTCGGGACAGAGTTGCAAGAATAGTCACCACCAGGGGTCTGCGATGGCTCAGGAGTCCGAGTCCCTCGGTCAGTGGTGGGTGAAGGCACGCTTTTATGCCTCGACGGCTCCTCTTATACCCGTTCGGGGCTATGGTTTCTATGACAAGGGCACGTACTTGCAGTCGCCACATCCTTACACTTGCGCACTTGCTTCGCGTGGTCCTAGCTTCGTCTTTCACGCGACTGATTGATGCAGGGCTCGGTAGGGAGCTTCCCTTTTCTGCAAGCCAAATGTCCTCGTGGTTCCGCAGCCATCTTTGTGAATGGACAATCTTTGAGACAAACAGCCTGAGGCAAATAGCTTACAGTTCAGTCTCTCACATAAGGTTACAGAGATAGCACCACACATAAAATTAATCCACTGCCTCATTCATAATCAAGCCATTGCAGCAAAAATGTTGGAACCCAGAAGTGAACAGTGCTACACGATGTCATTGGTATGTTTAATTTTATAAAAACAAGATCTGTAAATAGTAGAATACTTACAATACTTTGCATTGAGATGGGGAGCTACAATGGAAATCTTTTGTACCAAAAATCTTTTGTTTTGGAAAACAACTGTATGGAAATTCTGTGATTTTGATATTGAAATTATGTCACCAATAAAAACTCTCATATTTGTACACTTGCAAAACATGGAAACAGAATATTGTAGCCTGTTTAAAAAGCTTCTCAATGAAGAGTTTCAGTGAGCTTTGAACCCATTACTCAAAAAAAAATATGCAACACCCTCCGAATAGTTTGCAAAATCAACTGATTGACATCATCAGGGAAGATGAAAATTTACCAGCCAAATTTTGTAAAAGTCAGAGGAGGGAGGTGAGGAGGCTTAGCATTTAATTACCCAGGGAATTTATTATTTTAGTTTAGTTTTATTATCTATGTGCATAGTGGTAATGAAAGAGTAAACCCTGAGAAATTAGAAACTAAAAGATTTATAGATCCCTTAGTTGCTTGCTTAGTTACAAAACTTAGAAGATTAAGACATCACCCTGTTATAAGTGAATTTGACTCAAAGTCCAATAATAAATTTAAAAATAATTTATTGAGTAGGAATAGGTGAGCAAAAGCAGCGCCGCGCGGCCGGGGAGTCTGCGCTCCACCAACTGCAAATTAGATAGGCACAGCAGTCCCTTTTAATCTTGGCTCTTCTTGGGGGTTGCATCCTCTTTGCTCATAGCAGAAATGCTTCAGTTGTCACTGACACCCTCCGGAGTCTCTGTTATCGTGGCAGTTTTCGGTTAGTATCTTTCACAATCTCTGGGATCTCTTCCTTAGTTGAGATATGAAGTTTCTTTTGTTTGCTACTTAGCCCATCATGATGGGCCTTCAAATCCCTTTACTACATGCCTTTTGGGCTTAATCCTTGGTCAATTAACAGGATGTTTGAGCACGATGACAACATTGCATAAGCTTTAAAACTTTAGCTAAATAACAGGGTATACCGATGCTATGGTAACCTACCATCACTGTTTAATATTTCAAAAATTGTATTGCTTGATTAGCAAATTCCCTTTATATGCCTATTACAACCCAGCTGTTGTAACACATCCATCCTCACAAATTGCTAATAACCTTGGAGTGGGTGCTTATCACCTAGCTGTTTGCATGTATTCGCTTG
This sequence comes from Caprimulgus europaeus, assembly GCA_907165065.1. The sequence continues at coordinate 17,775,577 of OU015537.1, forward strand.
CTTAAATTATTAAACTTACATCTGCTCTTCTCAGCTCCTGAGAACATGATGGCCTTAGGACCTTTGCAGATGTTCTCCCACAATGTTGTCATGGGAGTCTAAGCTCTGGGAAGAACATATAGATAAGAGTTAATGACTGAACATTCTTCAAGGAATATTGTCCTAAACCCATGAGTGAGGCACCACTGAGCAAGGTGGAAGAGGAAATCAGTCAGTGGACATCATGATAAAGCCTAATGAAGACCACCGACTCATTTTATTGCGCAAGCGTGAAGGACATTTACATATGCTAAATAGCAATGAATATGCATGTATTAGGTCAATATAATCTGTGCTAAAACAAAGGCACACACGCACCCCTTGGGGGAGCGATCTCCGTGTGTGTCCAGTGCTGCAATAAAGAATACCTGCTTTCTAAAACTCCTAAACGAGTCTTAGAGAGTTTCTCCGACCGGCTTTCTCAGTATCAGATTTGGCAACTGTATTGGGTCTGGCTGGGATGGAGTAGATTTTCCCCATGGCAGCCCTCAGAGTGCTGTGTTTTGTATTGGTGGCTCGAGGGGTGCTAATAACACACCAGTATTTTGGTTCTTGCTGAGCACTGCTAGCACAGTACTGTTACGGAAAATCTGGAATAAGAAACTTATCAACACCAATGTGATGCGGATAAGCAGACACTTCTTTATTACGGCCGGGTGCGTGAGTGAGTTCTCTCATGATCAACGCACCCCATGCCCCAAAATCATACATCTTATATAGAGCTTAGTCCTACGTATTCATTAAGTAGTCATACATAAACATGTTATTTCCAAGAAATCATTAACATATTCTCCTTCTATTTCCGATTCTGCGCAATAACTGTTAGAATCATCTGGAAATGAGTCTGGGGTGTCAAATGGGTGGGCGACCCGTGTATCAGTGGTCGCAATCTCCCCCTGCCAGAATTACCTTTTGCTTAAGGACACGGTTTCTTGGCAGCACCTACAAACCGTTACAGTAGGCTTCTCTTCCCATTGTTTGCCCATTCTCATTAATCCAGATTTTGACAGCTACGTGTATTCTTCTAGTTTTCTATATAAGTATCATAAATCAGTTTACAGGTCAACTTGTACTTGTTACCTAAGTTACGGTTCCTACCAAATGATTTTGACCAATCCCTTCGGCCTTGGTACGGGGCTGTACAGGGATTTCATATTAGCATTCGGTTGCTGTGCAAGCATACTTTTCATTAAAATATTTCTTATAATCTTATATTATTAAAATCAAAACTATTCATAAACTATAAACTAATAATTAATTCTAACATATCAGTAACATCTCCCCCCTTTGAAAGTGTTGAAAATTATTTCAGTACTTTCACCTCTACTACATAGCATTTAATCATTAACATTTTCAAAGCCAAGATTTGTTTCAGCATACTTTGATAATGAATCGTAGTCTGGTGGAATAGTGGGTAACTCTCTCATGATCATGCGATTAACTGCAATTCTATTAGTAAACTGTTTTTTTCAAATAGGTGTATACCAGCATGATCATCAAAAAGACAATTAGCAGCAGAAACAGAGTTTTAATCAAAGATTGTATCCAAGAGCTTAAATTCCATCCCAATCCTTTGAAAATTTTTCCTATCCAATCCTCTGACATGTCTTCTCGAATTGATTCTGTTTCTTTTTCAGTTTTTCCTTACAAATCCAGATCATGCTCTACATCCTGGGTAACATTTGGAATGTGTATACAGCAGTGGTCTACCCTGTCCTTTAGGTACCCACGCACTCCGTGCTCTTTAAGTAGAAGTATATCTAAGGCCATTCTGTTTTGGAGGGTCATTCTAGATGTTGCCTGCAATTGTATATTCAGGTTCCAAAACCCTTTTCTCGTAACATTTGCTAACTTCTCAACCTGACCCATTAAATGATACAGCCACTCTCTGTTTCTATAAGAGGCAATGTGTCGGAGTCGACCGAAGACAAGTCCATTCTATAATGCAACAAGTCTCATTTTATTAGTCTTTCAAGCACATATTTATAACACAGTTAATGAAGTTCATACCTATTGCAAAGCTTAGCTCCTTATTGGTTAGTGATTAAAAGTTACTCACACCCTAGTTTCCCATAGCATGCTTATCTTATGGGTGCAGCTGCAAGGACTTATTTTGCTCCTACTTTGCTCCTACAGATAAAGGCATTCAATTCTTATTAACCATTTCTACTACATCCTGACTCTATTCTAGGAACACTGATATCCTGTTCTTACTCATATTTTAACTAGCTAAATTTTCTCGTGACCCTTGTCTTGTAGCCAAGTTTCAATAATGTTCTCCACATTTCCCCCGTTTTCTTTTTGGATAAGGAGATTGGCCTGTGTTCTAAAAACCATTTTTGTAACCAAATTTTGCAAGCAACTGATCAAACAGGGCAGCAGGAGTAGTATCAACAGAAATATGCCACCAATGCCAATTAAATACAGCACTATGGTTTTCAGCCATGGCCCCAATCCAAGTGAAGAAAGCGAGGCATCAAGGGGGTTGGTGACCACCTTAATGTCACGAGTATGATCCTTAAGCCACTGTAGTTGATTGTGAACTGACTCTGAGTTAGAAGAGAGATTAAAACAACACATGCCTTCAAAATCATTGCAACCGTGACCCTGGGCCAATAGCAGAAAATCAATCGCTGCTCTATTTTGCAGTGTTGCATGTCTAATGCTATCAATGTCTACTAACATCTATGTGAGAATTTGTGACGTGAGATTTGTTTATTTAGCTGTCCAACAACCTAGCTTTTTCACATCTCCTAATGCTTTTCCTGCTGCAACGTTAGGGGAAAACAACACAGTTAGGATCATGGCAGCAGTGTCTCAAAACTGTATCTGATCGTTACAATTGTCAGCAAAATAAGAAATGCTTCTCTTGTGTTGAGTGTTGTGGTTGTATAAGACATGTTTAAATGTGAGATGATGAAAACAGATCTAAAAGCTAGCATAGCATTTTTATAGTGCTTAAAATTGTTATTTGGTCATGTCTGATTATATAGCTGCTAAAATTGTGTTTCATTAAATGTGATAATGCTATCAATACCTACATATCCTAAAAAGCTTTCAAAGTTGTACAAAGGCACTTTTATAAGACAGGTTCTAAAAGGAACCCTGGGCGTAGCCAGTGAAAGCCACAGTGATTCTTGCTTCCTTATATTAACAAGAGTTACCCACACGTTTTGTCTAGGTACTACAGCTTAAGGTCTTAAAACAATGCTAATTAACAAAATCTTAATGCAGTAATAACTATAAACTTAAGACCTTTTTCTCCCTTTTTTTTTTTGTAGAATTAAAGAAAAATCTAAATTAATGTTGATTGCAAACAGTACAGCATCTCCATGGTATGTGTCCTGCTCATGTCACCATCTAACACTTTTTTTTTTTTTTTTTTTTTTTTTACATCTTTACATTCTTCCACATATAGTTTCCAGGGCTTATTTTTTACCAAGCAGAATTTGATAACTATTACACTTTGGAATGTTGCTTGAGGAAAATCCCACCGTGTCCCAGAATCTGTAACGACACAAGCATAGCTCCTACCCAAAGTTATTAGTTCTCTGGGACTTTCTCATACAATAGTGATGACTTCATATTTATCTGTGATTCTTTAAACTTTTTAAATTCTCGTTTAGTGTTTGTTCAGTTCCCATTTCATTTCAGTTTACACATTAAACAATCATAAAGAAAAATTACTTTTACAACATTGAACTCTAACCTCTCATATACATAGATGGGCCCATCACTTACTTATTCACATCAGAAAATATGCTAATCATACAATAGTTAGAGTCTCGTGCAATGTAAAGTATAAACTGTGGAGAACACTACTGAAACTTGGCTACAAGACAAGGGTCACGATAACATTCAGTTAGTTAAAAACATGAGAAAGAACAGGGCCTCTGTGAAACATTGTAATTAACGGCTAACGAGAATAGAAGGCCTTTATCTGTAAGAAACACGTAAAGTCCTTGCAGCTGCAGTCATAAGATAAGCATGCTGTGGGAAACTAAGGTGTGGATAACTTTTAATCACTAACCAATAAGGAGCTAGACTTTTGTAATATGCATGAACCTCATTAACTGTGTCATGGGAATAGAATCTTAACCAATTAGTTACTAACACGCATCGTATGTTACATTATGTTGCATAGCAAAGTATATAAAAGGCACCTGTATCAAATAAAGACGGAGCATCACTCTAACTCTGAGTATACGTGTAGACTCCCGCGCACGGCTACAGGTGGCGTCCGAACGCCACTGATTACCCTGATCCTCCGCAAGAGACGAAACGTTGAGCGGAGACCCTTACCCTCCTTCACCGTATAGACGAACTGTTGAACGGTGGATCCTCCCTCGCCGTATAGACGAAACGTTGAACGGTGGAAGCCCCTCGTCCTTATCGTTTCAGGTGAGGCTGGGCGGTAGTTGGGCTAGTGCGGATATTTTGCCGGCCGGCATACGTAATGGAGGCAGAGTTTACTGCTGCTGAAAGGCTACTCATCGCTATCCTCTCTAAGAGAGGGGAGGTAGTCTCTGAAAAGCTTTTACATAAGCTAGTATCCTGAGCTAAAGAGCAAGGATTCTTTAAGGTACCCCCTCTTTTATTTGAATCGGAGGAATGGCGGTTGCTGGGTGATCTCATGTGGGACTTAACAATTTCAGATAAGGATAAAAGTATTAAAGAGCTCAGAGCACCCTGGAAGGTGATTATTAACGTCCTTCAAGATATGAAAGCGGAGTCCCGAGTAGCGGCCGCGGCTATGAAAGCTTTGTCCCCAGTTACGAAGCAGCCTGACTCTTGTTCTAACCCCTGCTCCGCCAACCCATTTTTATCATGCCCGGCTGTACAGTCTGGTCCTCAATGGCCGCTGAAAGGGATGACAGCCCGTCCTTGTCAGACAGTAGCAGACCTTTTGCCATCAACACCGTCTACAGCTGTGTTACATCCACCTCTCCCAGAGCCGCTTACTTTACCATCGGTTCTGGCTGCCGAAGAGGCGTCTCAGTCTGCTGAAGTGGGTGGTCCGGCTTGTTGCCCTCCTGACTGTGCACCAGGTGCAGTTGAACTCTCAAATGTCGATCCTTCTGATATTCCATTACCGCCTGAGACGCATGATATAAGCCCAAATACTTTTTCTTTTGTTCAATTAGCTGAAGACCTCAAACGAATTATGGGTCAATTAGATCAACAAAATCGAAAGGTAATAGATCAGTGGGAAAAGGTCTTACAGATCACTTCAAATGTCAGCAACCCACCCGCCCCTAATCATTCCACTGTGTCACAGACCCCGACTTTACTGGAAGTAATAGAGGGAAAAGCCTCCTCTCCATGGTCAGCGGGGGTAGTTCTTCCAAAGAGGTGGTCGGGAGTTATCAAAGATGCAATTTTGGAGGGGGGATGGACGCCGTTTTTGTTAGCTTGTCCAATATTGAGGGATGAAAATGGTGGAGGGGCTCACTATGAAGCCCATGAATGGAAAATTTTACAGCAAGCAAAAAATACTTTAAAAGACAATGGTCATAAATCAGAAACTGGGCGGGCCTTGATACATTGGCTGTATACAGCAGATTTAAATGCTCCTATGGACTGTGTCAATTTAGCTCGGATTCTATTGTCTCCCTCACAATTTCTGATATGGCATAAAGAATGGGAACGTTTAGCGCAGGTAGAAGCTATGAAGCCGCGGGTAGATGGAGACCCTTTAGCAGGCATACGTGCTGATATGATCACCGGGGCGGGTATATTTTCCAACATAGCAGAACAGCTCCGATATCCTTACCCGCTATTGCAGCTTGTGTCACAAACAGCTATCCAAGCTTATGAGGCTGTGCCAGATACTGCGGGAACCTCTTCCTTCACTAGTGTAAATCACGGATTAACAGAGACTTATTCTCATTTTATTGATCGTTTGCATTCTGCTATATTGGGTAATTCGAAAATTCCCACTGAAAATAAAGAAAGTATGTTCCTGCTGCTAGCTTTTGAAAACGCAAACTCCAAAACTAAATCTATTCTGGCAACTCTCCCGCAAGGCGCACGTGTTTCTGATATGTTAGAGCTTGCCTTACGAGCAGAACAAGGACAGCAAGCAAAAAATATTGCAGGAGCTGTTGCGGCTGCTATACAGCCTACAACCAACCTAGTCGCTGCGGCAGTAAAAAGGCTCAGTCAAAAATCTCGTTCTTTTGGTCCTCCTTCTACGGATCCTTTATCCAGCTCGGTAACCTGCTTTCGTTGTGGCAGGCAGGGACATTTTCGGAAAACATGCACAGTTACTGTCTGGTGTGATTATTGCCAACGCGATAACCATGCTACAGTGATTTGTAAAGCGGCAAAAAGCTTTGGAAAAAACGGCCGTCCAAGCGCGAAGCCCCCCCACGCCAAGACACAAATCGGCGTGGCACAGCAACCTTACCCTCTCCAGCCACAAGAGGGTGCCTGGGCATCGATTAGGCAGCAGCAATAGATATCATCCTATTAACAACGGCTCCCCATAAAATTCCTACCACCACATATGGCCCACCTTGTAATGTTAATTCTACCACTGGAGCCCTACTTATTGGACTCTCTTCTGCCGGACTTGCGGGACTAGTAATATTGCCAGGCGTTATTGATGCTGACTTTACAGGACAAATTTAAGTCATTGCTTTTACTTTACAACCCCCATTGTCAATCGCTGCGGGAACATGTATCGCTCAATTATTGTTATATGAGAGACATTCAGCCACACCTCATGCCTTGACCCCTGAAAGAGGGGATGCAGGTTTTGGCTCTACAGGACAGCAACTGGTTAATCTTGTGCAAAAAATGGAGCAACGCCCACAGCTGTCTGTAAAATTACAATGTGCTCTAGGCATCTGTACAATATTGGCCATGTGTGATACTGGGGCTGATGTAACTATCTTCTCAAAGCGTAACTGGCCTCGACATTGGCCACTGACCAAAGCATTAGACTCTGTACAGGGGGTGGGCGGTGGTCAGGTACCTTTACAAAGTAAAGATCCAATACAACTATACTTTCCTGAGGGTCAATCTGTATCTGCTAAACCATTTGTAATGCAATTGCCAGGAGATTTGCAAGGGCTAATTGGGCGAGATGTTTTATCACAATTGGGAGCAGTAGTAGTTATCCCACCACAAGGAGATACTAATTCTAATATTTTACCGCTTTTTCCATAGTGGCCATTGCAGAGTCGCCGCCCATTCCAGCTATTGCATGGAAAACTGAAGAACCGGTTTGGGTTGAACAATGGCCTATGACTAAGGAGCGACAGCAAATTGCAATGCAACTAGTACAAGAGCAGTTACAATTAGGCCACGTCAAGCCATCCACTAGTCCTTGGAATACTCCTATTTTTGTTATACCTAAAAAGTCTGGGAAATGGCGTTTATTGCATGATTTGAGGAAAGTAAATGATCAGATGTGGCCCATGGGTGCTTTGCAGCCTGGTATCCCTTTACCTACTATGTTACCTAGAGATTGGCATATCGTAGTGATTGATTTAAAAGATTGTTTTTTCACAATACCTTTACAACCTCAGGATACATGCCGGTTTGCATTTACACTTAAAAGTACCAATAAGGCCAGACCTGATCAACGGTTCGAATGGGTGGTACTTCCACAAGGTATGCGTAATAGTCCTACCATGTGTCAGTTGTATGTCGATTGGGCCCTACAACCAATTCGATCAAAATATCCTCATTTGTTAATCTATCATTATATGGATGATATTTTGTTTTGTTCTCAATCCCCATTGCCGTCGTTTCTTTTACAGGATGTAACTAACATATTGCAATGCTGTTCTCTTGTGATCGCACCAGAGAAGATCCAGTCTATGCCTCCCTGGAAGTATCTTGGTTGGCTCATTTGTCAAAAAACCATAAAACCACAAAAGCCATTAGTTGTATCTAAGATTACCACTCTAGCCGATGTTCAAAAACTTGCCGGAGATCTGCAATGGCTACGACCCCTTACCGGGCTTACCAATGCAGACTTAGCCCCATTTACAGCTCTATTACGGGGTACTGACCCGGGCGCTAAGGTACCTTGGACTCTTCAACATCAATGCCACTTGCAATCCGTAATGGATAAACTTACCCTTGCCTCTGCTGATCGGTGTTTACCAGATGCTCCTCTAATTTTGTTTTGCAGCTCCCTCCCCACTGACCCATTTGCCTTGCTTTTACAGGTTCCTCCTTTAAAAGAAAAGGGGGGAAGTACACAGGAATTAATTCCGGAGTGGCTATTCCCACCACAAACCCCACCGCAAAGTATTTTTCAACGAACAGAATTGATAGCACAGCTTATGGTAAAGGGTAGGAAACGTTGTGTAGATGTTAGTGGTTATGAGCCCTCTGAGATTTGGTTGCCTCTACGTCAAGAGGATATGGAATAGCTCTTAGCAAATTCAACGCCTATGCAATGTGCCTTGGAGGGTTTTCCGGGAAGTTTAAAGGCAAAAACACCTTGTGGTTCTGTCTTGCGTGTCCTGAATCAATTGCAATGGCAGCCAAGACAACATTTTGACAACACCTTTAGTGGATGCTTATACAGTCTTCACTGATGCTGGTAGAAGATCAAAAAAGGCTGTTTGTGTATGGAAGTCTGAAAATCAATGGCAGCATTATATGATTCGGGGCACGCAGGATGATTCACTGCAGACCCTTCACAGAATCACAGAATCACAGAATCACAGAATATTAGGGATTGGAAGGGACCTCAAAAGATCATCTAGTCCAATCCCCCTGCTGGAGCAGGAACACCTAGATGAGTTCGCACAGGAAGGCGTCCAGGCGGGTCTTGAATGTCTCCAGAGAAGGAGACTCCACAACCTCCCTGGGCAGCCTGTTCCAGTGCTCTGTCACCCTTACTGTAAAGAAGAATTAAAGGCAGTTCTTTGGGCATTGACTCGATGGATTCATGAGCCATTAAATATTGTGTCTGATTCACTGTATGTTGTAGGTGTGGTCCAGCGAATAGAGGATGCGATTGTCAAAAGATCAAAACGGGAGATACTGACCAGGTTGTTTTATCAGTTGCAACAGGTAATCGGACAACGCACACAGCCCTGTTGCATCATCCACATTAGGAGCCATCAAATGACGGTTGGTCTTGGCGAAGGTAATGATAGAGCAGATCAATTAGTAGCTATAGCTAACAACCGGAACATAGATATGTTCCAAGCGGCTCGTATCAGTCACTCTATGTTCCACCAAGGAGCAAAAATGTTGAAAAAACAGTTCTCCCTATCCTGGACCGATGCTCAAGGAATAATTAAAGCTTGTGATCAATGCAATCGACATAGTGGGAGCTTGGGTCTAGGAGTTAATCCCCGAGGGTTAGTAGCATGTGAGTTATGGCAGATGGACGTGACACATATATCAGCTTTTGGGAGGTTAAAATATGTGCATGTGACTATAGACACCTTCTCGCATTTAGTCTGGGTGACACTACAGACAGGAGAAAAAGCTCAACATGTAATTCGTCATTTATATGCTTGTTTTGCTGTTATGGGGATACCACAACATATCAAAACTGACAACGGTCCTGCTTATGTGAGTCATAAATTAAAACAGTTTTTGACTAAATGGGGTATTACACACAGCACAGGTATACCGCATAGTCCTACAGGCCAAGCTATAGTAGAAAGAGCCCATAGAACCTTAAAAGATATTTTGGAAAAACAAAAGGACCCAGATAATATAGATCCCAGTAATTGATTATATAAAGCATTGTTTACATTGAACTTTCTTACCCTAACAGATAGGGAAATGCCTCCTGCACTTATCCATTATAGCAAGCAGGCTACGGTGGACATCTCAGGAGTGCAAGTATATTATAAAAATCCCAGCACCGGGCAATGGGAAGGGCCGTCCCCATTGTTATTTACCGGTCGAGGTTATTCTTGTGTTTCCACAGAAACTGGGCCTCGGTGGATTCCGAGCAGATGGACGCGAGCTGTCAATGACTGATGAAATTACCTATCGTCGACAGTATAGACGATGACAGCTTTTATCCCCTCTGCTTGCTGAGATCAGCACGCTGCTCGGAGAAGAAGTGATCCTCTGGACACCAAAGATTGATTTTGATAAACTTGTTGCATGTATTATAAGTAAGCTTTTGCTGCTTCTTAGACAAGATATAGATTATAATTGCTTCCATTGTGCCTCTATACACCATCGTGCCTGGATCAAAATTCCACACTTGTGGGCCATTGAGCCGAACAATTAGAATGATGTACAACGGCGCTTTTCTCGCCTTCGTAATTGCCTGGTCACTCAATCAGCTAAAACAAAAAATGTGGATGACTGCAGTTATAATTTTGTCTGCCCTTTGTAGTATCACTTATGGCCTGCACACTATTGATCCCCGAACAAATTTATGGGTCACTTGGGCAAATAAAACCCAGACGACCTCGTTTTGTCTGGCACTAGCCTCTGTGACCGATCCTTTTCAAACATGCTTAATTGGCATTCCTGGGTACAATGAAACCGATTTTAAGAATATGACCACAGCAAATTGTAACACAGCTAGGAATACCAGTGCCTGTACAGCAATGCTGTTGGCTGGTCTCAATGTGTCGTTACCAGGAGACCCCCAAGAAATTAACCTATTGGGTAGTAGACAGCTAAATAGCTCTCTGAATGAGTCTGGATGTGTGCTGTTGGGATTTTACCGCTATCGTGTAGATGATAGTCCTGTTTGGCTCACCCCTAAACGCTATCCTTTTTGGGACGGCCAATATATGTGTGGCAACGATACCAACCGTACCAGTACGAGATATGGGTGTGAATCTGGTCAGATTAGAATTTGGACAAACAACAGTGCCAAAGCATTACCTAACAATGTGTATTTGATATGTGGAGAGCGAGCCTGGCACGGTATCCTGAGACATGCCTATGGCGGCCCCTGTTACCTGGGCAGATTAGCCTTTTTTGCACCAAATGTTTCTATGGTCTCACGGTTTCTTTTTAACAAAGCAGCTCGACCGAAGCGTTCTATTACTGACCTCTCCCCTGACTGTAATGACCAGGTAGAGCTGTGGGGACTAACGGCTCGATTTTTTGCCGCACTAGTCTCGGGAGTGGGCACGGCCCATGCCCTCACGACAATTGGTAAATTAGCATGTTGGATGGTCAAACAGTCTAATGCCACCACATGAATCTTGACTGAATTAGCCCAGGACATGGATAGCCTGAGGCACCAAATTTTACAAAATCGAGCAGCAATTGATTTTTTGTTGTTGGCCCAAGGCCATGGTTGTGATGATTTTGAAGGCATGTGTTGTTTTAACCTCTCTTCTCACTCAGTATCTATTCACAAACAACTACAATGTCTTAAGGATCATACTGGTGACATTAAGGTAGTCACCAACCCTCTTGATGCCGGGCTTTCTTCATTTGGATTGGGGCCGTGGCTGAAAACCATAGTGATGTATTTAATTGGCATTGGAGGCATAATTTTATTGGTAATATTTTTGTTGCCCTGTCTGATCAGCTGCTTGCAAAATTTAGTTATTAAGACAGCTTATAGAACACAGGCTGCTCTCTTTGTACAAAAAGAAAACGGGGGAAGTGTGGAGAACACTATTGAAACTTGGCTACAAGACAAGGGTCACGATAACATTCAGTTAGTTAAAAACATGAGAAAGAAGAGGGACTCTGTGAAACATTGTAATTAACGGCTAACGAGAATAGAAGGCCTTTATCTGTAAGAAACACGTAAAGTCCTTGCAGCTGCAGCCATAAGATAAGCATGCTGTGGGAAACTAAAGTGTGGATAACTTTTAATCACTAACCAATAAGGAGCTAGACTTTTGTAATATGCATGAACCTCATTAACTGTGTCGTGGGAATAGAATCTTAACCAATTAGTTACTAACACGCATCGTATGTTACATTATGTTGCATAGCAAAGTATATAAAAGGCACCTGTATCAAATAAAGACGGAGCATCACTCTAACTCTATGAGTATACGTGTAGACTCCCGCGCACGGCTACAATAAACCATTAACCATTTGCTACAGGTCCACACCAAGCAGTGTAACTTAAACCATAAAAATGTCTGGAATGCAGGTTGATCTCATTTGAGGAAGCCGCAGGAGCGGCTGCTCTTCGGGCGAGGAATGCAGCCCCCCCGCCCGCCTGTGTTCGTTTCCATGGCTCCTGCCGATAAGTCCAGCCACCACTGCGTTCTCCATAACAATGCCTGCATCGGTGTTCAAATGGAGTTAAAAGTTTCAACAAATGCCTGCATATAGGGAAACTGCAGTCCATAATCTCTTACTGTTTTTCTGTCCTCTTTTACTAGTTCGCAAGTATTTGCATCCCCTCGGGAGGGAAGGGTGCCTTCCCCGGGTTCTTCCGGCTGTTGAGCTCATCCGCGCTGACCAGTCTATCAGCTCGCGGCTCAGCCCTGCCCCCCAGCAGCGTCATTCCCAGGCCAGTGCCATCTTGGCTGGCTGCTACTCAGTTCTTTTTCGCTGGGAAAGGGGGGGGGGTGCCCCTCCGCCGGGTTCTTCCTGCGCCGTGGAGCTTGCTCGAATCGCCGATCCCCCCCGCCGAGCCACCGTCGCCGCAGGAGGGGGAAGGGGGAAAAGCGGAAAACGCGATGTGTCCCTGCTCTGGAGGTGAGGGTGATGAAAAACTCGATTGCTTCATCAGCGCCGCCGCCGTCGCAAAAGTTTTGGGAGTCGTTACCACCGTAGTATTCCTGACTCCAGAAATCAGCCGGAGCCTCTGAGTGTCCATAGCAGCTAAGTCCTGCTCCATTTATATTTCTTAACAGCGTCACAAAGTTCTTCTCCAAAACTTCGCCACTTATCCTCATCAAAATACTTATTGGGAGTTGCTCTGAGGTGCTTGTGACTGAGTAGCAACCGAGGCTTGAAGGGGTGCAAGAGCAGCTAACACCTGCATCTGTGAAGCTTTTGCCTGTTCCTGCAAACCTTTTGCCTGTTCCTGTAAGCCTACTCCTAGCTGTTTGATAGCCTCTACCACTAAAGCTTGTGTCCCTACTGGCACTGATGCCATCCTCTCTAGTGCTTCCTCTATCGTCCAATTCGCCCCAAGAGTGTTAAGAATGTTTTGCGTGGTTGCATTACAGTTCTGCAACGCACATTGTTTTAATAAAGTACCTTTCATCCAATCTGATACCCCAGCTCTCTCTATTGCAGCAGCAACTTTATCGATAAAAGCTCCAAAAGTCTCCTCCCTTCCTTGTTTTATGCCCATATAGACAGGTACCCCTCCTGGCTCCTTCACCTGGCCGATAGCAAGGCGAACTAAACGCATTGCCTCCCTTAATTTATCTGGACCTATCAATGCCTGCGCCTCTGTGCGTAGGAAAGGTCCGAGACCCATAAGTTCTTCTATTGTAACTCCGTACAAAGGGTCTCCGGGCTGTCACTGGATAGCTACAGCTTCATTTACCAAACCTTGCCAGTGCACATTAAATAGTAATTGTTGATGTTGGGTAAAAATAAGCTTTACCACCCCCCGGGAATCTGAAGGCAATAATATTTGAGTACTCCAAATATAATCTAACATTTGTTTGACCAGCTCACTATGAACTCCAAACTGACTGACAGTGGAACGTAATTGCGAAAGTAATTTCCAATCCAAAGGTGTCACAAGTGCCTGCACTACCCCACCCCGTGCCACTTGAAACACAACCGGACAAGCCAGCTGTGAAACAGCCTGCAAAACGTCCTCATCCCCGCATTCCAGACCCTCCCTTGCCAAGGCAGCCCAGGCTTCCCTTCGTTCCCTTGCCATAGCCTCCGCTGGAGTCGTTTCCGCTCCAGGGATCGGCTCCGTGACAAATGGGTTGTTAGGGACCTTTGGCCTAGCGTTAGATTCGACTGGGGGGGCTGACGGCTCACAGCGGGAGTCTGAGGATACGGTGTCAGAGGGAGGAGGGGGAGACGGCAAATAGACCGTGGAAACAGCAGGTGGCACGGGAAGATCCTGCGGTCAGCCAGTATCATACATTTTATTCTGTTCGTGAGCAGCTGATGCCTGTGAGGCAGCTCTCTGCTCCGCTTGATACTGTAACAATTCATTATGAACCGCCCTCCATGCTTTCCCTAACTTCTTTGCAGTTTTATCCCTATCTATAGCTGCTTCCCACAACTTATCACCAAATTTACGCCATTCTGACAATTCATGCACTGTATGAGGATTTTGAAAACAGCCCTGTGCATACCCATAATTTAACAAGCCAGGAAGCTCTTTTTGTAAATCTATATCTTTAACCTGCCTTTTCCTTAAGAAGCAGGTAAATAAATCATATGCTGCTTGCCTCTCCATACCTTTAACGTCAACGCTGTTGCAGCCCTTCGAGGTTTCAGCAGCATGTATCAGTCAGGCACGTCTATACGTTCACCTGAGGCTCAGCGTATTTTCTTCGTACGCTTTAGCCGTTCCTGCTGCGGTGGGACCTGAACCACTCATCGCTCGACCGTGGTACCAGCCAGGCACATCTGTACGTTCACCTGAAGCACGGCGTACTTTCTTCGTACGCTTTTGCCGTCCCTTCCGCGGTGGGACCTGTAACCCCTGTGGCGCCGCTGGCATCACGTTGGGGTCACCATTTGTCGGAGTCAACCGAAGACAAGTCCATTCTATAATGCAACAAGTCTCATTTTATTAGTCTTTCAAGCACATATTTATAACACAGTTAATGAAGTTCATACCTATTGCAAAGCTTAGCTCCTTATTGGTTAGTGATTAAAAGTTACTCACACCCTAGTTTCCCATAGCATGCTTATCTTATGGGTGCAGCTGCAAGGACTTATTTTGCTCCTACTTTGCTCCTACAGATAAAGGCATTCCATTCTTATTAACCATTTCTACTACATCCTGACTCTATTCTAGGAACACTGATATCCTGTTCTTACTCATATTTTAACTAGCTAAATTTTCTCGTGACCCTTGTCTTGTAGCCAAGTTTCAATAATGCTCTCCACAGCAATGGGATTCAAAAGATATTCTAGAGCCCAACTAATTTTTACTCCTGCCGAGGGTTCATTCCAGATATCATCATCCATCTCAGATCTTTTAGTTCGTTTTAAATGCAAATTCTCTAAAGGTCCCTTAAAGGGTGATCTTTTCCAAATCGGGCATAATGTTGGCATGCCTAGAGTAATTTGTTTCACTTTACCATCTACTGGTAAGTGAGTCGTCCAGGTTCCATCGCTTAATGCCCAAATTAGATGTCCCGGACTCTGGATTGTATATTTTCTGCAACTTAAAAATGTTCCTCTTGAGATCATATAATCCTCAGTCAATTGAAGATCATTCCTGAGTCCTCGGCAGTAACACTCATACTTAATTGCAGCTGTTAAAGGGGGAATTTCCTCAATTACTTTACTTACTGTATTGCAATCAAAAACCTTTTCACACTTCCACCATGACACCGATTTCTCCTTTTCTCGTGACGAAGTTCCCCTATCTGCTACTGTTGGCCAAACCGAATAATGTGACCCTTCCCACATAAAACACCAAGAGGCTTTTGCCATGTATTGAAACTGGGAAAATACAGTCATGGACCAAACTGATCCCCAAGTAGGTTGCTCTTTTTGTGGAGTTTGAGTATCCTTTTCACATTTCAATTCCATTATCATGCGGCTCACATTTCTCCTTATTGGTTCATCATAAGAACACTATCCATAACCATATCCTGAATCTAGTCCTGTCCAACCACCACTAATGTCTACAAAATTTGAATTTAATAATTTTGTACACTCAGCCTTACTTCCCAGGGACTTCCTTTGTTTTTTTCTTTTTAATATATTTCACTTGTTCATACCATTGAGTCACTGGCCTTTGTTCACAATGAGTGGTCTCATTTTTATGTTCCAGGTTGGTCAGATTCATAGTTAAGATTCCCCATGGAATAGATTCACTTACTGTCCTTGGTATTGGTAAACAAGCAGTAATTTGTGTAACATTCTGCAAATTAGCAAATCCTTTAATCAATCCTAATATCAAATTTTCCTCAGGTGTTTGTTTGGGAATTTCAATCACTTGTTCTGTTTCTATTTGTCTTTTTTTCCTACTCACCAAGTCAGCCCATGGATTCACCAGTACTACCTTTCAGCATAGGATCCAAAGAACAATCGAAAGCTGGTATGAGAAGTTAGACATGTTTCAGAGGCAGTTTTAAAGTCTCTGGGTCACGGCTAGCAATCTTCCATGAAGTAGGTGCTTTCTTCACCCAAGTATAATGTATCCAAGCTTCTGATTCTGCAATCTTGATAGCTGTAAAGGTGGTTAACAGTATCTGGAAAGGTCCTTTCCAGCGCTCCTGCAGAGGTTCAGAAGTCCACGTCTTCACATAGACATAGTCTCCTGGTTGGAAATCATGGACGGGATTGTCCAGAGATAAAGGTCTGTTTCAAATTACTGCACTTCAAATTGCAGCCAAAGTTTTCTCTTAGAGAAAGCAAATAGTTATATACATCTTGTTTTCCTTTTACATGCATACTTGGATTTGGTTCTGGGGACTCATACGGTTTTCCACACAGTAACTCATAAGGACTGATTGAGGTTCCACTCTTTGGCTGAACTCTATTTCGTAGTAATGCCAATGGAAGTGCTTGAGGCCATTTTAGATTAGTTTCCTGACAAATTTTACTTATTTGTCTTTTTAAAGTCTGATTCATTCTTTCTACTTTTCCACTGGATTGTGGCCTCCAGGATGCATGTAAATCCCAGGCAATACCCAATGTTTTACTAACACTTTGGACTACTTCAGCAACAAAGTGTGGACCTCTGTCAGAAGAAATTCCAATAGGGACACCAAATCTTGGAATTATTTCTTGTAGTAACCACTTACTACTTCTTTTGCTTGTGTGGTGCGACAGAGAAGGGCTTCTGGCCATCCTGTAAAAGTGTCAACCCCCCCCAGAATGTATCGGTACCCATTTTGTCTAGGTAACTCCGAGAAATCTACTTGCCAATAATCTCCAGGTTCTGTACCAGATTTTGCCTTACCCATTTGGGCTCTTTTCTTGATTACTGGATTATTTTTCAAACATACCTCACATTTTGCAGCTATCATTTTAGCTAATCCTAGCATTTTAACTGACACTACCTGTTTCTGTAAAGAAGTTACTAGGGCTTCTACACCCCAATGACATTCCTGATGTCTTGTTTGAATTATTTCTCTCATCAAAATGGGTGGAATCACTACTTGTCCATTAGGGGTTACCCACCATCCAGCTAGATTTTTCTTAGCATTTAATAACTGGGCTAACTTATCATCTTCCTCTGAATATTTTGGTTTTTCCCTAGGAAGGGTTACTGTTTTTGAAGGAATTAATGCCATTTGTAATGCTTGCTCTTTTTCTACTTTCCTGGCCATTTTATCAGCCAGATTATTTCCAGCAATTTATTTTGTGTTTCCAACTTGGTGTGCTTTACAGTGCATGATTGCTACTTGTTCTGGTTTCTGAACTGCTTGCAATAATTGTAAAATTTCATTTTGATGCTTAATGTTTGATCCTTGAGAGGACAATAATCCTCTTTCTTTCCACAGGGCCCCATGGACATGTACTACCCCAAAGACATATTTAGAGTCTGTCCAGATATTTACTTTCTTCTTTTCACTTAGTTCTAGGGCTCGAATCAAAGCAATAAGTTCTGCTTTCTGGGCTGATGTGGTGCTTGCCAATGCTCTGGCTTCTATAACTGTGGTGTCTGTTGTTACCGCATATCCAGCGTATCGGACTTCTTGCTCCATGAAGCTGTTGCCATCTGTATACAATTCCCAGTCTGGTTGCTCCAGTGGTACATCCTTCAAATCTTCATGACTGGAATAAACGTACTCGATAGTAGCCAAGCAATCATGTTCCAGTTGTCCTTCTTCCTGTGTAGAACTTAAAAACACTGCAGGATTTACCAGGTTAGTTGTTTTTAGAATGACATAATCCTGTTCAGTCAATACTACCTGGTACTTTATCATTCGGCTCGGGGATAGCCAATGTTCCCCTTTCTGCTCTAAAACAGTTATCACCATGTGTGGGACATAGACTGTTATTGTCCTTCCCAAAGTCAATTTCCAAGCCTCTTGTATGAGCAGTACTGTTGCTGCCACTGCCCGAAGGCAGTTCAGCAACCCTTTACTCACTGTGTCCAGTTGTTTGGAGAAGTATCCGACTGGTCGTTTCCAGCTTCCCATCTTCTGGGTTAGCACACCTAATGCAAGGCGTTGTCTCTCGTGTACAAACAACTGAAAATCCTTGGTTAGATCTGGAAGTCCTAGGGCAGATGCAGACATTAAAGCACGTTTTAACTCAATGAAAGCCTTTTGCTGTTGTGGGCCCCATACAAAGGGAGAGTTCTTTTGGGCCTCATACAAAGGCTTAGCTATCAGTCCATAATTCATAATCCAAAGGCGACACCACCCAGCCATTCCCAGGAATGCTCTGAGTTCATGAATATTTTTCGGCCCAGGTATACTGCAAATAGTTTCTTTTCAACCTTTTCCCAATTGTCGCTGCCCTTTAGAAATTTCAAAGCCCAGATATATCACAGTCTTGCATGCTATTTGAGCCTTTTTCCTGGATACCTTGTACCCATTTAGTCCCAGAAAATTCAAGAGGTCAATAGTCACTAGTATGCAAGCAGACTTTTCTTCTGTAGCAACCAATATGTCATTTACATATTGTAAAAGCAAATGTCCAGGTCTTGGCTTATCTTGCTTCCACATTTCAAGCTCTCTTGCCAGTTGATTTCCAAAAATTGTTGGGCATGTTTAACACCGTATAAAATCCACTTCTGATACTGACTCAGTCTCTCTCTATGCTCCACATAATTTGGATCCCACCGCGGATCCCCCAATGTGCTAATAAACATCCTAACAGAGAAGTTTTCAGGATTTTGTCATTTGCAGCCAAATTACTCATACTTTTACTTTGAAACAAATGAGTTAACTTAGATGCCATTATATAATTGCTTTACAGTACAATATACAATCATTCAAGTCTGTCTCTTCGTTCTTCTCCAGCTGCACCCCTCGTGGGATAACAGAACCGCGGATCCAAACTCCACACTCGCTTCGTGCTCAATTGACGTCTCACTCTCACAGTCACATTCACACAGTTCCGCAATTGTTACCTTGAGTAAAAACATGTAACACAATAAACACAGTTCTTAATTACAGCTCAGCACTTCAGTACCCAGTCAAAACAAACGATTCCACAATATAACACACATGAAAAACTTCTAACTTCTTGTTAGAGGCACTACCTTAGAGAACACTATAGCATATAGGTTCTCTTGTCTACGCTATTGTCCAACCCTGCAATAGCTTTCGCTTATGACTTACGGGCAGACGCCTAGGCTTCCACTTCCACAAGTATCCTTTAGTCCAACCCTGCGCAGCTTTCACCGCGACTGACAGGCAGACGTACAGTGGGACTCTAACCCACTGGCGGTGGGACTCTAACCCACTCTTACTGTGGGACTCTAACCCACTTACACAATTACCAAAAGAAAATAAGTGTCTTACCAAAAATCCAGGGAACGTCGCGAAGAACCTTATGGATCGGGGATCGATGGGTATCCCCGAGAAATCCTCGGTGCCGGTTGGAACCGATCAGGTCCCCAACTCCTCCGGTCTCCTTCAGCGAGGTCCCATCTGGGTCGCCAAAACTGTTACCAAAAATCCGGAATAAGAAACTTATCAACACCAATGTGATGCGGATAAGCAGACACTTCTTTATTACGGCCGGGTGCGTGAGTGAGTTCTCTCACGATCAACGCACCCCATGCCCCAAAACCATACATCTTATATAGAGCTTACTCATACGTATTCATTAAGTAGTCATACATAAACATGTTATTTCCAAGAAATCATTAACATATTCTCCTCCTATTTCCAATTCTGCACAATAACTGTTAGAATCATCTGGAAATGAGTCTGGGGTGTCAAATGGGTGGGCAATCTGTGAATCGATGGACGCAATCTCCCCCTGCCAGAATTACCTTTTGCTTAAGGACACAGTTTCTTGGCAGGCATCTATAAACCGTTACAGTAGGCTTCCCTTTCTTGGCATCACCTACAAACCGTTACAGTAGGCTTCTCTTCCCATTGTTTCCCCATTCTCATTAATCCAGATTTTGACAGCTACATGTATTCTTCTAGTTTTCTATATAAGTATCATAAATCAGTTTACAGGTCAACTTGTACTTGTTACCTAAGTTACGGTTCCTACCAAATGATTTTGACCAATCCCTTCAGCCTTGGTACGAGGCTGTACAGGGATTTCATATTAGCATTCGGTTGCTGTGCAAGCATACTTTTCATTAAAATATTTCTTATAATCTTATATCATTAAAATAAAAACTATTCATAAACTATAAACTAATAATTAATTCTAACATATCAGTAACAGTACCAAGGCTGTCTCTCCAGCCTGGTGGAGAGACAGCCTTGAGAGAGAGACTGGTGCTACAGGCAGGGCTTTGCGTTCTTTGATAATGGCTGGTTTCATAGGATGCCAGTCGAGACAGTGATTTGTGGGGAAGGCCTATCTCGCAGGGGTAAAAGGAGGCTGGGGCAGGAATTGGCAGGGCTCATTTGGAGAGCTTTAAACTAGATTGGAAGGGGGAAGGGGTCACAGCTGGGCTTGTGCCAGTGGGGCAGTACTCTAGAACTGATGAAGGCCGGGAGGCCTCCCACCCCCCTAGGCTGAAATTGGTGCACTTGGCTTGCTCCCTGAAATGCCTGTACACCAATGCACACAGCATGGGGAATAAGCAGGAGGAGTTAGAAACCCATGTTCGGTCAGGGGATTATGATCTGGTGGCAATTACAGAGACATGGTGGGACAGCTCACATGACTGGAATGTGGCCATGGATGGCTATGTCCTTCTCAGGAAAGACAGGTCAGCAAGGCGAGGTGGTGGAGTTGCTCTTTACGTGAGAGAGCAACTGCAGTGTATTGAGATCTGTCCAGGGGCGGATGAGGAGCGAGTTGAGAGTCTGTGGGTGAAAATCAAGGGGCAGGCTGGTAGGGTTGATACTGTTGTGGGTGTCTATTACAGGCCACCAGATCAGGGTGAGGAGGTTGATGAGGCCTTCTACAGGCAGCTGAGAGCAGCCTTGCAATCAGGCCCTGGTTGTTGTGGGGGATTTTAACTACCCTGATATTTGCTGGAGGGACTACTCAGCCAGCCACCCACAATCCAGGCGGTTCACTGCCTGGGCTGCAGTGATCATGAGATGGTGAAGTTCAGGATCTCATGTGGCATAAGCAGAATTACAAGTAAAATTGCAACCCTGGACTTCAGGAGGGCCAACTTTGGCCTTTTCAAGCAATTGTTAGGGGAAATCCCATGGGACAGGGTACTTGAAGGTAAAGGGGCCCAAGATAGCTGGTTAACATTCAGGGACTGCTTTTTCCTAGCTCAAGATCGAAGCATCCCGATATGTAGGAAGTCAGGGAAGGGAGCCAGGAGACCTGCTTGGTTAAACAGGGAACTGCTGGGCAAACTCAAGTGGAAGAGGAGAGTTTACAGATCATGGAAGGAGGGGTTGGCCACTTGGGAGGAATATAAGGATGTTGTCAGAGGTTGTAGGGAGGCAACTAGGAAAGCCAAGGCCTCCTTAGAATTAGATCTTGCCAGAGGGGTCAAAGACAACAGAAAGAGCTTCTTCAAATACATAGCAGATAAAGCCAACATTAGAGGCAATGTAGGCCCACTGATGAATGAGGTGGGTGCCCTGGTGACAGAGGATACAGAAAAGGCAGAGCTATTGAATGCCTTCTTTGCCTCTCTCTACTCTGCCGGAAGCTGTCTT
Organism: Caprimulgus europaeus; assembly: GCA_907165065.1. Next base: position 17,797,422 of record OU015537.1, read on the forward strand.
GAGGAGCTCTGTACCCTGGAGACCCCAGAGGGAGTCAGGACAATGGAGGAGTTTGCCTTGGTTGATGAGGACTGGGTCAGGGACCAATTAAGCAATCTGGACATCCATAAATATATGGGTCCAGATGGGATGCACCCACGGATGTTGAGGGAGCTGGCTGAAGTCATTGCTAGACCACTCTCCATCATCTTTGCTAAGTCGTGGGGAACGGGAGAGGTGCCTGAGGACTGGAGGAAAGCAAATGTCACTCCAATCTTCAAAAAGGGCAAGAAGGAGGACCCAGGTAACTACAGGCCGGTCAGCCTCACCTCCATCCCTGGAAAGGTGATGGAATGACTTATCCTTGGTGCCATCTCTAGGCATATCAAGGATAAGAGGGTCATTAGGGGCAGTCAGCACGGCTTCACCAAGGGAAAGTCATGCTTGACCAACCTTCTAGACTTTTATGAAAACACAACGAGGTGGCTTGATGATGGTAGAGCAGTGGATGTGGTCTATCTTGATTTCAGCAAAGCATTTGACACTGTCTCCCACAGCATCCTCGCTAACAAATTGACGAAGTGTGGATTAGATGATCAGGTAGTGAGATGGACTGTGAACTGGCTGGTGGGAAGAAGCCAGAGAGTAGTGGTCAATGGGGCGGAGTCTAGTTGGAGACCTGTGTCCAGTGGAGTCCCCCAAGGGTCAGTACTAGGACCAGTATTATTCAATATATTCATCAATGACCTGGATGAGGCAATAGAGGACACTGTCAGCAAGTTTGCTGATGATATAAAGCTGGGAGGAGTGGCTGACACAGCAGAAGGCTGTGCTGCCATCCAGAGAGACCTGGACAGGCTGGAGAGCTGGGCAAGGAAAAACTTGATGAAATATAATAAGGGCAAGTGTAGGGTACATCTGGGCAGGAACAATCCCAGGTTCCAGTATAGGTTGGGAAATGATCTCCTAGAGACCAGTGTAGGGGAAAGGGATCTGGGAGTCCTGGTGGACAGCAGGATGACCATGAGCCAGCACTGTGCCCTTGTGGCCAGGAAGGCCAATGGCATCCTGGGATGCATTAGAAGGGGTGTGGTTAGTAGGTCAAGATAGGTTCTTCTTCCCCTCTACTCTGCCCTGGTGAGGCCACATCTGGAATATTGTGTCCAGTTCTGGGCCCCACAGTTCAAGAAGGACAAGGAGCTGCTTGAGAGAGTCCAGCGAAGAGCCACCAAAATGATTAAGGGAGTGGAGCATGTCCCTTATGAGGAAAGGCTGAGGGAGCTGGGCCTCTTTAGCTTGGAGAAGAGGAGGTTGAGGGGGGACCTCATTAATGTTTATAAATATTTGAAGGGTGAGTGTCAAGAGGATGGGGCCAGGCTCTTCACAATGATGTCCAATGATAGGACAAGGGGCAATGGGTGTAAGCTGGAACACAAGAGGTTCCGCTTAAATTTGAGGAGGAACTTCTTTACTGTGAGGGTGACAGAGCACTGGAACAGGCTGCCCAGGGAGGTTGTGGAGTCTCCTTCTCTGGAGACATTCAAGACCCGCCTGGATGCCTTCCTTTGTGAACTCATCTAGGTGTTCCTGCTCCGGCAGGAGGATTGGACTAGATGATCTTTCGAGGTCCCTTCCAATCCCTAACATTCTGTGATTCTGTGATTCTGTGATTTCAACTTTTCCCCCCAGTAGGCTGGGGTGGGGAATGTTTTGGGAGGGGACATAGCCAGGACAGCTGACCCAAACGGACCAAAGGGATATTCCATACCATATGAGGTATGCTCAGAAATAAAAGCAAGGAGAACGGAGGGGGAAGGGAGGGCATTCGTTACTTCCGTTTGTCCTCCGGGAACCGCAACGCGTATGAAAACCCTTGCTTCCCGGGAAGTGGCCAAACATTGCCTGCTGATGGGAAGTAGAGAATAAATATTTTGTTCTTTTGCTTCTGCGCGCGCAGCTTTGCTTTGCTTCTATTAAACTGCCTTTGTCCCGATCCACGAGTTTGTTTTCTTGTGTTCCATCTTATTTTCTCCCCTCCCCATCTTGCTGAGGAGGGGGGTGATAGATTGGGTTTTGGTGGGCATCCAGCCTCTAGTCAGGGTCAACCCACCACAGCGACCCAGATGGGACCCTCTCTGCCCGGCTGCAGGATCCATTGAGAACAGGACTACCTTGGGTACCCCTGGATACTTCTCCGGAGGGACTCCTCACGTCAATCGGCTCACTGCAGGAGCAGACAAGGACCGTCAATCAGAAGGTATTCTTTTTAAATTTAATTTTGATTTGGTATTTGGTTTTGGTTTTGGGAACTGGTTCATTTGGTGGCTACCCGTTAGTCATTACTGTTTTAATATAGGGTGAGCCGTATGCGGGACTGCTAGAGTCTTATTACACATATATCTGATATCTGGTAACTCTGTAAGTTTGGTATGCCTCTGCTCGCCTGCCTGAAGTTTTAAAGGGGTGAACGGATGTCTGATAAAATTCCTTGGTAACTCTGTATGTTTTGTCCCTCCATTTGCCTCCTTAAAACAGGTAAATGGAAATCTGGTAAAAGAATTGTTTCAGTTTGTTATTGCTTCGAAGGCATTTGAAAGTTTGTGACTGTTTGTTTAACTTTATATTGGAAATTGTTTGAGTGTGTGTGACATGTACAAATATGTACAAAGCGAGTGCAGAGTCCGGATCTGCAGTTCTGTTATCCCGCGAGGGAAACAGCCGGAGAAGGATGAGGTGACTGATATATCATTGCAAGCAACCCTTCGGGAGTAAATGTGAGAGATCAAGTGGTGTTGTATTTCATCCACAAACTGAGAAAATATCAAACTTGGTTGTGGGAAGAACAACTTATTGTAACTTTGTTGAAAGTCGGAGGGCTTGTGAATTTAGCTTCCAACTGAAGTATACAGATTGTTATGGGAATATATCACCTCTCCCCTGTAAAGGGAAACCCCCCCTGCCGTTATTATAGAAACAAAAAAGCAGTGGGAAGTGAGTGCTTTAGTGTTGTTATCGGTGGAGTGAAGCAGTAAATATGGGAGGAAACCAGAGCAGAGGATTCTTAAAGAAAAGCCCGCTAGGGTGTATCTTGCAACATTGGAAAGATATAGGGGGTCCAACAGGTGGTACAACTAATAGAAAAACTTTAATGAAGTGCTGTAATCAGTGGTGGCCGTTATATAAATTAGATGATGGTGAAAAATGGCCTGCTAACGGGACACTAAATTACAATACTTTCTTACTACTCATGTTATTTTTGAGACGAGAAGGAAAATGGGTTGAAGTGATGTATGCTGATATGTTTTTCACCCTGAGGAATCACCCTGAATGGCAAAAGTGCAGCATTAATTTAGCTCCTCAGGACCCCCTTGTGTTGGCACTGGAAAAGGAACAGAAAAAGGATCAGGGCAGGTTAAAGCGGTGTTGTTCGGCATGTAGTATTGGAGAGAGGTGTTTGAAGATAAATGTTCGGGAGAAGGAGGCAGAGAGAGTTGAGGATTATTCACTCCCACCCCCTGAAATACTAGAGGGATTCCCTGGAGAGGAAGAAGATCAAAGAAAGGGGGCAGCGGGAGGTAGTACCCCTATCACTGCCCGAACTTGTAGCAAAACGGGTCCAATCCCGGGTCCAATCATACAGGCACCACTCAGACAAGCAATGGGGCCAGGGGGACCAATTCAACTCAAAGTTCCCTTTAATACAAGTGAGTTGGACTCTTGGAAAAAGGTGGTTAAAAAGTACCAGGATGACCCTTCAGCAGTTGCTAAGAGATTTGAGCTAATAGTTAAGAATCAGAATCTGGACTGGGGAGATATAGATTTGATGTTGGATGCAATGACGGAAATGGAAAAACAGTTGGTCATAAAAACAGCCTGTAACCAAGTACAAATACTAATTACTGCCAATACTTTGGCTGGAGTAATTGATAAATATTTGGGTCCCCCTAACCGACCTGAATTGGGACCCAAATGATAACGCTGACTATAGAATGTTAAAACAGTACCAGGATTGGATAAAGTTTGGAATAGAAAATGCAGTTTCAAAAACTGTAAATTGATCAGCGTTATTTACTGTAAAGCAAGGTCAAATCGAAACCCTCACAGAATTTTTGGACTGATTGAGAACTGCAATGCACAAATATACTACCCTAGACCCCTCATCTGATGTGGGGCAGTATCAATTGGTAACATTGTTTTTAGGACAATCAACAGAGGATATTAGAAAGAAATTACAAAAGATTAAAGAACTGTAAATATGAGATTGGAAAAAATTGATTGAGGAAGCTTGGAGAGCATACAGAAATCAGGATAGTAGTGATCAAAGGAAGTTAGGAAAGATGATAGCTATAGCCACTACTGCTGCCTTTAACCAGCAGTATCAAGTCAGACCCTTGGGAAGGAGGAGCAGAAGTGGAATATGAGGTCAGGGAAGGAGGGAACCCAGTTCAGGAACTGGGATAGTGCTGAAACATGATCTGTGTGCTTTTTGTAAAGAATTTGGACACTGGAAAAAGGAGTGTCCTAAGAGGCAACAAGATTTTTGGGGATTTGGGACTGTGGCAGAGCTGGAGTGACGGGGACCAGGGGAATCCTCCCTAGCGGAGCCCTTGGTAAAAATTCAGCTAGGGAAAAAGGGAAAATCCTTAGAATTTTTGGTGGATACCAGAGCTACCTTTTCTGTACTAAATCAAGCTCTATTGCCAGTAAGCACTTAAAATGTTAATATTGTGGGAGCAACTGAACAAATCGAGAAAGCTTTCTTTTTGAAGCCTCTGAAATACAGAATCGGGAAGAGTGTGGGAATACACAAATTTCTCTAGTTTCCAGATGCACCGAGATCTCTGCTAGGCAGAGACTTACTGGAGCAATTGAATGCCAAAATAAAATTTGAAAATAGGGAAATTAGATTTGAAATTCCAGAAGAGAACCATGTTGAGATCCTGAGTCTGACGCTTTCAGAACCCAAAATTAAAGGGGAAGGAATTTTGCAAGAAATACACAATCAGGTATATCCCGGGGTCTGGGCAACAGGAATACCTGGAAAGGCTAAAAATGCTGAATTGGTCACTATTAAGCTTAAAGAGAAGGTTCGACCAGTAAGAGTTAAGCAATACCCCTTGAAATTGGAAGACAGAAAAGGGGTAAAATGCATAACAGAAGAGTTTATAAAGCATGGGTTATTGGTTGTATGCTCCTCAGAGTATAACACCTCCATTTTGCCAGTAAAGAAGCCAGATGGGAAAACTTATCGGCTAGTGCAGGATTTAAGAGCAATAAATCAAATAGCTGAATATTTACATCCAGTAGTGGCAAACCCTTACACCTTATTAACAAACCTAAAAGAAACCTATGAGTGGCTTACTGTGTTAGATTTGAAGGATGCCTTCTTTTGTCTCACCTTGGCTCCTGAAATCTGCAGTTTATTTGCTTTTGAATGGGAAAAACCCGATACAGGGAGGAAAACCCCACTAACCTGGATAGTGTTACCTCAAGGATTTAAGAACAGCCCTACCATTTTTGGAAATCAGTTGGCTAAAGAATTAGAAACCTGGGAAAAGTCCTCTGGAAATGGAACTATCCTGCAATATGTGGATGATATCTTAATAGCCACGGAAAGGGAGGAGGACTGTAAAACCTGGACTGTAAGCTTGCTAAATTTTCTGGTTATCGAGTATCGTTGTAGAAAGCACAAATCCTGAAGAAGGAGGTGATCTACCTTGGATTTGTGATTTCGAAGAGACAACAACAGCTTGGAAATGACCGCAAAGAGGCCATCTGCAGAACCCCAGAACACACCACGGTAAAAGAACTGCAAACCTTTTTGGGAATGACAGGTTGGTGTCATCTGTGGATTGCTGATTATGGACTATTGGTTAAGCCTTTGTATCAATTATTGAAGGAAAATCAAAAGTCATTGATCTGGACTGATGAGGCAAAAAACGCCTTTAGAGACTTAAAATTGGAACTGATGAGAGCCCCAGCTTTGGGATTGCTGGATGTAACAAAGCCCTTCTGGCTGCTCTGTTACAAGAGGCAAAGAGTGGCTTTGGGAGTCCTGGCTCAAAGGATGGGGCCCTACAAGAGAGCAGTTGCCTATTTCTCCAAACAACTAGATGAGGTCAGCAAAGGATGGCCAGGGTGCCCCCGAGCTATGGCAGCAGTGGTGCTAATCATACAAGAGGCCTGGAAGTTTACCCTGGGCCAGAAGTTGATTGTGCACACCTCACATGCTGTGATCACAGTTCTGGAACAAAAGGGAGGACATTGGCTCTCATTAAGTTTTTAAAATACCAAGCAATATTAACTGAACAAGATGATGTAGAACTTATCATCTCCTCTATTGTTAACCCTGCTTCTTTTCTGAGTGAAAAACAGGAACCAGATGCTGTGTCTCATGATTGTATAGAGACTATTGAAATGGTATACGCCAGCAGACCTGACCTGAGAGAAGAGCCTTTGGAGGAAGCTGACCATACCTGGTACACCGATGGCAGCAGCTTCATTAGGAATGGGGTTCGGAGTATGCCATGACCACTAAGGAACTGGTGATAGAAGCTAAGTCCTTACCTAAAGGCACCCCAGTGCAACGAGCAGAAATAATTGCCCTGATAAGAGCACTGGAACTTGGAAAGGGACAGCAAATCAACATATGGACGGACCCTATAAAAAAACTTTCGAGGTAGTTCATGTTCATGGGGCAATTTGGAAGGAACAAGGACTTTTAACTGCCCAAGGGAAACACATAAAACATGCAGATATGATCCTGCAACTTTTGGAAGCAGTGCTGTTGCCACTCAATGGTGGCAATTATGCATTGCAAGGGACATCAAAAAGGTAACACTGACAGGGAAATGGGAAACAAATTGGCTGATTATGAAGTAAAATGGGCAGTGGAACAAGATGAGGTATTAAGTTTGATCCCTGAAAAGTCTTCGCCACTACCAGAATCAGCAGACTGATGAAAAAGATCAAAAGCTAATCAAAGATCTAGAGGCCAAAATTACACCCTCTGGGTGGGCTGAATTAGAGGAAGGAAGAGCGGTAGTCCCTTTCAGAATGCTATGGAAATTGGCAAAAACAGAACATGAAAAAACCCATTGGGGAAGGGATGCCCTTTATACTTCACTTTCAAAACAGATAGTAGCAAGAAGTATGTTCCATAATGTGAAAACAGTAGTGGAGAGATGTGAAGTATGCTTGAAGAATAATCCTAAAGGAGAAAATTGGGTGCGATTTGGAGCAATTGAAAAGGGAAATGTTCCGGGCCAGACATGGCAAATAGATTTTTCGGAACTTCCTAGAAAAGGGGGTTACCAATATCTATTGGTCTTAACTGATACCTTTTCTGGATGGCCAGAAGCATTTCCTTGCAGGACCAACAAGGCACGGGAGGTCACAAAAATACTCCTGAACGTGATCAACCCAAGGTTTGAAGTGCCTGAAGTAATATCTTCAGATAGAGGGTCACACTTTATATTTAAGGTGGTCCAACAAGTGAGCAAATTTCTGGAAATCAATTGGAAATTACATGTACCTCATCAGCCACAGGCTAGCGGCCAAGTAGAGAAAATAGAATTATATACTAAAAACCCAACTAGGTAAAATTTGTCAGGAAACCAATTTAAGGTGGGATCAAGCTCTCTTGAACAAAGCCAAGGACCCAGGAAAAACTAAGTCCATTCGAACTGCTATATGGGAGACCTTTCTAAACAAGGTATCAGGGACAAGACCTAAATCAAGTAGGTGAAGTCAGTTTACAGCAATATTTGATTGCATTGGAGAAACAATTACATGAAATAAACAAACTGGTAATGTTTAATCGATCATGGGAACTGGACTCCCCAGTGCATCCCTTTAACTCTGGAGACTGAGTTTATGTTAAAAATGTTACAGGTGACCCCCCAGAGGAGAAGTGGAGTGGACCGTTCCAAGTACTGCTCACGACTTTCACAGCAGTTAAGCTCGAGAAGCACACCGCATGGATAAAGTATTCAAGAATTAAGAGAGCTCCTGCCCCTTGGACATTTGAACAGCACTCATCCCTTAGGATAAAGCTCAAGTGAACAACATGACTGGTTTGGTTTTATGAGTAATGATCATATTCATGAATCAGGTTAGCTGGATTGAGGGGTAGGACCAGAATTTGCATTTATCTTTGGTTCAAGACATTACCAGAGTTCTGAACAAAAGTAACTGTTGGATCTGCACCCAAATACCTAAAAACTCTAACAAGGGAATATCTTTAATAGGGGCACCAATCCCAGCCAGTACATCATAGACCAAGTTGTGGGCAAACACTACAATTGACAACATAATAGAAGATAAGCCTCTAGATTTGAATAGCAATATCTCTGAAAATACCCCAAGCTATTGTACTTGTGTGCAAAGATGCTCACCACCAAAAGACAAAGGGAAATTGGATTGTAAATTTCCTGGGGAAAAGGTGGGTAAGTACGCCCACTGTAATCGAACCACTGATATAGCTTACCCCTTTCAATGGCCAGTACCCAACGGGAAGGGCTGGTATTGGATATGTGGAAATACAGCATTGTGGTGGGTTGACCCTGGTTAGATTCCAGATGCCCACCAAAGCCCACTCTATCACTCCCCCTCCTCAACTGGGCAGGGGGAGAAAAATATAACGAAAGGCGCGTGGGTGGAGACAAGAACGGAGAGAGATCACTCACCAATTACTGACACGGGCAAAATAGACTCAACTTGGGAGAAAAACAAATTTACTTTATTACCAATCAAAATCAGAGGATAATGAGAAGTAAAACCAAATCTTAAAACACTTCCCCCACCCCTCCCTTCTTCCTGGGCTTAATTTCTTTCCTGATTTTCCATGTCCTCCCCCCAGCTGCACAGGGGGACAGGGGACGGGGGCTGAGATCAGTTCATCATATGTTGTTTCTGCCACTTATTCATCCTCAGGGGGACTCCTTCCCCTGCACCAGCGTGGGGTCCCTCTCACAGGAGACAGTCCTCCACCAACTTCTCCAACTTGAGTCCTTCCCATGACTGACAGGTCTTCACGAACTGCTTTATCATGGGTCCATTCCATGGTGTGCAGTCCTTCAGGAAGGGACTGCTCCAGCGCGGGTCCCCCACGGGGTCACAAGTCCTGCCAGCAAACCTGCTCCGGCGTGGACTCCTCTCTCCATGGGCCACAGGTCCTGACAGGAACCTGCTCCAGCGTGGGCTTCCCACAGGGTCACAGCCTCCTTCCGGCATCCACCTGCTCCGGTGTGGGGTCCTCCACGGGCTACAGGTGGACAACTGCTCCATCATGGACCTCCATGGACTTCAGGGAGACAGCCTGCCTCACCATGGTCTTCATCACAAGTTGCGGGGAAAATCTCTGCTCTGGCACCTGGAGCACCTCCTCCCCCTCCATCTTCACTGACCTCGGTGTCTGCAGAGTTGTTTCTCTCACATCTTCTCACTCCTCTCTCTCCAGCTGCAACATGTGCAGCTTTTTTTTCCTCTCTTCCCTTTTTTTTTTTTTCTTAATTATGTTATCACAGAGGCGTTACTGATTGGTTCAGCCTTGGCCAGCGGCGGGTCCGTCTTGGAGCCAGCTGATATTGGCTGTGTTGGACATGTGTTGGACATACCCCTATGTATGTGTGTGTGACTGTCCCCGCTACCAAAACCTTGCCACGCAAACCCAATACAAGCACGAAAGGTGCTTCTGGAAAACTGGAAGGAGGTCTGCACTCTAAGTGCTGTGGTACCCAATCTAGCCATAGTAGAAAAGATTGATGAGCATTCTTCATGGTTACGATCTTTTTAAAAAAGAACAAGGAGAATGTCTAATGCAATAGCAGAAAGACCTACTGGATTTTATATTTTTGTGAGATGGTACTTTCCCTGATTAGGAGTGAGTGAATTAGAAAAGTCCATCATAAACATGTCAGCAGTAATAGAAAATATGGATAATAGAACTGTAGATACTATCCAGGCACTGCAAATTGAAGTGTCAAGTTTGTCAAAAGTAGTGATCCAAAACAGAATGGCCCTTCATTTATTATTAGCCTCACAAGGAGGCGTGTGCACAACTATAAATACTAACTGTTGCGTCTATATAGACCAAAGTGTCAAAATCTCAATGGACCTAAAGGAAATTTAGGAACAGACTAAAATTTTGCATGAGGTAGCCAAGGATGACACCTCATGGGGATTTGAAGAGCTGTGGAACAAAGTAACTTCATGGCTACCTAGCTTATCTTGGCTAAAAAAATTGTTTTTCTTTGTTTTCTTAGTTTTAGGAATATGTATTTTAGCATGTTTAGTCTTTCAAATCTGTAGTTGTTGTAATAGATTATGATTGTAAAAGAATTTACAAGTTGAAAGAAAAGGGGGGAGAATGAAAGAGTAAACCCTGAGAAATTAGAAACTAAAAGATTTATAGATCCTTTAGTTGCTTGCTTAATTAGATTTAGACATCACCCAGCTGTTGTAACACATCCATCCTCACAAATTGCTAATAACATTGGAGTGGGTGCTTATCACCTAGCTGTTTGCTTGCTTAAATCATTAAACTTACATCTGGCTCTTCTCAGCCCCTGAGAACATGATGGCCTTAGGACCTTTGCAGATGTTCTCCCACAATGTTGTCATGGGTGTCTAAGCTCTGGGAAGAACATACAGATAAGAGTTAATGACTGAACATTCTTCAAGGAATATTGTCCTAAACCCATGAGTGAGGCACCACTGAGCAAGGTGGAAGAGGAAATCAGTCAGTGGACATCATGATAAAGCCTAATGAAGACCACCGACTCATTTTATTGCGCAAGCGTGAAGGACATTTACATATGCTAAATAGCAATGAATATGCATGTATTAGGTCAATATAATGTGTGCTAAAACAAAGGCACACACACACACCCCTTGGGGGAGCGATCTCCGTGTGTGTCCAGTGCTGCAATAAAGAATACCTGCTTTCTAAAACTCCTAAACGAGTCTTAGAGAGTTTCTCTGACCGGCTTTCTCAGTATCAGTAATGCACAGAGGAAAGCAGGATTTATACGTGTTACAATACAGTTGCATAGACTGATCAAATTACTCATATTAAGGGGTGGGCTAATCAGTTACTATTGCTTGCATAATCAGTATATACTTGTCCCATGCAGGATCAGAACATGCTTGTCCTGTGTAGGTGGTGTGGATTTAAGGTTGGTTGTGTGTTAATCTTCATTGTTCTAAACTGACATCCCATGCAGGTCTCTGGGGGGGTTATAATGGATTCTTGGTCAAATGGATTCTGTTCTGGCTGTAGTTATACACTTGGGTTTTTTTGAAAGGTAAGTCTTATATTGTTTTATTGTCGGTATGGGGCGTTCTCAGCCAGTAAGAGCTGGCTTAGGTTGGGTCTTCAGGTCACATTGACCCTGAGGTAAAAGCTCATAGTCTCAGATAGTGCTCATTCTTCTAAGCCAATCATATTGCAGTTAGCACCTTGGCTTTCACAATTTCAAGGAAACCTTTTGCATAATTGGTGAATGGGATTGAAAAAGGAGCATCATGATTTAGTAAGTACAGTCAATGATACACTTCCTCCATTTGGATCTACATATCTTTCTGAGGTAACTTTTTCAGCTATATGACAACCATTAAAACCAAGTATCAAAATAAACTGAACTTAGAACTAGACCTTCAAATCCCCATATCATAAAGTAATAAATCAAGATTTTTAAAAATAATGAAGATTGATAATAATTTTTAGTGAGATCAGAAAGGTGATTTTGTACCATTAATAAATCAATGAATTAAATAAAAGTTTATTTAATCTTTATCTCATTTTTATTTATATTTTTGTATGTTTTGCAATGTACATAATATATTAGTACAGTAGTATATATATAAAAATTATAAATTAATACATATATACATAGTGAGGGTGCATGATCAAAAAAATTTGGAGATCACTTTAGATAACTGGAGGAAGCTTAGAATCATAGAATCAGAGAATCGCCTGGTTCAAAAAGACCTTTGAGATCCTCAAGTCAAACTGTACCTATCCACTACTAAACCATATCTCTGAGCACTCCATCTAGCCATCTTTTAAACACCTCCAGGGATGGTGACTCAATCATCTCCCTAGGCACCTCATTCCATTGCCTGATAACCCTTTCAGTGAAGAAGTATTTCCTGACATCCAATCTGTATCTCTCCTGGAATAACTTAAGGCCATTGCCTCTTATTCTATCACTAGCTACCTGGGAGAAAAGACACATAGCTGCCTCGCTACAACCTCCTTTCAGGTATTTGTAGACAGTGATAAATTCTCCCCTCAGCCTCCTCTTCTCTAGACTAAACAACCCCAGTTCCCTCAGCTGCTCCTCATAAGGCTTGTTCTCCAGGCCTTTCACCAGCTTCATTGCCCTTCTCTGGACGTGCTCCAGTGCCTCAATGTCCTTGTAACAAGGGGCCCAAAACTGGACACAGTATTCAAGGTGCAGCCTCACCAAAGCTGAGTACAGGGGAAGGATGACTTCCCTGGTCCTGCTGGCCACGCTGTTTCTGATACAAGCCAGGATGCCATTGGCCTTCTTGGCCACCTGTGCACACTGCTGGCTCATATTCAGATGGCTGTCAACCAACGCCCCCAGGTCCTTTTCCACCAGGCAGCTTTCCAGCCACTCTTCCTCAAGCCTGTAGCATTGCATGGGGTTGTTGTGACCCAAGTGCAGGACCTGGCACTTGGCCTTGTTGAACTTCATACAGCTGTTTGCAGCCCATTTTTCCAACCTGTGCAGAGCAAATCAGCAACGAGGGTAGCATCTCTGTGATAACATATTTAAGAGGGGGGAAAAAGCCGCTGCACAACAGCAGCTAGAAGAGAAAGGAGTGAGAATATGCAAGAGAAACAACTATGCAGACATCAAGGTCAGTGAAGGAGGGGGAGGAGGTGCTCCAGGCACCAGAGCAGAGATTCCCCTGCAGCCTGTGGTGAAGACCACTGTGAAGCAGGTTGTCACCCTGCAGCCCATGGAGGTCCACGGTGGAGCAGATATCCACATGCAGCACATGGAGGACCCCACGCTGGAGCAGGTGGATATGCCCGAAGGAAGATGTGACCCTGTGGGAAGCCCGCGCTTGAGTGGTCTCCTGACAGGACCTGTGGCCCCATGGAGATAGAGGAGCCCACACCGGAGCAGTTCATTCCTGAAGGACTGCACCTTGTGGAAAGGATCCATGCTGGACCTGTTTGTGAAGAACTGCAGCCAGTGGGAAGGACCCACATTAGAGAAGTTCATGGAGGACTATCTCCTGTGGGTGTGACCCCATGCTGGAGCAGGGGAAGAGTGTAAGGAGGAAAGAGTGGCAGAAACAACATGTGATGAATGGACTGCAATGTCCATTCCCTTGTCCCCCTATGCCACTCAGGGGGAGGAGGTAGAGAATTTGTGAGTGAATTTGAGCCCAGGAAGAAGGGAGGAGTGGGGGGAAGGTGTTTTAAGATCTGGTTTTATCTCTCATTATCCTACTCTGATTTGATTGGCAACAAGCTAAATTAATTTCCCTCAGTCAAGTCTGGTTTGCACGTGACAGTAATTGCTGAGTGATCTCCTTGTCCTTATCTTGACCCACGAGCCTTTTGTTATACTTTCTCTCCCCTGTCCAGTTGAGGAGGAGGAGTGATAGAGTGGCTTGGTGGACACCTGGCATCCAGCCAGGGTTAAATCACCACAGGGAAACAGCCGATATATGCTGGGCACGTAATATGGCTGGGTGCGAGCAAGTTAGGAGATTACTGAAGGGTGTTAATGATAACTTCTTGATGTGGGTGATTGATGAGCTGACTAGGGTAGATGCTGAGCTGAGCCTGTTACTTGAAAACAAAGAATTAGCTGATGATGTAAAGGTCAAAAGCCTTGGTTGCAGTGACCATGAGATGGTAGAGTTTAAGATCCTGAGAAAAGAGAGCAAAATGAATAGTAGACTGAGAGTCCTGGACTTTGAGCAAGCAGATTTAGGCTTTTTCAGGGATCTGCGTTGCAGGATCCAATGGGAGACTGCTCTGAAGTACTAAGGGGCCCAGGAGAACTGGGTGATGCTCAAGGACTACCTCTTCAAAGCACAAGAACAGCCCATTCCACTGTATGTAAAACTGAGCAACCTTGAAAGGACAGCATGGATGAGCAGGGAAGTCCTGACTGAGGTCAAGCATAAAATGGGAAGCATGCAGAAGGTGGAAATGGGAATGAACTACCTAGTTGGAATATAGAGACATTGCGCAAGTGTGCAGGAACAGGATTTGGAAAGCCAAAGCTCATATAGAATTTGAACTACTGAGGCATGTGAAGGGTGACAAGAAGTGTTGTAAATCATTGAAATGGCTTAGGCCCTTTGGCATAAATCAGAGAGAATTAGCAGAGATCTTCAGTAGGCCTCTTCTCCTTGAGAACTTTAGACAAAACAATTCTAATCAAGCTGGGAAAAAAGGGAGTATTCTGTTTTTGCCCTTTGAAGTTCAACTGAACAAACACCACCTGTTGTAACGAGGAGAGAGTTCTCAGGAGAATGAATAAGCCAATCAGTGTGGATTTATAAGAACGTATGTGGGCTTGGTTAACGAATTGTATATAAGAGACATGTGTGTGATCAATAAATGGGGAAGTCTGATGATTCTCATATTGAGCATCCGGATTTTTTCCCCCCGTCGCAACAAAGAAGGGCTTCTTCAGGTATGTGGGCAGCAAAAGGGAAGCTAAGGAAAATGTGGTCCCACAGTTCATTGGGTCAGGGGACCTAGTGACCAAGGAAAAGGCTGAAGTACTCAATGCCTTTTTTGTCTCCGTTTTCACTGGTAAGCTCTGCCTTCAGGCCTTTCAGGTCCCTGAGCCTAGTGTCAGAGTCTGTGGGAGAGAAGTGTTATCTACAGTAGAGGAATATCAAGTCAGGGATCACTTAACCTACTTAGACATGCACAAGTCCATGGGACCAGATGGGATGCATCCAAGGGTGCTGAAAGAGCTGGCCAATGTCATTGTAAGGCAGCTCTCTATCATCTTTGAAAAGTCATGGCAACTGGGGGAGGTTCTGGATGACTGGAGAAAGGCGAATGTCACACCCATCTTCAAGGACAGCACGAAGGAGGATCCAGGGAACTGCAACCCAGTCACCTTATGTCTTTCACCAGGAGGGTTATGAAGTAAACCATAGGATCACAGAATCATAAAAGAGTTTGGGTTGGAAGGGACCTTTAAAGGTCATCTAGTCCAACCCCCTGCAGTAAGCAGAGACATCTTCAATTAGATCATGTTGATCAGAGCCCCATCCAGCCTGACCTTGAATGTTTCCAGGGATGGGGCGCCTACACCCTCTCTGGGAAACCTGTTCCAGTGTTTTACCACCCTCATTGTAAAAAATTTCTTCCTTAGATCTAGTCTGAATCTACCCTTTCCCATCAATTAAATTGTATTTGGAGTTGTGTGGAGAACATGGCACTGTTGTGATATTTCATAGAACCGGTGTGGGGAGACGCTTGTATGTGCTTCTGAATTGGGGTGATGGGAAGAGCTAGGGATAGCTGGAGCATAAAGGACATGCTTGAGTCCTAATCAATGAAGCAGTGCAAAGGGGACAATGACAATTGCAGGTCTGCTCGGGGCTTTCCAACATGATTGATTGCTACATATTTATTGCAGGCAGAGACTCTCTGGCTTTGTGCAGATCTCCCAGGAACCAAGGCCATCCTGATAAGAAAAAGGCTCATTTAATCTAAAGTGCATGGATGGCAAGGAGCTGGGGCTGGAAAAGTCTACCAAACACTTTCAAGCCTTCCCTGTTGAGTTTATAGCTGTGTGCGTGCACATACATACACAGAATCACAGAATGGTTGAGGTTGGAAGGGACCTCTGGAGGTCTCCTGGTCCAACCTCCCTGCTCAAGCAGGGTCACTGAGAGCCAGTTGCCCAGGACTATGTCGAAATGGCTTTTGAATTATTTCCAAGGAGGGAGACTCCACAGTCTCTCTGGGCAACCTGTCTCAGTGCTTGGTCACCCTCACAGTAAAGAAGTTTCCTGATGTTCAGGCAGAACCTCCTGTGTTTCACTTTGTGCCTGTTGCCTCTTGTCGTGTCACTGGGCACCACTGAAAAGAGCCTGGCTCTGTCTTCTTGCACCCTCCCTTCTGATATTTGTATACATTGATGAGATCCCTCTGAGCTTTTTCTTCTCTAGGCTGAACAGCCCTAGCTCTCTCAGCCTTTCCTCATATTGAGATGCTCCAGTATACGCTGAGCAGTACAGGCAGTACTGCTAGCCAGTGGCTTTCTGTTTTCTGTGTGCACATGTGGCAATTCATGTGGGGCTGCCCTCCCTCCATTGCTTGTATGCTTTGGTCATAAGCTTTTTATAGGAGAAGGGAAAAAAAGATAAAGATGAGCAGAGCTCTGCCTGAGCTCAGCGCCAGGCTCTTGACTGCTGAGACATCTGTCACTGTCACTGCTGGGAGTGGGGGCAAGTAGAGTCTGGGGAAAGAAGGGAGCAAGGCCTAAGAGAAGAATGTGCCCTAGCATCTCAAGTGCTGTATGATGCAGGATAGCTTTCCCCTTCTAGCATGGCCAAGGGATACCCAAGGTGATTGGACTGAGGCCTGCAGCTGAGTGCTGGCAATGGGAGTGGGATGGAAAGAAGTGGAGAAAGGAAGGAGAGGTGAGAACAAAACAAGGGGAGAAAAGTTTGTGTGTCTGGTGGGGATGAGGCCCTCCCCTGTTCTGTCCTGTTGTGATAGCTTCACTGGGCTAGCCCTTGGCCAGCAGCCAACACATCCATTCACCCACTTCCCCTCCACCCCCAAGGGATAGGGGAGAGGATTGGGGAAAAGGATAAGGAGGCTTGTAGGTTGAGATAAGAACAGTTTAATAATAGAAATAAAAGAAAACTTAAAACCCCTCTAATATTAAAATAGTAGTGATAATGATAACAGTAAAAAAATATACAAATGAGTGATAACACAGTGCAACTGCTCACCACTCGCTGACTAAGCCCGGCCTGTTCCCAGATAACAGTCCTGGAGTAGCAACAATCCTGAACTGAAACCACAAACCTGGAAGAACAAGAGCCCGAGCCAAAGCCAGAGAGAATTACCCCCCTTTCCAGTCAGCCCTGGTTAATATACTAAACATGACGTGACATGATATGGAACATTTCATTGGCACATCCAAATGCCAGTTTTGGGTTTTGCTATTCACTGCGCTTCTCCCTCCCAGTCCTAATGCAGCTGTGAACCAGCCAAACACGATGGCCTTGAGCTCTAGCAGCAACTAATAACATTAGTATTTTTATCAAAGTTCTTCTCATAACAAGTCTTACACTTAAACCAAAACACAGCTATTCTAACTACTAAGAAGAAAATTAACTCTATCCTAGCAAAACCAGGACACCTGTGTAAGAGCTGATGTTCCGGAGAGGCACTGGCCCCCTCTGCTGCCTTGGGATCAGAGTGGACAGAGTTGGTATTGTTATGGTAGAAGTTTAAATTTTAGACTTACAATAGAATAAAATCATATATAAAATTGATAATCAAGAGAAAATTCTTGAAGCAGGGAACAGGGAACATGCTGAGCCAAGTTCTTGAGACAAGGTCATTAGAAGGTCTTTTCTTTCGAATCGGTGGTCCATGGTGTTCGCAAAAGCAACCCTGACTCATTTCAAGGCTTAATGAGCATGCGAGGTGGAGTTTTATGATAATGATTTCTGAGAATTCGCTTTGAATATGCATAATTATTCCAGGAAATATAATGAATATGTATGTTTTTGTGTAATATAAACTTTACTTCGTGTGCTATAGTGATAAGCAAACAAAATATAGCTAGATTTTAGAAAATGGGTTTAATTCATTTTGTCTGTATTAAGAGTTAGATTTTAGAAAATAAGTTTAGGTTTTTTTTGTCTGTGTTAGGTGGGAAACTTTTACAATAGCTAACAAGCTATTGCACGCTATCAGCAAAAGCCTTGCAACGCCTGGTATGTGAACATCAGAAGTCTGAAGCAAGAAATCCGGTTTTGGCTTGTCTTATGGTTTGGAAAGAATCTAAGAGGCTACTGAGCCTGCACAAGGAGAAAAAGTGAAAAGTTCATCATGAGGAAGAGTGCTGCCTTTGTCCCCAGGGGGTCTCTGCAACGACCACCACCAGGAAGCAGTACGCAAGTGCAAATGGGAGTGAACTTACGTTAAAGATTTCTCGGAACTAATTAGCCTAACCCAACCTAAATTTAATGAATATATATGTATGTATATTTTAAATAATGCCTTTGTAAAGGAGTCGGGGCACGCAGGGCTTTTGGAGTGATCCACCCTGTCGCCCGCTGGAGAATAAAACATACCTGCTTTATAACTCCCTACAAGTTGTAAGGTTTGATTCCGCACATCAATAGGGCGTGCACGATAGGTGGAATGATCTGCCCGTGCATTCAGTGCTGTAATAAAGAATGCCTGCTTCTTAAGACTACATTGGTGTTAAGAAGTTCATTCCCGATTTCGGTGACAGTATGGAAGCAGGAAGATGCAGGGTTGGCTGCGAGCTGAACACTCTTCTTTCTCATCGTGTTTAATTTATGCTGGGCTGGTGAGGCCGATGGCTTAGGAGGAAGGAAGCAACTTTTTCCCCTGAGAGCAGCCAGACCAGCGTTAGGGGATAGAGAACTTGCCTACATAGGGAGGGGAAAACGCACAAACACACAAAGGTGGATCTAATACATTAACAGGTACCCGCCGGGAAATCACTCCCCTCACTCAGGGCCGGGATTGAGAAGTGGACCTTGCCGTCTTGTACGAGGGAGGCCGAGACGGCAGAGGAAGTCCCCGAGGCAGAAGGGCGGGGAGGAGGTAGTAGACTTCAATCAATTCAATCAACCGTTTTCTTTCACTCCCCTGGTATAGTGTTGTTATTGTTTCCAGGGCGGAGGCGGGAGAGGTATAATAGCCTTCTATGCTGCCTTTGTTTTCTCTCTTGTACTGAGCTCTAGCCCTTTGAGTCGTGAGACACAGCTAATCTCCTCCCCTGCCGAGCTAGCAAGCTCAGTGCCCCCTGAGCCCGTACCGGGGGACAACAAGCGGTGGCAGCCCCCTTGCCTCACCGCTGCTACTTTGCAGAGGAGGGGAGACAGAAAGGAAGTTTGTTGCCATGCTCACCACCCCTCGTACGCTGTCTGGGAAGCTGGGACCCCGTCTGCTGCCAACTGCTTGGGGGCGGGCGAGGGGAAGTGATGAGCACCTCCAACTAGCAACCTTGCGCTGTGCAGCCCGACTCCCGCCTCTTTCCTTCCGCCTGCCAGCGGAACAACGAACGGAAATCCGCAAAGTCCAGGAAGGACGGCGCTGAAGATCTATCGGATCCCCTTCGCCAGAAGCGGGTAGGGGAGCTGGGCTCACTAGCAGATTGGTGGCTCCTTCCACCGTCTCTCTTTCCCCTCCTCCTGCGCTGTCGCCCTCCGCCGCTTTCTCCGTCGCTGCCACAGCCGTCGCCTCCCCCCTCAGCTCCTTTCCTCCTCCTGGAGCCCCCCCCGAATCCATTCCAGCTTCCTTAGCTTCGCCATGAACGGCGGCGCTGCTCATTTCCAGCAGCTGCCTCCCCCCACCCTCTGCCAGCGGCCGCCGCCCCTACACAGGCCGAGCCTCCCGGAGCAAGGAACTCGGAGCGAGGGCAGAGGCAGACACATCGCCGCCCCATGCACCAGAGCCCCTGTGTCAGGTAAGCGGTGCGTGTGAGGCGAGGAAGTATTTTGGGGCGGGGAAGGCTATCCTAACCCACCCCCCCACCCAGGATCGGGGGGAGAGACCAGAGTCGTGGTATCGCCCTCCATCTACCCACAGAGCTTGTGACCTTCTTGAGTGGTCGCCTCGCGACCCGGAGGATGCTGAGTCCCCCGGGGGTGACATGAGAGCAGCAGCGCATACGGGGGAGACGTCGGGGCTCCCGGAAAAGGGTCTGAGCAAAAACTCCGCTAGGGTTATACCAAAACAAATAAACTTGGGGCTCTTGTTCAAGTTTTGTATCTCCTGGCGAACAGCTGAAACTTTGGAGTGTATCGGGGGGAAAGAGAAACAGACTCACCAAAACCGGGGGTTGTTGGAGTCATCAGGACTGTGCTGAGAAGCCATTTCCTTCTCTGCGTATTTTTTCCTTGTATTTCTGGTGTTGGAATCGTTGAGTGGACTGGACTGCTGGAGAAAGTTTCTGAACTCTCTTGCTCCGTGTGGCTCAAAGGGGTGCATGGATCTTGCCACAGAGCCCGAGTTGGGTGTCAGGATAGAAGCATTTAAAGTTATTCCATCCTTTGAGACCTTTCATATATATATTGTGGTGGGTTGACCCTGGCTGGAAGCTAGATGCCCACCAAAGCCCACTCTATCACTCCCCCTCCTCAAACTGGGCAGGGGGAGAAAAAATATAATGAAAAGCTCGTGAGTGGAGATAAGGACGGAGAGAGATCACTCACCAATTACTGACATGGGCAAAATAGACTCAACTTGGGAGAAAAACAAATTTAATTTATTACCAATCAAAATCAGAGGATAATGAGAAGTAAAACCAAATCTTAAAACACCTCCCCCACCCCTCCCTTCTTCCTGGGCTTAATTTCTTTCCCGATTTCCACCTCCTCCCCCCAGCGGCACAAGGGGACAGGGGATGGGAGTTGAGGTCAGTTCATCATACGTTGTCTCTGCCGCTGCTTCCTCCTCAGGGGGAGGACTCCTTCCCTTGCACCAGCGTGGGGTGCCTCTCACGGGAGACAGTCCTCCACGAACTTCTCCAACTTGAGTCCTTCCCATGACTGACAGGTCTTCACGAACTGCTTTAGCATGGGTCCATTCCATGGGGTGCAGTCCTTCAGGAATAGACTGCTCCAGCGTGGGTCCCCCACAAGGTCAGAAGTCCTGCCAGCAAACCTGCTCCGGTGTGGGCTCCTCTCTCCACGGGCTACAGGTCCTGACAGGAACCTGCTCCAGCGCAGGCTTCCTGTGGGGTCCCAGCCTCCTTCAGGCATCCACCTGCTCCGGCGTGGGGTCCTCCATGGGCTACAGGTGGTCATCTGCTCCACCATGGACCTCCATGGGCTGCAGGGGGACAGCCTGCCTCACCATGGTCTTTACCACAGGCTGCAGGGGAATCTCTGCTCTGGCGCCTGGAGCACCTCCTCCCCCTCCTTCTTCGCTGACCTTGGTGTCTGTGGAGTTGTTTCTCTTTCATCTTCTCACTCCTCTCTCTCCAGCTGCAAAGTGTGAAGCTTTTTTTTCCTCTCATCCCATTTTTTTTTCTTAATTATGTTATCACAGAGGCGGTACTGATTGGCTCAGGCTTGGCCAGCGGCGGGTCCGACTGGCATTGGCTGTGTCAGCTTCTAGCAGCTTCTCACAGAATGCACTCCCATGTCTCTCCACCCCCCACACCCGCTACCACACTACCAAAACCTTGCCACGCAAACTCAATACATAAATATATATTTTCTTAGCATCAGATGTGGCATTATAAATTATACTGTTGGAGAAGAAATGCTGTAATTAAATTTGAGAGGGCACATTTCTTCTTAGTATAATCATTGCAATATAGTATCTTTGTTGTCTTCATATTTCCTAGCCTGTTGATATAATGTTTTTTTCTAATTGGAGATTACTGGGGTTTTTTTACTGTGCTTTTAAATATGTCTGTACTATCATATAAACTTTTGTTGTATTCTGAATAATACCAGGGCTGTGTAACTTTGATTGCAGTTACTCTGTTTAGCTGATCCTCCAAAATATTATGTGAGATTCAGTGATTGTCTATGGTTAGCTCTGATCTCTTTGGTAAAGAAACAGCCCCTTAATACAGCTAATCTGTTGATAAGTGTAGTAGATAGCATAAGTGTATGGATGATGTACTCTTAATTTCCTTAATAAGTAGCTGACTGCTTGCCTTCTTACTGTCCTTTGGCTTTATTGGTATTGGAAAGTGAACTGACACTTTTGTAAGCATCAAGTGTTTGATTTTTAGAATATTTATTTTGTGGGGAAACTTGCAGTCCTTCAAGAGTGGCATTCAGTTCCAAAATTACATGCATATATAAATCCAAAGCAGCCCCTAGCTGGTTGACTACTTTTTTCCTTTACTGTCAGCATCTTTTGAAATTATTCTTAAATTACTGTATATGTTGGTAACTCCAAAATGCTGGAAAAACATCATCTTATGGAAACCCTATCTTTCTTTCTAATAATCTCTGTGTATTGGCCATTTGATACCTGACTTTTTAAGTGTCAGGTCCATTTCCTGTTAAAAATGGTTACATGATGATATCCCACTGAGGAACAGCTTTTGACCACTCAATTAACTTTTATTTTGGAGCTATGTTTTCAAGACTGAGGCCCTAACACTTAAGTTTATGTGTTCATTTTTAAACGTGGGACTTCTCATCTAGACTGCATTGAGATTTCCCACATGATTAAATTTTAAACACAACTGTGCTTTCAGGATTGGGGACTTAGATGTTTTTTCACCATTGTTTGCATATGGCAATAAGAAATAGTATAATATATAATATGAAAACCTATATTTATAGCTATATAACTACATATCATAACCATATCTATAACATAGACTATATATATATGAAGTCAGTAATTATGCATTGGTGCAGGGAGCACAGCAAACAATGAGAGATCATTCTTTGGGATTGGAGCTTGAAGAAATATACTAATTAGTCCTTTCCTAGAATATATTTGTAACTGTGGTTATGTCTTGGAGAGTTACATAGATGAATCATGGAAGTCTGTAGTATGGATGTTTACACCATTAGAAATCTTACTCTAAAATTAGATATATTTTATACACAACAGGGTTCACCACTTTCTCTTGGAATTTGTTGTTGGAAATGTTTTAAAGGAATACCATGTTAAAAATTTAGAAAGCATTTTAATTTTTACATTTGAATTGGTTTATATATTGCAGAAATATCTGTGTATGTGTATTGGAGATAACTTCTTATATAGCTGTCTTTCCTCCTCAGTTATGTGGGCCTATCACAAAAGATGATATTTAACAGGAAAAAAAACCTCCAGATATAAGTGATCTCAGGAAGGGAAGTTTTACTTGACAAAAAGTTCATTGAAATTCTGCTGTTTAGAAATTGGACATTCTTGGTGTAGTTGAACAGCTCAGGTTGAAGTCTGATCCCAAATCCTCTTCTAGCTCTCCCACACTTCTGATAATCTCATAATAAAATTAACTTAGTGTATTACTGTGAAAGAAAAAGTTTTACATTGCCTGTGACTTGGAAACTCTTAGGTACAGTAAAGAACTAGAATCTTTATTGCTTGTTCAGTTCATTGCAGTCCTGGTAAGTGTGTACCAAGATCTTGCCATTGGATTAGGAGGAGTTCACTTTCTTTCTTGTCTTTTGTCTGAAAAAGGATGGAGATCCTGTGCTAAACATTCAGTTTTGTGCAATCTGTTAGAGATGATGTTGCAGTCAGAAAAGCTTGTTTGCAACTACGGCATTTGGAGCATTTGAGATCAGTTTGTTCAAAGAGTTTAGCTCCTTTGGGTACCAAAATTAAATGGTTAAGTTTTACAATGTGTTTGGATCCTCATAGCAGATGAACGTTGATTGTTAGTTATAATTTCAAACTTATATAAAGTGTATATGTATTATCATCTGTGATTAATCTAGTTTTAAGAAAATGTAGATATTTTACAGACCAAATCAGGTAGTGTGTAGATGGGGGAGAAGAAATTATTTCTATCCCACCCCCTACCCAGGGAAAAGACCCATTTTGTATCTGTGAAAATCTATTTAGTGCATTTAAATATTTGCTACCAGAGAATGAGTTGTGTACCTATTTGTGAAATTAGGAAGTTGAATTTTTTTGATGTTGCTGAAAATCCTGTTATTCATATTCTTGAAAACATTTTTTCCATTTTTGCCAAAAGGTAAAATATCAAGACTATATTATTAAACCCTCTTCAAATTTTGGGAGTAACTAAACAGTATTTTAAACATATTTTACAAGCAGTGCCCACAGAGATAGATGGAGACACACTTACATGCACACTCATAGAATCATAGAATCATTTAGGTTGAAAGAGACCTCCAGAGGTCATCTAGTCCAATCTCCTGCTCAGAAGTCTAATTAGATCAGGTTGCTCAGGGCCTTGAACACTTCCAAGGATGGAGATACTACAACCTCTTTGGGCAACCTGTTCCAGTATTTGACCACCTTCATGGTAATTTTTTTTTTTTCCTAATTGGAACATCCCACGTTCCAACTTGCGTCCATTGCCTGTCTTCCTATTGCTGCACACCTCCAAGAAGAGACTGACTCCATCTTCTCTGTATCCTCCAGTCAGGTAGTTGTAGACACATACAGAGACACTCGTGTACACACACGCAGAGGAGGACGCTCATGCAAATGTACACACAGAGGGAAATTCTCATGTGCTCACACAGGCAGACACTTGTGCACACAAACACAGGGAGAGTTGCACATGCACACAGGAGATGTATGTGCATACAGAGAGATATACGCAAACAGAATAACAACTTCAGGCAACTTAAAGAGGCCTCAGGTCTGCAGGCTCTGGTTATTATGGGGGACTTCAACTACCCTGATGTTTGTTGGGAAAGCAGCACAGTGGTAAACAATCATTTTAAGAGATATATTGAATGCATTGAGGACAACTTCCTAATGCAATTGCTGTCTGTGCTGACTAGGAGTGGTGCTCTTCTGGACCTACTGCTTACAAATAAGAAAGATTTGTTTGGAGATGTGACTGTCAATGGCAACCTTAGCTGCAGTGACCATAAGATCACAGTTTGACATCCTAAGGGGCACGAAGAAGACAAGTGGCAGAATAAAGACCTTGGACTTCAAAAGAGCTGTTTTCAACTTGTTTAGGGAACTGTTATGAGGGATCCAATGGAAGTCTGTTTTGGAAGGCAAAGGAGATCAGGAATCCTGGGAGATTTTCAGAGACAGCCTCCTCAAAGCACAAGAGCAGTCCATCCTCCTAAGCAGGAAAAGGAGTAGACATAACAAGAAACCAGCCTTGTTAAACAGTGAGCTACTGAGAGAGTCGCTCGCTGCCAGAGCAGGGGTGGACCCCCAGAGCAGGGGGTGAGTCTGCAGCCCGTGGATGTCCCCATGCTGGAGCCAAGAGCTGAGCCCAAAGAGGTGCGTGACTCCATGGGAAGCTTGCTTTGGAACATCTTGTTCCTGGACTTTCATGCCGGGAAGAGCAGCAGAGGTAAGCTGACTGAACCCCCATTCCCTGCCCCCTGTGCTGCTGGGGGGGGGAAGTAGAGACATCAGGAGCAAAGTGATTTGAGCCCAGGAAGAAGGGAGGGGTGGGGGGAAGGTGTTGTAAGATGTGGTTGTAATGTCTACTTAGATGATGTGCAAAGAATTAAATTGGTTTTTTTTCTTCCCCAAATTTGAGTCTGTTTTGCCCATGACCATAACTGGTGAGTGAGCCATTCCAGTCCTTCATTCTTAATCCTGTGCCCCCTTTGTTCTGTCTCCCACCCCATCTTAACGGGTTGGGGGAGTGAATGCAGGACTGCATGGTCCCTCTGTGAGTCAAACTACCACACTTGCCAACAAGGATGGGGTGGGAGACCATGTCAAACACCATGCTAAATTCAAGGTAGATTATCCACTGCTCTCCCCATATCCACTGAGAAAATGCACATGCAGTAGGAGAGGAGGACATTCATGAATATACAAAGGGAGAAAGATGCCCTCACACATGCAGACAGAGACACTTGTGCATGTATACTCACAGAGGCTGACACAGGGAGACACTGTATGTATACAGGGAGACACACATGAAACAGAGAGGGAGACATGGACACATGCAGAGACACAGATGTTCACACACACAGAGACATTGAGATTCATATAGACACAGAGGGAGACACCACCCTCCCATGCACACACAGAGGACACTGATGTATATGGATAGAGGGAGATGCACACACTTCAGAGAGGGAGATGTGCACACACAGAGCATGCATACAGAGGGGGACATGGATGCACACATGCAAGGAGATGCACGTGCAGAAGATGCACAAACAACACAGGGAGACAGATACGTACACAGAGATAGGAAGACAGGGAGATGTGTGCACACAGAGGGAGGCATGCACATAAACATACATAAACATATAGGGAGACAGTCATGAGTGCATGTGGACACAGAGATACTCGTGTACATGCACACTTGTAGATACTGATGCGTGCTCACACACAGGGAGACACGCATACACGCACCCCCACAGAAGGAGACACTCTAGATGCATATGTATACACAGATGCACAGAGGAAGACACACGCATGTGCACACACAGCTGGAGATGCACACACATATACCATTCATCTCTTCCCCTGTTCTGATCTTTTTGTTAGTATCAGTGTATAAACACTACTGAATGCATCTTGTAGTTTTTATGGTGAGGATATGTCTGGTAATCCTGTCTCAGTTAAAATGACTGATAACAGACACAGTAATGATAACTTGGTGTACAGTACAGACTCAATTCAGTGAAATGCAATGACATGCAGCAAAATGTAGCTGTCCTGTGTCTAAAAGCAACAATGCAAACATATTTAATTGTGACTTGAATTCAATATTAAAAACTCTTCATTTGCTCTTTGCAGTTGAATAGATATTTATATTTTTTTAACTCAGTCCATGTCCTAATACTTCCTTTTTATGTCTGCATTATTTTTCCATATTGGGAATTATGCTACAACACACATATTTTCATACCTATCTTAAAGTAGCATCAGAGACACTAAAAATATATTGTTTGTGCTGTGGGATACTTCATTCCAGGATAAAATTACTTAAAACATATTGCCTACTTATTTTCTTGTATTCTTCCTGCTTTATGTGGGTGTTGTGCTTTGGGACAGCTGGGGAGACCAAAATTTTATGTCAGAAGTTTTATTTATATGATGTTAAAAAGAATGATTGTTTTGTCACGGAAAGGAAATGTGTTGGGTTTGTGTGGGAAGGGGGGAGAAGCCATTTTTTTTTGCTAGTGGGGGAAGTGCAACCCTATGAGACCGAAAAGCTACCCTGGCTCCAAGGCGGACACCCCCCCAGCCCAGGTTGGGCCAATGAGCACTAGAGAAGTGAATCTATATTTGTGAGGGGAAGGACTGTCCTGAAAAGAAGAAGGTGTGGTACCTGGAGGAGAGGCCATTGACAAATAAAAGATGACCATCAGCCAAAACAAAAGGGAGACAGGGAGAAAGAGCTTAATTGCCAGAAAGAAGGACAAGGACCCACACCTAGTTCAACCGCATGGAGTAGGAGAAGACAAAAGGAAGTCTCCTGCAGCCCATGGAGATTCAACGATGGAGCAGAGACCCACGTGTAGGCCATGGAGGACTCCACGCTGGAGCAGAGAAGTTGAGCCTGAGGGCAAGTGTGACTGGAATTGTGACTCCGAGCCAGAGCGGGTGTGGACCTCCAGAGTAGGGGGTGAGTCTGCAGCCCATGGATGTCCCCATGCTGGAGCTGGGAGCTGAGCCTGAAGAGGTCTGTGACTCCATGGGAAGCTCGTGTTGGCACACCTTGTTCCCGGACTTCCATGCCGGGAAGAGCAGCAGAGGTGAACTGACTGTAACCCCATTCCCTGCCCCCTGTGCTGCTGGGGGAGGAAAGGTAGAGACATTGGTAGCAAAGTGATTTGAGCCCAGGAAGAAGGGAGGGGTGGGGGGAAGGTGTTGTAAGATGTAGTTGTTTTGTCTACCTAGATGAAATGGCAACAAATTAAATTGATTTTTCTTCCTCAAGTTTGAGTCTGTTTTGCCCATGACCATAACTGGTGAGTGAGCCATCCCAGTCCTTCATTCCTAATCCTGTACCCCCTTTGTTGTGTCTCCCGTCCCATCTCACCAGGTGGGGGGAGTGAATGCAGGACTGCATGGTCCCACTGTTACCGAAAATCCGGAGTAAGAAACTTATCAACACCAATGTGATGCGGATACGCAGACACTTCTTTATTACGGCCGGGTGCGCGAGTGAGTTCTCTCACGATCAACGCACCCCATGCCCCAAAATCATGCATCTTATATAGAGCTTACTCATACGTATTCATTAAGTAGTCATACATAAACATGTTATTTCCAAGAAATCATTAGCATATTCTCTTCCTATTTCCGATTCTGCACAATAACTGTTAGAATCATCTGGAAATGAGTCTGGGGTGTCAAATGGGTGGGCGATCTGTGAATCGGTGGTCGCGATCTCCCCCTCCAGGAATTACCTTTTGCTTAAAGACACAGTTTCTTGGCAGGCATCTATAAACCGTTACAGTAGGCTTCTCTTCCCATTGTTTCCCCATTCTCATTAATCCAGATCTTGACAGCTACATCTATTCTTCTAGTTTCTATGTAAGTATCATAAATCAGTTTACAGATCAACTTGTACTTGTTACCTAAGTTACGGTTCCTACCAGATGATCTTGACCAATCCCTTCGGCCTTGGTACAGGGATTTCATAGTAGCATTTGGTTGCTGTGCAAACATACTTTTCATTAAAATATTTCTTAGAATTAATCAATAGTTTATGATTAGTTTTGATTTTAATAGTATAAAATTATAACATATCAGTAACACCACTGTGGGTCAAACCGCCACAGGAGAGAATAATGCTTTATCAGGGTACTAATATACTAATAAGTGTGACTGTGAACATACAAACCCTTGGAAAATCTCAGTTAGTATTTTTTATAAAAAGCTTTTGCTCTTCTTTTCATGCTGCTAATATACCCTTTTCTTCATCCCCAATGTTACCTTGGCAAAATGAAACCTGCATGCACACATAATCTTTTTAACCTATGTTAAACCTGAAAGGTTTTAAAACTTTTTTTCCCCTCAATATTCTTGCACTTGAAAACCACTCATTGGGTCTTCTTATATGGTATCTGCTTCATATCAGAAATCCAGATAGAATGATGTCAGCTAAACATAGAATTGAAAACCTGAATGAGATGCAAAATCTAGAGGGAAGCCACAGATCCGAGTTTGGACATCCTGCCCTATCTCTCAGCAAGGTGGTCATCTGGCAATAGTTCCTGGCAGCAACCATCCCAAACCACATGCTGGTCGGAAGCCTGACAGGGGAAGGATTAGGAATGTTTTCAGTGTGACTCTAAGGAGATGATTTGGAATGTCTTACTTGGAAGAGAGAAGGATGATGCTACAAAACCATGGAAGGATACTCTACACTCCCTCTTCTTCAAACAAGAATGCAAAATGTCAGGGAGTGCCTTAAAAATTTTCTAGTGAATCTCCCTTCATGTGAACATGCTGATGTTGAGGTGTTGCTTTGTTGCAGAGGCACCCACAAAATAGGCAAGGCAGTTACTCAAAATGGGATTTATTCTAACCAAAATTACTTAGCACTCTGACAAACAATAGTAAACCACAAGTTCAGATGTCAGGCGGGAATAAACTACACAGTTGACTTAAGAATTCCTAAGTTTTCACAAACAATCCTTTAGAATGATGACCCAAAATGCATTCACAATTGCTCACCTATAAGATGAGGGTTCTCAATCCCAGGGAAGTTATCTTGGGTGGCATCCCGATCCAAGGGGAGAGTCCCCGACTGCAGACCTGCTGCTCCAAGGAGGACCAACTCGACTCACCCTCCAGCAGGGCTCTGTTTATACCCTAGTTGAGTCTGACCTGTGGTCATTTCTGATTGACTAGGGCCCATTCTCCAGTGACTATGCACCTGGCAACAACCACTGTAAGTGCATTAAAAAGCAAGGTAGCAAGGAAAGCGTGCGAAAGCAAGGGTGCAAAAGAATCGGGTTTCAACAGTTGGAAAGCCCTGATCTTTGTCAGAGTGGATGCACCTGTTACACAATCCACTCCATGACCACAGTCATAACGTGACTGGTTTCCTTGCAGTGGTGGTACAGTCACCTCTTGCCTCCAAAGTTAAAAGGGAGCACAGTCTCAGTGAGCTTTAGTGCTCATTGTGGATCATCATTCCTCAATTATTCTAATATCTAATATGTGAACAGGTTAAGGGGGTATACTCTACCATTAACACAGGTTTCACTACCGTGCACCTAATACAGCTTATTACAATACAAATTACAATAATCAGCTACAATCATTATTAAAGAAAAAACAAACATATCAAAACTTTCCCCAACCAATTAGTCCCCAGTACAGCAACAATTGCTTCTGAGTCTTTTGCCACTTTCTTCATTTTGTTGATCTGATCCTGAGGTAGCACTGACACATTTGGGATGTTGATGCAGCATTTGTCTATCAACAGATTTTAGATTCCACATATACCTTTCTCCTTTAGTAACATGCAGCATTAGTGTTCCACTGAGTACCATATTCGTCAGTTCCCCACGGAACATTAGAGTATAGCGCCATTCCAATCCCCACCCTGTGATGTCATCAATGGGTAGGAAAAATATAAGTTCAGCATTCGGGCGAATCCTACTATCATTTTTGCCACCACATTGTTGTCCAGGTCCTGGTTGTCACCATTGCCAGTAGGAGCACCAAGGCAGTCTGCTTTTCTATTGTCCTGTAAGGAAGCACAAAGCTGGCCTTGGCCTTGAAACCGAGCTTTAGGGTTAGAAGTCAGGGATTATCCAACAAGCACTAATATGGTGGGATTTTCTGCTTCCGTCTAGGGCTTCCCAGGCAAATAAGCCTCTGGGTTTTGCCAGGGTCGTGGGTACAGTGCAAATAGAGGGTAGTTTGACCATTATAGGTTGTCCCACATATGTCCATAGTGGGAACTGGTCCCTTTTATCATCTGGTATAGGGTTGACACCTGTTAACGGCCCCATAGGACAAAACACTCAAACTTTGGGGTTTCCACAACTTACCCAGCAGTTGTTTAACAATAAAGACTGCCTGTGGTAACCATATGTCACAGCTGTGGTGCGAGACATCAGCATGTCTTTTAATCTGATCATTGGTTTGTTCGACTATACCCTTAGCCTGAGGTTAATATGGTGTATAGAACACCCATTTAATGCCTTCCGCTCAAGCCTAGTCTTGCACCACTGGTAAAGTGACCCATTATCACTTTGAATGCACCTGGGAGTGGGTAAATACTAAACCGCTTTCTCAATGCTTTAACTGTCTGATCTCCAGTGGCAGTGCTAACAGCTGTAGCCATAGTCAGTCCTGACACCAGCTTTGCTCCTACCAAAATATATCTTTTCCCATGGGATGGCTTTAAAGGACCAATATAATCAATTTGCCAGGTGCTCCAAAGAGTCTTGTCTTGTTTGATATGCTGGGCTGGGGCCTGGTTTGGGTGGTTGGCCTTAAGCCTTATCCGACATTATGGACAAGCTATAAGAACTGCTTCACATATTTTCATAAACAGTGGCCATCCCTGGGACTGACGCTTGTAATAGAGGTCTCTTTTCCCTGAGTGGCCTTGCTTAATGTGCAACCACTCAACCAACTGTTCCAAATCTTTCTCTTTGCTATCTACTACCTTAATTTGGGCTAGATGATCTACCTGTTGATTCCATTTTGTGGCAGGGGTTATATCATCTATGTACTTATATATGTGGATGCCTGATGGCACTTCTAGGGTATCAAGAAGTTTAGCATTGTGGGCAATGGTAGGGGAATGTTTATAACCCTGAGGTAGTAGATTAAAAGTAT
Source organism: Caprimulgus europaeus (assembly GCA_907165065.1). Next base: position 17,829,064 of record OU015537.1, read on the forward strand.
ATTGCACTCCTTCCCTAGTGAAGGCAAACTGGGGTTTACCCTCTTAGGGGAATAATAAAAAACATATCCTTGACATTTACAGCGGCCATCCATGAGTGGGCAGCTGCCTATATTGCTGTTATTGTTGAGATTGTACTTGGGATGGCAGCCGTTAGTGGCAGGGTATTACTATTAAATTTTCTATAGTCAATTGTTAAACACCACTGTCCATCAGGCTTATGGACTTGCCAGACTTGAGAATTTTAAGGGGAATATTCACAGAATTCTGTGATTCTGTGAATGGGTGTGGCTTATTATCTGTCTCTTCTCCAGGTCATCAATCACTTCTGTAATCCCTCATTTAGCTGCATTTGGCAGAGGGTTTTGAGAGACACAGGTTACTTCAGATTGTGGTAGTGCAGGAGCAAGCTGCAGGGTCCTAACATGGATGGCCTCTGCTTCTTTGCTTCCAAAACGCCACACCTTGCCATTAGGTAGATCCCACTGCTTGCCCACTAATACATCAAATCCCGGTATATTCCCTTTAAGGGCTTAGAGCCACCTCCATGGCCGTCATCTGCTTTTCCTTAGGCAGTCAAAAGCGAGTTTGAGCTATGGGACATTTTTCTACTGCACTCATTGCCTCTATTATGTTAATAGTCTTTCTCAATGTTTCAATTCCTAGGTCGTCAGCTTGTTGCTTATTTGAGAACACTAATTTGGGCCCCAGTATCAATTAAGAACTCTAAATTTATTTGCTTCAGACCCACAGGGATATTTACATAAGGTTCCTTGTCAGCAGACCACAGGCAAGAATTCACCATGTGGAGTGGGCCGCCCAAAACTCAAACCTAAACTTCTATTTTTTAACCCATTCGGTTCTTCTGGCAGGGGCACGAAAGGGTTAACTGTGTTATCATGAGGAGGGACGGTTGCCTGTGTTTCTCCCTGGCCCCTAGTTTTCCCCTCTAGCAATTCCACCAGTTTCCGGATTGGATTGCACTGGATTGCACGTGCAGCATCGCCCAGGGTGCAGAATCACATAATCACAGAATGCTAGGGATTGGAAGGGACCTCGAAAGATCATCTAGTCAAATCCTCCTGCCAGAGCAGGAACACCTAGATGAGATCACACAGGAAGGTGTCCAGACGGGTCTTGAATGTCTCCAGAGAAGGAGACTCCACAACCTCCCTGGGCAGCCTGTTCCAGTGCTCTTTCACCCTCACAGTAAAGAAGCTCCTTCTCAAGTTTAAGCGGAACCTCCTGTGTTCCAGCTTACATCCATGCCCCTTGTCCTATCATTGGACATCACTGAGAAGAGCCTGGCTCCATCCTCCTGACATTCGCCATTCATGTATTTATAAATATTAATGAGGTCCCCCCTCAGCCTCCTCTTCTCCAAGCTAAAGAGGCCCAGCTCCCTCAGCCTTTCCTCATAAGGGACATGCTCCACTCCCTTAATCATTTTGGTGGCTCTTCCCTGGACTCTCTCAAGCAGTTCCCTGTCCTTCTTGAACTGTGGGGCCCAGAACTGGACACAATATTCCAGATGTGGCCTCACCAGGGCAGAGTAGAGGGGGAGGAGAACCTCTCTTGACCTACTAACCACACCCCTTCTAATGCACCCCAGGATGCCATTGGCCTTCCTGGCCACAAGGGCACAGTGCTGGCTCATGGTCATCCTGCTGTCCACCAGGACTCCCAGATCCCTTTCCCCTACACTGCTCTCTAGGAGATCATTTCCTAATCTATACTGGAACCTGGGGTTGTTCCTCCCCAGGTGCAACACCCTACACTTGCCTTATTATATTTCATCAAGTTTTTCCCTGCCCAGTTCTCCATAAAAGTCTAGAAGGTTGGTCAAGCACGACTTCCCCTTGGAGAAGCCGTGCTGATTGCCCCTAATGACCCTCTTATCCTTGATATGCCTAGAGACGGCACCAAGGATAAGTCGTTCCATCATCTTCCCAGGGATGGAGGTGAGGCTGACCGGTCTGTAGTTACCCGGGTCCTCCTTCTTGCCCTTTTTGAAGACTGGAGTGACATTTGCTTTCCTCCAGTCCTCAGGCACCTCTCCCGTTCCCCACGACTTAGCAAAGATGATGGAGAGCGGTCTAGCAATGACTTAAAGTGTGATTGTGCGGTATCTAAAACTACTGGCAAAACTCTGGTTTAGCTTCCCGAATATCTATGAGTCTTAAATTCCCATTTAGTTTCCCCCACACATTAAACAACCACAAAGACAAATTACGTTTATAATATTGAACTATAACCTCTCGCTTTGTTCGTCTCCGGCTGTTTCCCTCGCAGGAGAACAGAACTGAGGCTCAGAACTATGCACCGTCTTGGCAGTCCCAGCAGAGATGCCAGCTGCAAACAACACAGACAGTCACACAAACGGGCCCGTCACTCCTCTCACTCACACCACAAAATATGCTAATTAGACAATAATCAGGCTCTCATGTACCGTAAATCGTAAACCGTTAACCATTTGCCACAGGTCCACACCAAGCAGTATAATTTAAACCATAATATATGGTACCAGGTTTTTACAACAGATGTATGATATGACAGCTATCCCACACAGCGCTCCTGCTATCCCAGCTAGCTGCAGTTACCATTCCCTCACGGCTTATAGGGTCTTGGGTCTCCCCTCGCCACACGCAAATTCCCCTCACGACTTATAAAGGGGCCACCACTGGTTATAATATTTTATTAAAGTCTTCTTACTTTCTGTTCCTTGCTCCCCTGTGATATCCTTCCAATGTGCAAGTACACAACTTAACGGGCTTTTTCTAAGGATTCCCCTGTGAGTATTGTCCATCTTTATTTCGCCTCCTCTTGTTATAAGTGAATTTGACTCAAAGTCCAATAATACATTTAAAAGTAATTTATTGAGTAGGAATAGGTGAGCAAAAGCAGCGCTGGGCGGCCAGGGAGTCTGCGCTCCGCCAACGGCTCGCACCTCAAAGCAGTTAGTTCTCTGTATTTAAGGTATATTCCAATACATATCCATTAGCTAATGCAAAACGCCTATACATATGCATGACCTTTCCCCGCTTCGTATTAAAATTAGGTCTCCTCCCCTTCGCGCCTGCGCAGACCTTTGTGGTGGTGGTCGTTGAGGGTCTTAGAGGGAAATCTTCATCGCAACCTATAGTTACACCACCCTCTTCATCATCACCTGTAGTTAACCTCTTGATTTTGCACATGCGCACTTTCTTCTTGGTTCTGAGCCTGGGCCTCTTCCTAGTTATCTTTGCTCATCAGTTTTAAATTGGTTGGAGTTCCGTGATAAATCCGGGGGGTGTATGCAGGCCTCTTGGTTAGCCTCCCAGGTTTGGTCCCTAGTCTCACAGACATGTCCAAACTTATTCATGTTCCCCACCCATTCAGGAACATCTCACTGGCTTAAACTCCCCCTGCCCCAAACACGGTAGGGCTTGTTCAGCAGTTTTATAAAGCAGAGAGCCCCAAGTCTGTATTTTATTTCCTATTTAAATTTTAATTATAAAATTATTAATTTTATTACATCTTATAAAATTGCAAGAAGCAGACAGCAGCAGCAGTTGCGTGCTGAGAGAAGTGTGAGGCTTGTGAGGTACCCGGGGGGTGTCTGAGGTGGTTTCTGGGCCCCCGACACCTTGGGGGAGCACGACGTCTATTCAGAGTGGTGTCGGCAGTTTTGCAAGGAAGTTCGCATGGGAAGGGAAGGAAAGTCTGCCGGTTATCGGGCTGCTGCCTGCTCTGTTCATTCGCAGGCTTAGACTGCAACCTCAGCAGTCACCCCAAATAACTGGCGGCTGTGCACCGCGGGAGATTTAAACGGCCCCCAGAGAGCGTGAGTGACCACGAGTGTGGCGTGGTGTGGCGTTTCACGCAAGCAGGGCGAGCAGGGAAGGGTGAAGGGCAGCTCACTAGCTCTGCTGATAGCAGCACTCCATAGCAGCAGCTAGCCAACTTGTGGGTGTGTCCCAGGTTGCCTCTGACTATGGTGTCCTCCAGGCAGAGGGCTTGCAGCAAAAAGACCGTGATGACCCAGACAGAGGGCCTGCCCCAAACGGTGGCTGTTCAGGTCTCTGGCTGCAGGGAGTGCCAGAGCCTGCTGCTGTCGGGGGAGGGAGGGAGGGAGGCATTCCACCTGCGTGAGGTGTGAGCAGGTGGATGATCTCCTCAGTATGGTAGTGAAACTCAAGGAGGAGGTTGAGAGACTGAGGGCCATTAAGGAATGTGAGGAGACTGACTGGTGGAGTAACTCCCTGGCATGCCAGTCAGAAATGCCTCATGAGGATACCTCCACCCTGTCAGGCAGAGGGGGGGGACCTGAGGCAGACCCTGCCCTGTTGCTGTCGGGCAGAGGCAAGGGACCAAAAAGATAAGGAGGGCTGGAAGAAAGTCCCAGTTCGATGTCATGGGCGACCTCCTTCCCTACCTGCTTTGCCCCCTCAGGTGCCCCTCTGTAAATAGGTCCAGTGGCAAAGGTCTCACTAAAATCAGTGTAGACAACATCTGTGGCTCTCCCCTTGACTACAATGCCAGTTATTTTATTATAGAAAGTAATCATGTTGGTCAGCACAATTTACACTTGGTAAATCCATGTTTGCTATTCCTAATCATCTTTTCCTTCATGTGCCTAGAAATGTGTTCAAAGAGGACTTGCTCCATGATTTTCCTGGGGACTGAAGTGAAGCCGACCAGCCTGTAGTTTCCCAGATTGTCCTTCTTGCCCTTTTTGAAGATGGATGAACATTTAACTTTCTCCAGTTGTCAGGAACCTCCCCTGAACTCCATAACGTTTCAAAGATGATTGAGAACAGTCTCATAATGACATTAACCAGTTTTCTCAGCATCCCTGGATGTATACCATTGGGTCCCATGGACTTAAATAGACTGAGATTTCTCAAGAGATCCCTGACTTGATCTTCTTCCACTTCTGATGGTTCTGTCCTGGTTTCAGCCGGGATAGAGCTAATTTTCTTCTTAGTACCTAGAATAGTGCTGTGTTTTAGCTTTCAGATTTGGTATGAAAAGAATGTTGATAATATGCTGATGTTTTTAGTTGTTGCTAAGATTTTTCAACTTCCCATGCTTTCCTAGTGTGCAGGTGCAGAAGAAGCTGGAGGAGGGAGCATCGCAAGAGCAACAGACCCAAATTGGCCAATGGGATATTCCATATCATATAACATCCTGCTCAGTATATATGTGGTGGTTTCACCATTTTGGCTTGCAGCCAAACACAGCCTGCACTCTCACTCTCCCCCCCTCCAGAGAGTAGGGGAGAGAACTGGAAAGAAAAGGGCAAGGAGACTCACGGGTTGAGATAAAAACTATTTACTAATTAAAATAAAATGATAATGATGACAACAGTAATAACAGAACACCAAGCGATCCCTGAGAGAATACCCCCGATTTCTCGTCAACCCTAGTTAATATACTGAACATGCCATGATATGATATAGAGTACTTCACTGGCATATCCAAATGCCATTTTTGGGGTTTGCTATTTACTATGCTTCTCCCCTCTCGGTCCTTTCACTTGCAAACTACCCAAACACGATGGCCTTGGGCTTCAGCAGCAACTAATAACATTAGTACGTTATCAACATTCTTTTCATAACAAATCCTACACTGAAACCAAAACACAGCTATTCTAGCTACTAAGAAGAAAATTAACTCTATTCTAGCAAAACCAGAACAGTATCCACCCCTTATTCCATGCCATTTACGTCATGCTCAGGTTTATATATATATATATATACACACACAAATATTCCCTTAGTTTATGGGCCATTCCTTCAAAATGTCTATTGAGTTCATTTAGTCCATTACTTTGGTTTCCAGCTGTCATGACAGTCTTTCAAGGCAGGAAAGATGATGCAGAATTTGCAGTCAATGGAATAGGTGACATTGGACACAGCAGGAGGATGGTATGTAGTCTCTGTTGTGTGCTGCATCCGGACCTTGTAGTTGGTGTATCTGGTGTGGTCAATGCCCAGGGTCTGCAGGTTGAAGGTTAGGGTTCCTGGCCACAAGGGCACAGTGCTGGCTCATGGTCATCCTGCTGTCCACCAGGACTCCCAGATCCCTTTCCCCTACACTGCTCTCTAGTAGATCATCTCCCAACCTGTACTGGAACCTGGGATTGTTCCTGCCCAGGTGCAACACCCTACACTTTCCCTTATTATATTTCATCAAGTTTTTCCCTGCCCAACTCTCCAGCCTGTCCAAGTCTCTCTGAATGGCAGCACAGCCTTCTGGCATGTCAGCCACTCCTCCCAGCTTTGTACTGTTATCAATGTTCTTCTCATAACAAGTTACAAAAACACATCTCTTCTAACTACTAAAAAGAAAATTAACTCTATCCTAGCAAAACCATGACAGTGCTAGACTTTTCATTGCTGCTGCATGTTGAAATAGTATCTACTCGGTGTCCTTCACTCTTAGCACTCACACAATACACGGTATTTTATGTCCATTTTGTAAGGTGATGCCTGACAAAATTACCACTTATAGCAAATGGGACATCCAGCTGTCATGACCTGCAAGGGCACTTGCCCCTTGGGTAAAGATCACAACGATGGGCTCGTAGTAAGATTATGTAATGCACAAGGATGCAGAGGCTTTTGTTTCTTAAATTTCTTTATTATAAATTACCGCAAATTACTAGTAGTAAAGCAAATTACTACAAATTACCACTAGTAAAGCAAGCATAGTTATGATTAATCATAACTTATATGCATGCCTGTATATATTATTCAAAGCCTTACTGGTACAGCACTCACCAAACCGTTCCCAGAAGCGAGTTCAATTGATGACAGACTGTGATAGTTTCACTGGGCTAGCCCTTGGCTAGCAGTCAACACAGCCATTCACCCACTTCCCCCCACCGCCAGGGGATAGGGGAAAGAATTGGGGGGCAAGAGTAAGGAGGCTACTAGGTTGAGGTAAGAACAGTTTAATAAGGGGCCGCCAAGCCCGGCCCGTTCCCAGATAACGATCCCGGAGGAGCGACAATCCCGAACTGAAACCGCAACCCCAGAAAAGTGAGAGCCTGAGTGAAAGTCAGAGAGAGCCAAAAGAGGAAGAAACCCTCACTAATATACTAGACATGACGTGATATGATATGGAATATCCTATTGGCATATCCAAATGCCAATTTAGCTTATTAATTTAAATATTCCTTACCCCTTAAATCTTGCGCTTTTAGACTAACAGAACACAAAGTCCTTTGCTTCCAGTGACGAAAATGGAAACACTGGTATGTTCTCAGTGTTTCTCTCATAACAAATCCCATGCTGAAAGCAAAACGCAGCACTATTCTAGCTGCTAAAAAGAAATCCGGCTCTGTTTCTGATCAAAACCAGGACAACATCCACCCCTTATTGCATACCATTTATGTCATGCTCAGGTTTTCATACTTCCTAATAGATTTAGATTAATTACTACTACTATTTGTGAAAAAAACAAATACATATATATACACACACACACACATACATATACAGATATCATACCCGTAGTTCATGGGTTATCTCCCCAAAATATGTATTGGGTTCATTTAGTCCATAACTTTGGGTTCCATCTGTTGTAATAGTATTTCGAGGCAGAAACATGATATGGACTTTGCACAGTTAATGGGAGCTGATGTCATCGGGTATTGTACAGTTAATGGAATTGGTGTCATCAGGTACAGTAGGAGAGTGGTGTATAGTCTCTGTTGTGTGCTGTATCCAGAGTTTATAGCTAGTGTATTTGGTACAGTCCCTGCCCAGGGTTGCTTATATTACAGAATCACAGAATCACAGAATCACAGAATCACAGAATGTCAGGGATTGGAAGGGACCTCGAAAGATCATCTAGTCCAATCCCCCTGCCGGAGCAGGAACACCTAGATGAGTTCACACAGGAAGGCATCCAGGCGGGTCTTGAATGTCTCCAGAGAAGGAGACTCCACAACCTCCCTGGGCAGCCTGTTCCAGTGCTCTGTCACCCTTACTGTAAAGAAGTTCTTTCTCAAATTTAAGCGGAACCTCCTGTGTTCCAGCTTACACCCATTACCCCTTGTCCTATCATCGGTCGTTACTGTGAAGAGCCTGGCCCTATCCTCCTCACACTCACCCTTCAGATATTTATAAACATTAATCAGGTCCCCCCTCAGCCTCCTCTTCTCCAAGCTAAAGAGGCCCAGCTCCCTCAGCCTTTCCTCATAAGGGAGATGTTCCACTCCCTTAATCATTTTGGTGGCTCTTCCCTGGACTCTCTCAAGCAGTTCCCTGTCCTTCTTGAACTGTGGGGCCCAGAACTGGACACAATATTCCAGATGTGGCCTCACCAGGGCAGAGTAAAGGGGAAGAAGAACCTCTCTCGACCTACTGACTACACCCCTTCTAATGCACCCCAGGATGCCATTGGCCTTCCTGGCCACAAGAGCACAGTGCTGGCTCATGGTCATCCTGCTGTCCACCAGGACTCCCAGATCCCTTTCCCCTACACTGCTCTCTAGGAGATCATTTCCTAATCTATACTGGAACCTGGGGTTGTTCCTCCCCAGGTGCAACACCCTACACTTGCCCTTATTATATTTCATCAAGTTTTTCCCTGCCCAGTTCTCCAGCCTGTCCAGGTCTCTCTGGATGGCAGCACAGCCTTCTGGAGTGTCAGCCACTCCTCCCAGCTTTGTATCATCAGCAAACTTGCTGACAGTGCACTCTGTGCCCTCATCCAGGTCATTGATGAATATATTGAATAATACTGGTCCTAGTACTGACCCTTGGGGGACTCCACTGGACACAGGTCTCCAACTAGACTCCGCCCCATTGACCACTACTCTCTGGCTTCTTCCCACCAGCCAGTTAATAATCCATCTCACTACCTGCTCATCTAATCCACACTTCCTCAATTTATCAGTGAGGATGCTGTGGGAGACCGTGTCAAATGCTTTGCTGAAATCAAGATAGACCACATCCACTGCTCTACCATCATCTAGCCACCTGGTCGTGTTTTCATAAAAGTCTAGAAGGTTGGTCAAGCACGACTTCCCCTTGGAGAAGCCGTGCTGATTGCCCCTAATGACCCTCTTATCCTTGATATGCCTAGAGACGGCACCAAGGATAAGTCGTTCCATCACCTTCCCAGGGATGGAGGTGAGGCTGACCGGTCTGTAGTTACCCGGGTCCTCCTTCTTGCCCTTTTTGAAGATTGGAGTGACATTTGCTTTCCTCCAGTCCTCAGGCACCTCTCCCGTTCCCCACGACTTAGCAAAGATGATGGAGAGTGGTCTAGCAATGACTTCAGCCAGCTCCCTCAACACTCGTGGGTGCATCCCATCTGGACCCATAGATTTATGGATGTCCAGATTGCTTAATTGGTCCCTGACCCAATCCTCATCAACTGAGACAATCTCCTCCATTGTCCTGTCTCCATCTGGGGTCTCCAGGGTACAGAGCTCCTCAAGACAGCTTCCGGCAGAGTATTGATCTTGAAGAAGTTGTTGAGCACCAATTGTGGTTCTATCAGAGTTCATACCTCATTAACCTGGGAAAATACTTAGTATAAAATTGTTATTATAATGCACAACAATTATAATAATGATGATATGCAATTCATTGGCTATTTTCACCTAAAATCAAGTCTCCTTGAGGTACACATCAGACGTCCCCATCTTTCTGCATTACCCACCAGAGCAAAAGCAATCTCATGAATGGGTTTACCTTTACCTGATGCAGGAATAACACAAACTGTTTTCTTAAGGTGTTGCAGAATGGCTACGGGACAGGGGTCACGGATCACTAGAGATGTTGTACAATCAGAGGCTCAGCAGAAGCAGCGAGGGTATGAAATGGCTCAGGCCGCAGTAGCCAGCTTAGGCCCTTGACATAAGTATAACAAGTGATGTGCGGAAAGAGACTCCACAACCTGTAAAGTTGTAAAGTAGGTATGTTTATTCAGCGCTGGGCGCACGGGGGATCGCTCCACCACAAACGTGCGCACCTTAAGGCAGTCAGTTCTCTATATTTAAGGTATATTCCAATACATATCCATTAGCTAATGCAAAACGCCTATACATATGCATGACCTTTCCCCGCTTCGTATTAAAATTAGGTCTCCTCCCCTTCGCGCCTGCGCAGACCTTTGTGGTGGTGGTCGTTGAGGGTCTTAGAGGGAAATCTTCATCGCAACCTATAGTTACCCCACCCTCCTCATCATCACCTGTAGTTAACCTCTTGATTTTGCACATGCGCACTTTCTTCTTGGTTCTGAGCCCGGGCCTCTTCCTAGTTATCTTTGCTCATCAGTTTTAAATTGGTTGGAGTTCCGTGATAAATCACCCACAAGGCCCATCCCTGGCAAGTGGGGAGTGGGAGTTCCGTGATAAACTGTCCAGGCCTACCCCTGGCAAGTTGAGCTTCGTGATAAATTGTCCAGAAGGTCAGTCCTTGCCAAGCTAAGCTAAGTAAACTAAGAAGCTAGAAATGCTAACGCTTAAAATTTAAAGAGACAAACTGAAAAATACCAAATGCCCACTATCAACAAGCAAATGCACAGTCAGGGTGAATTAGCAGAAGTCTCAAGGATATTTACTTGTCCTTGAGACTTCAGACAAACAACTTTAGCAAAACTAAGTTGGGAAAAAGAAGGGAGTAGCTTTAGCTGGTAACCGCAAAGTAGGAGTACCCTGTTAACGCCCTGGGGCGTGAACAGAGCAAAGCCACCTATTGTAACAAAGTTAGAGCTCATGCTTAAGAGTGTTTAACCAATTGCTGTATGTGTTTAGCTCGCATGTATTGTGATAAAGGGTATAAATCCTGGTGTGTATAAGATTAAAGTGGACTTCTTGAAGCTAACTCATATTGGGTCGTCTCCCGATTTCCCAAATCCCGCCTCCGCATTAAGGAAATTGTTAATGTGCATTACAGGGACTTTGTCCCCTTCCACAGTATGTGAAAGTTTTGATTGGGCAGGGATAGCTCGATTGGCAGATCCTCTAGTATTGACTAACCAGGTGGCTTTTGGTAAGTGTGTGTCCCAGTGTTTGAAAGTTCCACCACCCATTGCTTTTAATGTAGTTTTTAACAGTCCATTACATTGTTAGATTTTCCTGGAGGCTGGTGCATGATAGGGAATGTGGTACACCCGCTCAATGCCATGTTCTTTGGCCCAGATGTCTATGAGATTGTTTTGGAAATGAGTCCCATTGGTCCCTTCCAATCCCTAACATTCTGTGATTCTGTGATTCTGTGACTCTTCTGTCTGGATTGCCATGTCACCACAAAACTTGCTTTTCAAGACCCAGAACAGTGTTCTGGGCAGTGGCATGGGTCACTGCCACGAACACGCCAAGGCAAGCTCTACATACTCACCGTGGTGGAAGCAACTGCTGGTTGGCTAGAAACATACCCTGTAAACCATGCCACTGCCCGAAACACCATCTTAGGCCTTGAAAGACAAATTCTGTGGCGACATGGTACCCCGGAAAGAATTGAATCGGACAATGGGACTCATTTTCGAAATAACCTCATAAACTCCTGGGCAAAGAAACATGGCATTGAGTGGGTGTATTGTTATCGAGAATCCGGAATAAGAAACTTATCAACACCAGTGTGATGCGGATAAGCAGACACTTCTTTATTACGGCCGGGTGCGTGAGTGAGTCCTCTCACGATCAACGCACACCGTGCCCCAAAATCATACATCTTATATAGAGCTTACTCATACGTATTCATTAAGTAGTCATACATAAACATGTTATTTCCAAGAAATCATTAACATATTCTCCTCCTATTTCCGATTCTGCGCAATAACTGTTAGAACCATCTGGAAATGAGTCTGGGGTGTCGAATGGGTGGGCGACCCGTGTATCGGTGGTCGCGATCTCCCCCTGCCAGAATTACCTTTTGCTTAAGGACACAGTTTCTTGGCAGGCATCTATAAACCGTTACAGTAGGCTTCTCTTCCCATTGTTTCCCCATTCTCATTAATCCAGATTTTGACAGCTACATGTATAGTTTTCCATATAGGTATCATAAATCAGTTTACAGATCAACTTGTACTTGTTACCTAAGTTACGGTTCCTACCAAATGATTTTGACCAATCCCTTCGGCCTTCGTACAGGCTGTACAGGGATTTCATATTAGCATTCGGTTGTTGTGCAAGCATACTTTTCATTAAAATATCTCTTATAATCTTATATTATTAAAATCAAAACTATTCATAAACTATGAACTAATAATTAATTCTAACATATCAGTAACAGTACCACATCCCCTTTCACCCACAAGCCTCTGGAAAGATTGAAAGATACAATGGACTGCTAAAGACGATGTTGAGGGCATTGGACAATGGGGGATGGAAGCACTGGGATGTAAATTTAATGGAAGCCACTTGGCTGGTTAACACCAGAGGATCTGCTAACCGTCCTGGGCCTGCACAAACAAAACCCCTACATACTGTGGGAGGAGATAAGGTCCCTGTAGTGCACCCAGGGAAGTGGCTGGGGAAGGCGGTATGGATTGCTCCTCCCATGGGAAAAGGCAAACCCATTCGTGGGATCGTCTTTGCCCAAGGGCCTGGGTGTACTTGCTGGGTAATGCAAAAGGATGGGGAGACCCAGTGTGTGCCTCAAGGAGATCTAACCTTGGGGGAAAACTAATCTGTGATTTGAGTTGCATGTTACAGGAAGGAATGTAGCATGAATGACCTGAACTGATGGAGAGTGAGTTTCACAAAGAAAGGAACCAGACGAGTGCAATGATGACCCAAATCAAGCGCTTAGAGAAGTGGTTTGGAAAGGTGGTATGGATTGCCTTGGTGCTGTGCTAGCACTGCTCAGCAGTAACCAAAACACTGGTGTGTTATCAACACCCCTCGAGCCACCAATACAAAAACCAGCACTCTGAGGGCTGCCACTGGGAAAATCAACTCCATCGCAGCCAGACTCAATACACCCACTCATCCTGTCAGGGAATTAAACCACTCAGCCAGGCAGGCACCACCAGTAGATTGTTTCATTTGATGCATTAAGTCCTGGGGATGTTGAATGTTATCCTCTATGCTGGCTGATTCATCAGTTATGTTGAAGAAACACATGCCTTTGAAATCGAAGTAGCTTTTATGGTGTCGAAGGAGGAAATAGTCCATCGCCAATTGATTTTGTAATGTTCATTGGCATACAGTCATTACCTACTCGGAAAAAATAACAATGACAAACATCAGTATCAAAATCACAGAATCGCAGAATGTTAGGGATTGGAAGGGACCTTGAAAGATCATCTAGTCCAATCCCCCTGCCGGAGCAGGAACACCTAAATGAGATCACACAGGAAGGCATCCAGGCGGGTCTTGAATGTCTCCAGAGAAGGAGACTCCACAACCTCTCTGGGCAGCCTGTTCAAGTGCTCTGTCACCCTCACAGTAAAGAAGTTTCTTCTCAAGTTTAAGCAGAACCTCCTGTGTTCCAGCTTACACCCATTGCCCCTTGTCCTATCATTGGACATCACTGTGAAGAACCTGGCCCCATCCTCCTGACATTCACCCTTTACATATTTATAAACATTAATAAGGTCTCTGCTTCTCCAAGCTAAAGAGATCCAGCTCCCTCAGCCTTTCCTCATAAGGGAGATGTTCCACTCCCTTAATCATCTTGGTGGCTCTGTGCTGGACTCTCTCCAGCAGCTCCCTGTCCTTCTTGAACTGTGGGGCCCAGAATTGGACACAATATTCCAGATGTGGCCTCACCAGGGCAGAGTAGAGGGGGAGGAGAACCTCTCTTGACCTACTAACCACACCCCTTCTAATGCACCCCAGGATGCCATTGGCCTTCCTGGCCACAAGGGCACAGTGCTGGCTCATGGTCATCCTGCTGTCCACCAGGACTCCCAGATCCCTTTCCCCTACACTGCTCTCTAGTAGATCATTCCCCAACCAATACTGGAACCTGAGGTTGTTCCTGCCCAGATGCAAGACTCTACACTTGCCCTTATTATATTTCATTAAATTTTTCCCTGCCCAGCTCTCCAGCCTGTCCAGGTCTCTCTGAACGGCAGCACAGCCTTCTGGAGTGTCAGCCACTCCTCCCAGCTTTGTGTCATCAGCAAACTTGATGACAGTGCATTCAATTCCCTCATCCAGGTCATTGATAAATATATTGAATAGTACTGGACCCAGTACCAACCCTTGAGGGACTCCACTAGACACAGGTCTCCAACTAGACTCTGCCCCATTGACCACCACTCTTTGGCTTCTTCCCACCAGCCAGTTCACAGTCCATCTCACTACCTGATCATCCAATCCACACTTCCTCAATTTGGCAGCGAGGATGCTGTGGGAGACTGTGTCAAATGCTTTACTGAAATCAAGATAGACCACATCCACTGCTTTGCCATCATCTAGCCACCTGGTTGTGTTTTCATAAAAGTTCCCCTTAGTGAAGCCATGTTGACTGCCCCTAATGACCCTCTTATCCTTGATATGCCTTGAGATGGCACCAAGGATAAGTCATTCCACCACCTTCCCAGGGATGGAGGTGAGGCTGACCGGTCTGTAGTTACCTTCTATAAGAGATGTGTTTAAATGGAAGATTATAAAAGCAGACCTAAAAGCTAGCATAGCATTTTTATAGTGCTTAAAATTGTTATTTGGCCATGTCTGATTATATAGCTGCTGAATTTGTGTTTCGTTAAATGTGATAATGCTGTCATTACTTACATATCCTAAAAAGCTTTCAAAGTTATACAAAGGCACTCTTATAAGACAGGTTCTAAAAGGATCCCCGGGTATAGGCAGTGAAAGACACGGTGATTCTTGCTTCGTTATATTAGCAAAAGTTATCCACACGTTCTGTCCAGGTACTACAGCCCAGGGTCCTGAAACAACACCAGTTGCCAAAAACGTTAATGCAGTAATAACTATAAGCTCAAGACGGATCATCTTTCTTTTGTACCTCTTGCTTGTCTTCCAACCAGGAGCGTATTCACTTCGCTGAAACCCACCGTGTTCCAGGATCTGTAAGGACACAAGCACATTCCCTACCCCAAGTTATCAGTTCTCTGGGACCCTCCCATTGTCCAGTGACACCATTTTTTCCCCATACTGTGGCTTGGCCTCTTTTTGTATTGTCCAATCCTACTGATAGGCCTTTGCCATGTGCCACCATTGGAGGGTGCAGTTCCCCTCGGGGCAGTCTTAGGTAATTTAATACATACAAGGCTTTGCTGAGTCTTTCATGAGGTGTTAAGCCCGATTCCCCTTTCTATTGTTTTTGCAACAGGTTTTCTAATGTTTGATGGGTACGTTCAACCAAAGCTTGTCCTGTGGGCAAGTGCGGTGTACCAGTACTGTGTTGAATGCCCCACAAAGCTAAAAAATGGCTTGTAGTTTTGGCTATGTGTCCAGGTCCATTGTGTGTTTTTATTTCACGGGGAACACCAAGCACTGCAACTGCTGCACGTAAATGACGTTGCACGTGCTTACTAGATACCCCTGTTTGTGCTGTGGCCCATGTAGCATGAGACCAGATATCAATAGAGACATGTACATATTTAAATTTACCAAATTCCAGGATGTGTGTTATATCAATTTGCCACAGTTCTAGGGGTCCAAGACCACAGGGGTTGACCCCTGTTGCAAGGCCGACGGACTGCTGCTGACAGTCAGGACAGGAGAGGACTATGTTTCATGCATCGGCCTCAGAAATGTGGAATTGTCACTGTAGAATGTTTGCTGCTTGGTGGAAAAAGTCGTGCGATTGCCGCGCCTGGGCACAGAGATCTATTGGCAGACCTTTCCATGCTGGGGCGACCAGACTGTCCGCGTGATGGTTGCCTTCAGCAAGGCTACCTGTAAGGTTTGTTTGGCTTCTAATGCGAGCAATGAAATATCGATGTGATCTCTGGTGAGCAAATCCCACAGCTGTTTGAACAATTGATATTGAAATATCACATCAGTGTTCTTTAACACTGCTCTCTCCATACGTTGAACTACTCCATAGTTGACATACAAAGAGTCACTGACAATATTTACTGGTTGTGTTGCCCATAAAAATAAAGACTGGAATTACTGCTTGTAACTCTAATAATTGCACAGATCCTGTGAGGTTTGTTAACACCATGTCTTTCCATTGCCCATTCTCGAGCCATGTCAATGCAGCCTTATGGGTGCAGTCAACCGCATCTGTAAAAACTGTGACACCTTTTACAGGAGTTGTTGACAGTAAAGGCAGGAGCTCTACCTGAAACTTGGGTAGCCATCCTAATAGTTTATGCAGCGGATAGTGAACACGAATTTTACCATGATAATTCAATAATGCAATCTGTAATGTTGTAGAATTTTGTAATGACCACTGCAAATATTCCGCCGACAGAGGGACGACTAAATAATCTGGCTCTTTCCCTCCTATCTGAACAATTCAACTGCGGCCTCTGATAATTAGCTGAGCAATAGCTTCCACTCGAGTTACAATTGATCGTTTGGGTTGTATCGGAAGAAATATCCACTCCAAGATCCGTAAAGGATCAGGACTAGTGACCCATTGCATAAGTAGGGCAAAAGGATGTTGATCACAGTTAATAATCATTAACCCAGTGCTATAATCAGGGTCCCATCTATGTGCATATTGCTTTGTAATTTTCCCTAATATTTCTGTTAGTGTCTGTTGCACTTTTTCATTTGTTTGTCTGGGGGCCTCAACTCCACCTTCTCCCTGCAGTAATTTAGCAATTGGGAGGAGATCTTCATTGGTCATTCCACAACAGGTGTGAATCCAATTAAGATCTCCCATAAGTTTCTGCACATCATTGAGGGTTTGAAAGTCTGTATGGATTGTTAATTTTTGTGGGAGCACAGTGGCTTTTGTTATCTCCCACCCTAAATATTTCCAGGGTGGAGCACGTTGTATTTTTTCTGGGGCTATTTTTAATTTAATAATTCTTCTAATTCTTTAATTATGGTTTTCTGATTTATATTTTGTCCGGCAATTAAAAATCAGCCATATAATCATAGATTTTCAACTCGTTATGCTTATCTCGAAATGGAGTTAATGCCCAGGCAACAAAATTTCGACACATGGTAGGTGAACTTTTCATGCCTTGTGGCAAACTAACCCAATGGTACCTTTTCATAGGTTCTTGCTTATTAACAGAAGGAACTGAAAAGGCAAATCTTTCAAAGTCTTCCTCATGCAACAGTACGGTGAAAAAACAATCTTTTAAGTCAATGATTAAAACATCCCACCCCTGAGGTATCATATTTGGGGATGGCAAACCAGGTTGAAGTGTACCCATGTCCTCCATGACTTCATTAACCTTTTGGAGGTCACGGAGTAATTGCCATTTTCCACTTTTCTTAGGAATGGTAAATATAGGAGCATTCCATGTACTTGTAGAGAAATTTAAAAAGACACAAAAATCCATTGGTACTGATTGATCCCCAGCGGGGGTCTCCAAGGGCCTCTCTAACATCTATGAGTCTATTTCTGAGATGTTTTCCCCACCTAAGGCAGATCGACTCCATTTTTTCGGGCAGTGGCGTTGGGGGAGGGTGAGGCCGCTGCCCAGAGCGGGGCGGCTGGGCTGGGCTGCAGTGTCTTTCACTGCCTATACCCGGGGATCCTTTTAGAACCTGTCTTATAAGAGTGCCTTTGTATAACTTTGAAAGCTTTTTAGGATATGTAAGTAATGACAGCATTATCACATTTAACGAAACACAAATTCAGCAGCTATATAATCAGACATGGCCAAATAACAATTTTAAGCACTATAAAAATGCTATGCTAGCTTTTAGGTCTGCTTTTATAATCTTCCATTTAAACACATCTCTTATAGAAGGTAACTACAGACCGGTCAGCCTCACCTCCATCCCTGGGAAGGTGGTGGAATGACTTATCCTTGGTGCCATCTCAAGGCATATCAAGGATAAGAGGGTCATTAGGGGCAGTCAACATGGCTTCACTAAGGGGAACTTTTATGAAAACACAACCAGGTGGCTAGATGATGGCAAAGCAGTGGATGTGGTCTATCTTGATTTCAGTAAAGCATTTGACACAGTCTCCCACAGCATCCTCGCTGCCAAATTGAGGAAGTGTGGATTGGATGATCAGGTAGTGAGATGGACTGTGAACTGGCTGGTGGGAAGAAGCCAAAGAGTGGTGGTCAATGGGGCAGAGTCTAGTTGGAGACCTGTGTCTAGTGGAGTCCCTCAAGGGTTGGTACTGGGTCCAGTACTATTCAATATATTTATCAATGACCTGGATGAGGGAATTGAATGCACTGTCATCAAGTTTGCTGATGACACAAAGCTGGGAGGAGTGGCTGACACTCCAGAAGGCTGTGCTGCCGTTCAGAGAGACCTGGACAGGCTGGAGAGCTGGGCAGGGAAAAATTTAATGAAATATAATAAGGGCAAGTGTAGAGTCTTGCATCTGGGCAGGAACAACCTCAGGTTCCAGTATTGGTTGGGGAATGATCTACTAGAGAGCAGTGTAGGGGAAAGGGATCTGGGAGTCCTGGTGGACAGCAGGATGACCATGAGCCAGCACTGTGCCCTTGTGGCCAGGAAGGCCAATGGCATCCTGGGGTGCATTAGAAGGGGTGTGGTTAGTAGGTCAAGAGAGGTTCTCCTCCCCCTCTACTCTGCCCTGGTGAGGCCACATCTGGAATATTGTGTCCAATTCTGGGCCCCACAGTTCAAGAAGGACAGGGAGCTGCTGGAGAGAGTCCAGCACAGAGCCACCAAGATGATTAAGGGAGTGGAACATCTCCCTTATGAGGAAAGGCTGAGGGAGCTGGATCTCTTTAGCTTGGAGAAGCAGAGACCTTATTAATGTTTATAAATATGTAAAGGGTGAATGTCAGGAGGATGGGGCCAGGTTCTTCACAGTGATGTCCAATGATAGGACAAGGGGCAATGGGTGTAAGCTGGAACACAGGAGGTTCTGCTTAAACTTGAGAAGAAACTTCTTTACTGTGAGGGTGACAGAGCACTTGAACAGGCTGCCCAGAGAGGTTGTGGAGTCTCCTTCTCTGGAGACATTCAAGACCCGCCTGGATGCCTTCCTGTGTGATCTCATTTAGGTGTTCCTGCTCCGGCAGGGGGATTGGACTAGATGATCTTTCAAGGTCCCTTCCAATCCCTAACATTCTGCGATTCTGTGATTTTGATACTGATGTTTGTCATTGTTATTTTTTCCGAGTAGGTAATGACTGTATGCCAATGAACATTACAAAATCAATTGGCGATGGACTATTTCCTCCTTCGACACCATAAAAGCTACTTCGATTTCAAAGGCATGTGTTTCTTCAACATAACTGATGAATCAGCCAGCATAGAGGATAACATTCAACATCCCCAGGACTTAATGCATCAAATGAAACAATCTACTGGTGGTGCCTGCCTGGCTGAGTGGTTTAATTCCCTGACAGGATGAGTGGGTGTATTGAGTCTGGCTGCGATGGAGTTGATTTTCCCAGTGGCAGCCCTCAGAGTGCTGGTTTTTGTATTGGTGGCTCGAGGGGTGTTGATAACACACCAGTGTTTTGGTTACTGCTGAGCAGTGCTAGCACAGCACCAAGGCAATCCATACCACCTTTCCAAACCACTTCTCTAAGCGCTTGATTTGGGTCATCATTGCACTCGTCTGGTTCCTTTCTTTGTGAAACTCACTCTCCATCAGTTCAGGTCATTCATGCTACATTCCTTCCTGTAACATGCAACTCAAATCACAGATTAGTTTTCCCCCAAGGTTAGATCTCCTTGAGGCACACACTGGGTCTCCCCATCCTTTTGCATTACCCAGCAAGTACACCCAGGCCCTTGGGCAAAGACGATCCCACGAATGGGTTTGCCTTTTCCCATGGGAGGAGCAATCCATACCGCCTTCCCCAGCCACTTCCCTGGGTGCACTACAGGGACCTTATCTCCTCCCACAGTATGTAGGGGTTTTGTTTGTGCAGGCCCAGGACGGTTAGCAGATCCTCTGGTGTTAACCAGCCAAGTGGCTTCCATTAAATTTACATCCCAGTGCTTCCATCCCCCATTGTCCAATGCCCTCAACATCGTCTTTAGCAGTCCATTGTATCTTTCAATCTTTCCAGAGGCTTGTGGGTGAAAGGGGATGTGGTACTGTTACTGATATGTTAGAATTAATTATTAGTTCATAGTTTATGAATAGTTTTGATTTTAATAATATAAGATTATAAGAGATATTTTAATGAAAAGTATGCTTGCACAACAACCGAATGCTAATATGAAATCCCTGTACAGCCTGTACGAAGGCCGAAGGGATTGGTCAAAATCATTTGGTAGGAACCGTAACTTAGGTAACAAGTACAAGTTGATCTGTAAACTGATTTATGATACCTATATGGAAAACTAGAAGAATACATGTAGCTGTCAAAATCTGGATTAATGAGAATGGGGAAACAATGGGAAGAGAAGCCTACTGTAACGGTTTATAGATGCCTGCCAAGAAACCGTGTCCTTAAGCAAAAGGTGATTCTGGCAGGGGGAGATTGCGACCACCGATACACGGGTCGCCCACCCATTCGACACCCCAGACTCATTTCCAGATGGTTCTAACAGTTATTGCGCAGAATCGGAAATAGGAGGAGAATATGTTAATGATTTCTTGGAAATAACATGTTTATGTATGACTACTTAATGAATACGTATGAGTAAGCTCTATATAAGATGTATGATTTTGGGGCACGGTGTGCGTTGATCGTGAGAGGACTCACTCACGCACCCGGCCGTAATAAAGAAGTGTCTGCTTATCCGCATCACATTGGTGTTGATAAGTTTCTTATTCCGGATTTTCGGTAACAGTACACCCACTCAATGCCATGTTTCTTTGCCCAGGAGTTTATGAGGTTATTTCGAAAATGAGTCCCATTGTCCGATTCAATTCTTTCCGGGGTACCATGTCGCCACAGAATTTGTCTTTCAAGGCCTAAGATGGTGTTTCGGGCAGTGGCATGGTTTACAGGGTATGTTTCTAGCCAACCAGCAGTTGCTTCCACCACGGTGAGTATGTAGAGCTTGCCTTGGCGTGTTCGTGGCAGTGACCCATGCCACTGCCCAGAACACTGTTCTGGGTCTTGAAAAGCAAGTTTTGTGGTGACATGGCAATCCAGACAGAAGAGTCACAGAATCACAGAATCACAGAATGTTAGGGATTGGAAGGGACCAATGGGACTCATTTCCAAAACAATCTCATAGACATCTGGGCCAAAGAACATGGCATTGAGCGGGTGTACCACATTCCCTATCATGCACCAGCCTCCAGGAAAATCTAACAATGTAATGGACTGTTAAAAACTACATTAAAAGCAATGGGTGGTGGAACTTTCAAACACTGGGACACACACTTACCAAAAGCCACCTGGTTAGTCAATACTAGAGGATCTGCCAATCGAGCTATCCCTGCCCAATCAAAACTTTCACATACTGTGGAAGGGGACAAAGTCCCTGTAATGCACATTAACAATTTCCTTAATGCGGAGGCGGGATTTGGGAAATCGGGAGACGACCCAATATGAGTTAGCTTCAAGAAGTCCACTTTAATCTTATACACACCAGGATTTATACCCTTTATCACAATACATGCGAGCTAAACACATACAGCAATTGGTTAAACACTCTTAAGCATGAGCTCTAACTTTGTTACAATAGGTGGCTTTGCTCTGTTCACGCCCCAGGGCGTTAACAGGGTACTCCTACTTTGCGGTTACCAGCTAAAGCTACTCCCTTCTTTTTCCCAACTTAGTTTTGCTAAAGTTGTTTGTCTGAAGTCTCAAGGACAAGTAAATATCCTTGAGACTTCTGCTAATTCACCCTGACTGTGCATTTGCTTGTTGATAGTGGGCATTTGGTATTTTTCAGTTTGTCTCTTTAAATTTTAAGCGTTAGCATTTCTAGCTTCTTAGTTTACTTAGCTTAGCTTGGCAAGGACTGACCTTCTGGACAATTTATCACGAAGCTCAACTTGCCAGGGGTAGGCCTGGACAGTTTATCACGGAACTCCCACTCCCCACTTGCCAGGGATGGGCCTTGTGGGTGATTTATCACGGAACTCCAACCAATTTAAAACTGATGAGCAAAGATAACTAGGAAGAGGCCCGGGCTCAGAACCAAGAAGAAAGTGCGCATGTGCAAAATCAAGAGGTTAACTACAGGTGATGATGAGGAGGGTGGGGTAACTATAGGTTGCGATGAAGATTTCCCTCTAAGACCCTCAACGACCACCACCACAAAGGTCTGCGCAGGCGCGAAGGGGAGGAGACCTAATTTTAATACGAAGCGGGGAAAGGTCATGCATATGTATAGGCGTTTTGCATTAGCTAATGGATATGTATTGGAATATACCTTAAATATAGAGAACTGACTGCCTTAAGGTGCGCACGTTTGTGGTGGAGCGATCCCCCGTGCGCCCAGCGCTGAATAAACATACCTACTTTACAACTTTACAGGTTGTGGAGTCTCTTTCCGCACATCACTTGTTATACTTATGTCAAGGGCCTAAGCTGGCTACTGCGGCCTGAGCCATTTCATACCCTCGCTGCTTCTGCTGAGCCTCTGATTGTACAACATCTCTAGTGATCCGTGACCCCTGTCCCGTAGCCATTCTGCAACACCTTAAGAAAACAGTTTGTGTTATTCCTGCATCAGGTAAAGGTAAACCCATTCATGAGATTGCTTTTGCTCTGGTGGGTAATGCAGAAAGATGGGGACGTCTGATGTGTACCTCAAGGAGACTTGATTTTAGGTGAAAATAGCCAATGAATTGCATATCATCATTATTATAATTGTTGTGCATTATAATAACAATTTTATACTAAGTATTTTCCCAGGTTAATGAGGTATGAACTCTGATAGAACCACAATTGGTGCTCAACAACTTCTTCAAGATCAATACTCTGCCGGAAGCTGTCTTGAGGAGCTCTGTACCCTGGAGACCCCAGATGGAGACAGGACAATGGAGGAGATTGTCTCAGTTGATGAGGATTGGGTCAGGGACCAATTAAGCAATCTGGACATCCATAAATCTATGGGTCCAGATGGGATGCACCCACGAGTGTTGAGGGAGCTGGCTGAAGTCATTGCTAGACCACTCTCCATCATCTTTGCTAAGTCGTGGGGAACGGGAGAGGTGCCTGAGGACTGGAGGAAAGCAAATGTCACTCCAATCTTCAAAAAGGGCAAGAAGGAGGACCCGGGTAACTACAGACCGGTCAGCCTCACCTCCATCCCTGGGAAGGTGATGGAACGACTTATCCTTGGTGCCGTCTCTAGGCATATCAAGGATAAGAGGGTCATTAGGGGCAATCAGCACGGCTTCTCCAAGGGGAAGTCGTGCTTGACCAACCTTCTAGACTTTTATGAAAACACGACCAGGTGGCTAGATGATGGTAGAGCAGTGGATGTGGTCTATCTTGATTTCAGCAAAGCATTTGACACGGTCTCCCACAGCATCCTCACTGATAAATTGAGGAAGTGTGGATTAGATGAGCAGGTAGTGAGATGGATTATTAACTGGCTGGTGGGAAGAAGCCAGAGAGTAGTGGTCAATGGGGCGGAGTCTAGTTGGAGACCTGTGTCCAGTGGAGTCCCCCAAGGGTCAGTACTAGGACCAGTATTATTCAATATATTCATCAATGACCTGGATGAGGGCACAGAGTGCACTGTCAGCAAGTTTGCTGATGATACAAAGCTGGGAGGAGTGGCTGACACTCCAGAAGGCTGTGCTGCCATCCAGAGAGACCTGGACAGGCTGGAGAACTGGGCAGGGAAAAACTTGATGAAATATAATAAGGGCAAGTGTAGGGTGTTGCACCTGGGGAGGAACAACCCCAGGTTCCAGTATAGATTAGGAAATGATCTCCTAGAGAGCAGTGTAGGGGAAAGGGATCTGGGAGTCCTGGTGGACAGCAGGATGACCATGAGCCAGCACTGTGCTCTTGTGGCCAGGAAGGCCAATGGCATCCTGGGGTGCATTAGAAGGGGTGTAGTCAGTAGGTCGAGAGAGGTTCTTCTTCCCCTTTACTCTGCCCTGGTGAGGCCACATCTGGAATATTGTGTCCAGTTCTGGGCCCCACAGTTCAAGAAGGACAGGGAACTGCTTGAGAGAGTCCAGGGAAGAGCCACCAAAATGATTAAGGGAGTGGAGCATGTCCCTTATGAGGAAAGGCTGAGGGAGCTGGGCCTCTTTAGCTTGGAGAAGAGGAGGCTGAGGGGGGACCTGATTAATGTTTATAAATATCTGAAGGGTGAGTGTGAGGAGGATAGGGCCAGGCTCTTCACAGTAACGACCGATGATAGGACAAGGGGTAATGGGTGTAAGCTGGAACACAGGAGGTTCCGCTTAAATTTGAGAAAGAACTTCTTTACAGTAAGGGTGACAGAGCACTGGAACAGGCTGCCCAGGGAGGTTGTGGAGTCTCCTTCTCTGGAGACATTCAAGACCCGCCTGGATGCCTTCCTGTGTGAACTCATCTAGGTGTTCCTGCTCCGGCAGGGGGATTGGACTAGATGATCTTTCGAGGTCCCTTCCAATCCCTGACATTCTGTGATTCTGTGATTCTGTGATTCTGTGATTCTGTAATATAAGCAACCCTGGGCAGGGACTGTACCAAATACACTAGCTATAAACTCTGGATACAGCACACAACAGAGACTATACACCACTCTCCTACTGTACCTGATGACACCAATTCCATTAACTGTACAATACCCGATGACATCAGCTCCCATTAACTGTGCAAAGTCCATATCATGTTTCTGCCTCGAAATACTATTACAACAGATGGAACCCAAAGTTATGGACTAAATGAACCCAATACATATTTTGGGGAGATAACCCATGAACTACGGGTATGATATCTGTATATGTATGTGTGTGTGTGTGTATATATATGTATTTGTTTTTTTCACAAATAGTAGTAGTAATTAATCTAAATCTATTAGGAAGTATGAAAACCTGAGCATGACATAAATGGTATGCAATAAGGGGTGGATGTTGTCCTGGTTTTGATCAGAAACAGAGCTGGATTTCTTTTTAGCAGCTAGAATAGTGCTGCGTTTTGCTTTCAGCATGGGATTTGTTATGAGAGAAACACTGAGAACATACCAGTGTTTCCATTTTCGTCACTGGAAGCAAAGGACTTTGTGTTCTGTTAGTCTAAAAGCGCAAGATTTAAGGGGTAAGGAATATTTAAATTAATAAGCTAAATTGGCATTTGGATATGCCAATAGGATATTCCATATCATATCACGTCATGTCTAGTATATTAGTGAGGGTTTCTTCCTCTTTTGGCTCTCTCTGACTTTCACTCAGGCTCTCACTTTTCTGGGGTTGCGGTTTCAGTTCGGGATTGTCGCTCCTCCGGGATCGTTATCTGGGAACGGGCCGGGCTTGGCGGCCCCTTATTAAACTGTTCTTACCTCAACCTAGTAGCCTCCTTACTCTTGCCCCCCAATTCTTTCCCCTATCCCCTGGCGGTGGGGGGAAGTGGGTGAATGGCTGTGTTGACTGCTAGCCAAGGGCTAGCCCAGTGAAACTATCACAGTCTGTCATCAATTGAACTCGCTTCTGGGAACGGTTTGGTGAGTGCTGTACCAGTAAGGCTTTGAATAATATATACAGGCATGCATATAAGTTATGATTAATCATAACTATGCTTGCTTTACTAGTGGTAATTTGTAGTAATTTGCTTTACTACTAGTAATTTGCGGTAATTTATAATAAAGAAATTTAAGAAACAAAAGCCTCTGCATCCTTGTGCATTACATAATCTTACTACGAGCCCATCGTTGTGATCTTTACCCAAGGGGCAAGTGCCCTTGCAGGTCATGACAGCTGGATGTCCCATTTGCTATAAGTGGTAATTTTGTCAGGCATCACCTTACAAAATGGACATAAAATACCGTGTATTGTGTGAGTGCTAAGAGTGAAGGACACCGAGTAGATACTATTTCAACATGCAGCAGCAATGAAAAGTCTAGCACTGTCATGGTTTTGCTAGGATAGAGTTAATTTTCTTTTTAGTAGTTAGAAGAGATGTGTTTTTGTAACTTGTTATGAGAAGAACATTGATAACAGTACAAAGCTGGGAGGAGTGGCTGACATGCCAGAAGGCTGTGCTGCCATTCAGAGAGACTTGGACAGGCTGGAGAGTTGGGCAGGGAAAAACTTGATGAAATATAATAAGGGAAAGTGTAGGGTGTTGCACCTGGGCAGGAACAATCCCAGGTTCCAGTATAGGTTGGGAGATGATCTACTAGAGAGCAGTGTAGGGGAAAGGGATCTGGGAGTCCTGGTGGACAGCAGGATGACCATGAGCCAGCACTGTGCCCTTGTGGCCAGGAACCCTAACCTTCAACCTGCAGACCCTGGGCATTGACCACACCAGATACACCAACTACAAGGTCCGGATGCAGCACACAACAGAGACTACATACCATCCTCCTGCTGTGTCCAATGTCACCTATTCCATTGACTGCAAATTCTGCATCATCTTTCCTGCCTTGAAAGACTGTCATGACAGCTGGAAACCAAAGTAATGGACTAAATGAACTCAATAGACATTTTGAAGGAATGGCCCATAAACTAAGGGAATATTTGTGTGTGTATATATATATATATATAAACCTGAGCATGACGTAAATGGCATGGAATAAGGGGTGGATACTGTTCTGGTTTTGCTAGAATAGAGTTAATTTTCTTCTTAGTAGCTAGAATAGCTGTGTTTTGGTTTCAGTGTAGGATTTGTTATGAAAAGAATGTTGATAACGTACTAATGTTATTAGTTGCTGCTGAAGCCCAAGGCCATCGTGTTTGGGTAGTTTGCAAGTGAAAGGACCGAGAGGGGAGAAGCATAGTAAATAGCAAACCCCAAAAATGGCATTTGGATATGCCAGTGAAGTACTCTATATCATATCATGGCATGTTCAGTATATTAACTAGGGTTGACGAGAAATCGGGGGTATTCTCTCAGGGATCGCTTGGTGTTCTGTTATTACTGTTGTCATCATTATCATTTTATTTTAATTAGTAAATAGTTTTTATCTCAACCCGTGAGTCTCCTTGCCCTTTTCTTTCCAGTTCTCTCCCCTACTCTCTGGAGGGGGGGAGAGTGAGAGTGCAGGCTGTGTTTGGCTGCAAGCCAAAATGGTGAAACCACCACATATATACTGAGCAGGATGTTATATGATATGGAATATCCCATTGGCCAATTTGGGTCTGTTGCTCTTGCGATGCTCCCTCCTCCAGCTTCTTCTGCACCTGCACACTAGGAAAGCATGGGAAGTTGAAAAATCTTAGCAACAACTAAAAACATCAGCATATTATCAACATTCTTTTCATACCAAATCTGAAAGCTAAAACACAGCACTATTCTAGGTACTAAGAAGAAAATTAGCTCTATCCCGGCTGAAACCAGGACAGAACCATCAGAAGTGGAAGAAGATCAAGTCAGGGATCTCTTGAGAAATCTCAGTCTATTTAAGTCCATGGGACCCAATGGTATACATCCAGGGATGCTGAGAAAACTGGTTAATGTCATTATGAGACTGTTCTCAATCATCTTTGAAACGTTATGGAGTTCAGGGGAGGTTCCTGACAACTGGAGAAAGTTAAATGTTCATCCATCTTCAAAAAGGGCAAGAAGGACAATCTGGGAAACTACAGGCTGGTCGGCTTCACTTCAGTCCCCAGGAAAATCATGGAGCAAGTCCTCTTTGAACACATTTCTAGGCACATGAAGGAAAAGATGATTAGGAATAGCAAACATGGATTTACCAAGTGTAAATTGTGCTGACCAACATGATTACTTTCTATAATAAAATAACTGGCATTGTAGTCAAGGGGAGAGCCACAGATGTTGTCTACACTGATTTTAGTGAGACCTTTGCCACTGGACCTATTTACAGAGGGGCACCTGAGGGGGCAAAGCAGGTAGGGAAGGAGGTCGCCCATGACATCGAACTGGGACTTTCTTCCAGCCCTCCTTATCTTTTTGGTCCCTTGCCTCTGCCCGACAGCAACAGGGCAGGGTCTGCCTCAGGTCCCCCCCCTCTGCCTGACAGGGTGGAGGTATCCTCATGAGGCATTTCTGACTGGCATGCCAGGGAGTTACTCCACCAGTCAGTCTCCTCACATTCCTTAATGGCCCTCAGTCTCTCAACCTCCTCCTTGAGTTTCACTACCATACTGAGGAGATCATCCACCTGCTCACACCTCACGCAGGTGGAATGCCTCCCTCCCTCCCTCCCCCGACAGCAGCAGGCTCTGGCACTCCCTGCAGCCAGAGACCTGAACAGCCACCGTTTGGGGCAGGCCCTCTGTCTGGGTCATCACGGTCTTTTTGCTGCAAGCCCTCTGCCTGGAGGACACCATAGTCAGAGGCAACCTGGGACACACCCACAAGTTGGCTAGCTGCTGCTATGGAGTGCTGCTATCAGCAGAGCTAGTGAGCTGCCCTTCACCCTTCCCTGCTCGCCCTGCTTGCGTGAAACGCCACACCACGCCACACTCGTGGTCACTCACGCTCTCTGGGGGCCGTTTAAATCTCCCGCGGTGCACAGCCGCCAGTTATTTGGGGTGACTGCTGAGGTTGCAGTCTAAGCCTGCGAATGAACAGAGCAGGCAGCAGCCCGATAACCGGCAGACTTTCCTTCCCTTCCCATGCGAACTTCCTTGCAAAACTGCCGACACCACTCTGAATAGACGTCGTGCTCCCCCAAGGTGTCGGGGGCCCAGAAACCACCTCAGACACCCCCCGGGTACCTCACAAGCCTCACACTTCTCTCAGCACGCAACTGCTGCTGCTGTCTGCTTCTTGCAATTTTATAAGATGTAATAAAATTAATAATTTTATAATTAAAATTTAAATAGGAAATAAAATACAGACTTGGGGCTCTCTGCTTTATAAAACTGCTGAACAAGCCCTACCGTGTTTGGGGCAGGGGGAGTTTAAGCCAGTGAGATGTTCCTGAATGGGTGGGGAACATGAATAAGTTTGGACATGTCTGTGAGACTAGGGACCAAACCTGGGAGGCTAACCAAGAGGCCTGCATACACCCCCCACCTTATGCAAAGAAGAGACCAGTCCTGCGAGTCCAGCCAAGAGGCCCCTTGTGATGGGTTGACCCCTGTGGGAAAATAACAGAAGATTGGCGAGGAGGATTGTAAATACACTCAAGTGACTTGCAGTTGAGGTGTAGAAAAACACGTATATCATACTAATCGTTGTGCCAAGGGTTGCAAGATACTGTAGAAATGTTGATAGCATGCATTGATAAAAAATGGGAGGGAAGAGTGAGCGAGTGGATGTGTGGTGCTTCGT
This sequence comes from Caprimulgus europaeus, assembly GCA_907165065.1. Next base: position 17,858,375 of record OU015537.1, read on the forward strand.
TGCTGGCCGGGGTTAAACCACGACAGTCCTTTTTGGTGCCCAACGTGGGGCTCAAAGGATTCAAGATAATGATAGATTTGACTGGAATGTGCCAGATCAAATTTATAGCTGTTTTGATGTTTAGCTGTTAATCAGCAGGATCCTGTGCTTGCCATGGAGCTTGCTTGCCTTACTGTAAATTAGAGCCTAGTACTCATTAGTGGCTGCTTTTTGCTTTTGCTGCTTGCTGTACTGCTTATCATCTTACCCTGCTGTGCCTGGGAACATTTTGAAAACAGCAATGGCGATGTGCCTGGGCTGGCAGATGGCCAGGGCATCGCTGCTGTTTCTGTGCTGCTATACTGGACAGGCTGGAACTCCAGTGCGAACTCAAGTCAAAGAGACAGTGACCTGTGGGTGAGTCTGAAGCGTCTGTGGCTATGGATAAGCCCATGCCAGAGCAGGTACATCTCAAAGCATCTGTGGCTGTGGTTATGTCTGTGCCACAGCAGATATACCTCTGAAGGGATTGTGGCCCAAGGATAAGTCCATGCTGCAGCAGGCACACCTTGAAGCATCAGTAGCTGTGCATGAGGTCATGCTGGAGCACCTCAAAGCATGTGGTCATGGATAAGCCCATGACGGAGCAGGTACATCCCTGGAGGGACTGGAAGGACATGGGTAAGGCCATGTTGGAGCAGGTTTACTTCTGAAGGGACTGTGACTGTGGGTAAGGCCATGTTGGAGCAGATACGTCTCTGAAGGCATTGTGGTCCATGGAGAAGGCCATGCTGGAACAGGTGCACCTCAAAGCGACTGTGGTTGTGGATAAGCCTATGCCATAGCAGGTATACCCCTGAAGAGACTGTGGCTCATAGATAAGGCTCCACTTGGAGCAGGTACACCCCTAAGGGACTGCAGTCTGTGGATAAGTCCAAGCTGGAACAGAGGCAAGGGGAGAAGTTCATTGCAATGTTAAACCCTATGGTCTGGTCCAAAGGAACCAGGGGTGGAGACTGTAATGGAAATACCTTTACATTGTTGTAACCCATGATTTGAGTTGCATGTTATGGGATTTTCTATAGCAGGAACCACCCGAACCAGTGGAGGACAAGCCTTACAAGAAGTAGTGCAAGTGCAGCAGTGACCCAACCTGAGCCGGCTTTGGTGCCCAATAACTCCACACAACACACCACCTCTCCTGTCCTGAGTGACCACTATAACAAATGGAGCCCAAAGTCATGGACTAAATGACCTCAGTGGACATTCTGTAGACATTTTTGGACATTTTACAGACATTTCACAAGGGTGGTCCATAAATTAGGAGAATTATATCTGTGTATTATATCAAAGGAAGGGAAGGAAGGTGGAAGCTAATAAGGATGTATTGGATAGCGTGGGACCTGAGCATGATGTACATGGTATGGAATAAGGGGTGGAGAACGTGCTGGTTTCGGCAGGGATGCTTTCGTTACTGTGTTATCAACACTGTTTCCAGAACAAATCCAAAACATTGTCCCATACTAGCTACTGTGAAGAAAACTAACTCTATCCCAGCCAAAACCAGAACACAAAATTATACTACCCTAAGTGATTTTGACAGGTGTAAAGCAAGGTCGCTATGAACGCTTGGCCGCCACAAGCCAGTTATCCCTGTGGTAACTTTTCTGACACCTCCTGCTTAAAACCCAAAAAGCCAGAAGGATCGTGAGGCCCTGCTTTCATGGTTTGCATTCGTACTGAAAATCAAGATTAAGTGAGCTTTTGCCCTTCTGCTCCGCGGGAGGTTTCCGTCCTCCCTGAGCTTGCCTTAGGAGCCAGTCAGAAATGCCCCATAAGGATAGCTCCCAAAAGGTGATGGAACCCCCACCCTGTCGGGCAGACGGGGGGGACCTGAGACAGCCCCTGCCCTGTTGCTTTCGGGCAGAGGCAAGGGACCAAAAAGATAAGGAGGGCTGGAAGAAAATCCCAGTTTGATGTCATGGGCAACCTCCTTCCCTACCTGCTTTGCCCCCTCAGGTGCCCCTCTGTAATAGGTTTGAGACCCTGCATCTTGAAGGAGAGGTAGGTGAGGATGTGGTGCAAGGCCCGCCTACAAGGTCACATAGGAAGAGGCGGTTGACTCCACCCCTCAAGACTTCCTCTGATAAGAAAGAAAGAATGGTAATTGTAGTAGGCAATTCCCTTCTGAGAGGGACAGATGGCCCGATATGCAGGGTTGACCCTCAACATAGGGAAGTATGTAGTCTTCCTGGAGCCCGGATCAGGGATATCTCCAGGGCACTCCCCAACCTGATGCGCCCGACGGACTACTATCCACTGCTGATCTTCCAGACAGGTGGAGAGGAAGCTGCATCCTGTAGTCTGAGGGCAATGAAGAAAGATTTCAAGGTCTTGGGACGGTTGGTGAAAGGGTCTGGGGCACAAGTAATTTTCTCTTCCCTCCTTCCACTTTCAGGTGCTGACGTGGGATGGAATAGAAGAATTCAGGCCATAAATGACTGGCTACAGGACTGGTGCTACAGGCAGGGCTTTGGGTTCTTTGATAATGGCTGGTTTTATAAGACACCAGTCCAGACAGTCATACATGGGAAAGGTTTATCTCACAGGGGCAAAAGGAGGCCGGGGCAGGAATTAGCAGGGCTCATTTGGAGAGCTTTAAACTAGATTCAAAGAGGGAAGGGGTTATTGCTGGGCTTGCACCAGTGGGGCAGAAGACTGGAATTGCTGAAAACTGGAAGGCCTCCCACCTCCCTATGATGAAATCGGTGTGCTTGGCTCACTCCCTGAAATGCCTGTACATCAATTCATGCAGCATGGGGAATAAGCAGGAGGAGTTAAAAACCCGTGTTCAGTCAGGGGATTATGATATCGTGGCAATTACAGAGACATGGTGGGACAGCTCACATGACTGGAATGTGGTCATGGATGGTTATGTCCTTCTCAGGAAAGACAGGCCAGCAAGGCGAGGTGGTGGAGTTGCTCTGTATGTGAGAGAGCAACTGCAGTGTATTGAGATCTGTCCAGGGGCGGCTGAGGAGTGAGTTGAGAGTCTGTGGGTGAAAATCAAGGGGCAGGCTGGTATGGGCGATACTGTCGTGGGTGTCTATTACAGGCCACCAGATCAGGGTGAGGAAGTTGATGAGGCCTTCTACAGGCAGCTGAGAGCAGCCTTGCAATCACAGGCCCTGGTTGTTGTGGGGGATTTTAACTACCCTGGTGTTTGCTGGAGGGACTACTCAGCCAGCCACCCACAATCCAGGAGGTTCCTCCAGTGCATCGATGATAACTTCCTGATGCAAATGGTGAATGAACCAACTAGGAGGGGAGTGCTGCTGGATCTCATCCTCACTAACAAGGAGGGTCTGGTTGAAGCAGTAAAGGTTGAGGACTGCCTGGGCTGCAGCGACCATGAGATGGTGAAGTTCAGGATCTCATGTGGCAGGAACAGCATTCCAAGCAGACTTGCAACCCTGGACTTCAGGAGGGCCAACTTTGGCCTTTTCAAGCAATTGCTCGGGGAAATCCCATGGGACAGGGTATTTGAAGGCAAAAGGGCCCAAGATAGCTGGTTAACATTCAGGGACTGCTTCTTCCTAGCTCAAGATCAGAGCATCCCGATATGTAGGAAGTCAAGGAAGGGAGCCAGGAGACCTGCTTGGTTAAACAGGGAACTGCTGGGCAAACTCAAGTGGAAAAGGAGAGTTTACAGATCATGGAAGGAGGATTTAGCCACTTGGGAAGAATATAAGGATGTTGTCAGAGGATGTAGGGAGGCAACTAGGAGAGCGAAGGCCTCCTTAGAATTAAACCTTGCCAGAGGGGTCAAGGACAACGGAAAGAGCTTCTTCAAATACATGGCAGATAAAACTAACATTAGAGGCAATGTAGGCCCACTGATGAATGAGGTGGGTGCCCTGGTGATAGAGGATACAGAGAAGGCAGTTACTGAATGCCTTCTTTGTCTCTGTCTACTCTGCTAGAAGCTGTCCTGAGGAGCCCTGTATCCCTGAGGCCCCAGAGGAAGTCAGGACAATAGAGGAGATTTCCTTGGTTGATGAGGACTGGGTTAGGGACCAATTAAGCAATCTACGGGTCCAGACAGAATGCACTCGCAGGTTTTGAAGGAGCTAGCTGAAGTCATTGCTAGACCACTCTCCATCATCTTTGCTAAGTCGTTGGAAATGGGAGAGGTGCCTGAGGACTGGAGGAAAGCAAATGTCACTTCATTCTTCAAAATGGGCAAGAAGGAGGACCCGGGTAACTACAGACCGGTCAACCTCACCTCCATCCCTGGGAAGGTGATGGAAAGACTTATCCTTGGTGCCATCTCAAGGCATATCAAGGATAAGAGGGTCATTAGGGGCAGTCAACATGGTTTCACCAAGGGGAACTTTTAGGAAAACACAACCAGGTGGCTGGATGATGGTAGAGAAGTGGATGTGGTCTATCTTGATTTCAGCAAAGCATTTGACACGGTCTCCCACAGCATCCTCGCTGCCAAATTGAGGAAGTGTGGATTAGATGATCAGGTAGTGCGATGGACTGTGAACTGGCTGGTGGGAAGAAGCCAAAGAGTGGTGGTCAATGGGGCAGAGTCTAGTTGGAGACCTGTGTCTAGTGGAGTCCCTCGAGGGTCAGTACTGGGACCAGTATTATTCAATATATTAATCAATGACCTGGATGAGGCAATAGAGGGCACTGTTAGCAAGTTTGCTGATGACACAAAGCTGGGAGGAGTGGCTGACACACCAGAAGGCTGTGCTGCCATCCAGAGAGACCTGGACAGGCTGGAGAGTTGAGCAGGGAAAAATTTAATGAAATATAATAAGGACAAGTGTAGAGTCTTGCATCTGGGCAGGAACAACCCCAGGTTCCAGTATAGGTTGGGAGATGATCTACTAGAGAGCAGTGTAGGGGAAAGGGATCTGGGAGTCCTGGTGGACAGCAGGATGACCATGAGCCAGCACTGTGCCCTTGTGTCCAGGAAGGCCAATGGCATCCTGAGGTGCATTAGAAGGGGTGTGGTTAATAGGTCAAGAGAGGTTCTCCTCCCCCTCTACTCTGCCCTGGTGAGGCCACATCTGGAATATTGTGTCCAATTCTGGGCCCCACAGTTCAAGAAGGACAGGGAACTGCTTGAGAGAGTCCAGCACAGAGCCACAAAGGTGATTAAGGGAGTGGAACATCTCCCTTATGAGGAAAGGCTGAGGGAGCCGGATCTCTTTAGCTTGGAGAAGCGGAGACTGAGGGGTGACCTTATTAATGTTTATAAATATGTAAAGGGTGAATGTCAGGAGGATGGGGCCAGGTTCTTCACAGTGATGTCCAATGATAGGACAAGGGGCAATGGGTGTAAGCTGGAACACAGGAGGTTCTGCTTAAACTTGAGAAGGAACTTCTTTACAGTGAGGGTGACAGAGCACTGGAACAGGCTGCCCAGGGAGGTTGTGGAGTCTCCTTCTCTGGAGACATTCAAGACCTGCCTGGACGTTTTCCTGTGTGATCTCATTATGTATTCCTGCTCCGGCAGGGCGTTTGGACTAGATGATCTTTCGAGGTCCCTTCCAATCCCTAGCATTCTGTGATTCTGTGAAATATCCATGAATGTTAACATGCTTTAAAAAAAATACTTCAAGCTAGAACAACTAGATGTCATCTTGTTGAACTCAGACATGTTTTCCCAGAGTATTCTGCACCCAAGCACATATTTCCTTCAAATAAGTTCTATTGGAAAATAAAAAAAAGAGCATGTTATGGAAACCTTTACACCAGTCCTAGATTCTGTAAAAGCTTTAGAATATATTGGGTGCTCTAATCCAAAGTTGTTCCTTTTCCAAAATCCAAATTCCATATCCAAGGTTCCTTTTAATATTTTAAGAATTGAAATAAAAGAAAATGCAAAATAATACCGATATTTAAATAGTAATGATAATAATAGTAATAAAATATGCAAATTAGTTGTACATAGTACAATTGCTCACCACCTGATGACCAAGCCCACCCTGTTCCCAGATAACGATCCCAGAGGAGCAACAATCCCAAACCGAAACCGCAATTCCCTGAAGAGCGAGAGCCCAAGCGAAAGTCGGAGAGAGCTAAAAAAGGAAGAGACCCTCACTAATATACTGGACATGACGTTACATGATATGGAATATCCCATTGGCATATCCAAACGTCAGTTTAGCTTATTAATTTAAATATTCTTCACCCCCCCTAGATCTTGTGCTTGTAGACTAACAAAACATCAAGTCCTTCACTTCCGGAGACAAAAATGAAACCACTGGTATGTTATCAGTGTCTTTCTCATAACAAGTCCCAGGCTGAAAAGCAAAACGCAGCACTATTCTAACCACTGAAAAAGAAACCCATCTCTCTTTCAACTCAAAACGAGGACAAGAGTGGTTCTGCAATAACATCCACCATCTCCCTCAGCACTCGAGGGTCCATCCCATCAGGGCCCATAGATTTGTGGCTGTTGAGTTTAACTAAGTGGTCCCTAACCCAATCATCCTTGACCAAGGGAAAGTCTTCCTCTCTCCAGAAATCGTCTCTTACCTCCAGGGTCTGGGATTCCTGAGGGCCAGAAGTAAAGACTGAAGCAAAGAAGGTATTTAGTAACGCTGCCTTTTCTGCATCCTCTGTCACCAGGGCACCCACCTCATTCAGCAGCAGCCCCACATTTTCCCTAGTCTTCTTTTTGCTGCTGAAGTACTTGAAGAATCTCTTCTCATTGTCCTTGACATCCTTAGCTAGATTTAATTCCAAGCAGGCCTTGGCCTTCCTATTTGCATCCCTGCATGCTCTGACAACATCCCTACATTCTTCCCAAGTGGCCAGTCCCTTTTTCCACATTTTGTAGACTTCTTTCTTCTGACTGAGTTTGTCCAGAAGTTCCTTGCTCATCCATGCAGGCCTCCTGCCTCCTTTGCTAGATTTCTTACTCTTAGGGATGCAGCGATCTTGAGCTTGGAGGAAGCAGTGTTTGAATATTAACCAGATCTCTTGGGCCCCCACTACGCTCCAGAGCTTTAGCTCATGGGATTCCTCTAAGCGGATCTTTGAAGAGGCCAAAGTTAGCCCTCCTGAAGTCCAAGGTGGCAGTCCTGCTGACCCCTCTCCTGACTTCTCCAAGAACAGAGAACTCTATCATTTTGTGATCACTGCACCCAAGACGGCTTCCAACTACCACTTCACCCATCAGTCCTTCTCCGTTAGTGAATAACAGGTCCAGGGGGGCACCTTCCCTGGTTGGTGGGAAGGTACTCAAAACCCACTTTGTGTTCATGTTTCAATACTCAACCACACTCATGGAAAAAAAAAGTAGTCTTAATGCTTCTATGAACAACACTAAGGTAGTAAATTTTGATTTCTGAAATTCTATGATGATGATACATTGTTCTTAACTCCAGTACTAAGTTAATGATTAGAACAGGCCTGAGACTTTATAGTCTCTTCTTGGTGAGGTTTCCATGATTACCCAACTCAAAGCTAACAATTCCAACCTATACATTATGCTCTACAATTTTCTATTTTTTTTTTTAATCAAACCCAACTCTTCTATATAATCAAATCTTGATTATTTTATCAAAGTACTTGCAACATTCCTGTCCTTCTCACCTTCTGTACCACTACTATTCTATCTGTCAGCTTATTGTGCTGTCCTGCTTCTAGGTCTTCCCCCAAACTTGTTTTGAAAGAATATCTCATAGCATGCAGAAAGCCATAATTTCATGCTAAGTCTTTTTTTTTTTTAAAAAAGAATATATATCTCACAGTCATGCCTTACACTTATAAAAATAGATACTTTTTAATTTGCCCCAAGAATTCACACTCATGTTGATTGGAGGGATTCTTATAGGAGCACTTTCTACCACTGAAGATCATTCTCCTCATATTTCATTTAAAATGACCCTACTCCAATTATTATTACAAAGAAATATCTTTTGTTAATCGTTAAAAAAGAATATTTCTATAGTGTAAGGAGACAACAAAAAGAAGATAAATTAATCTTATGCCCTTTTTTGTTACTTCAGAGCCTAAATGTTAAAAATGAGAAACAAGAGATGAAATGCAGTAGAAAACTAAAGAAAAAAATGCAACTAGAAACTAGGGCATTATAAATTGCATCCAATACAGATTTTATTTACCTTATGTCACTTGGCATGAAACTTGTGGTTATAGGGTAAGACTGAGTAGCTGGTGGTGCCTCTGTGATAACATATTTAAAAAGGGGGGAAAACTGATGTGCAACAGCAGCTGGGAGAGAGGCATGAGAAAATATGAAACAACCCTGCAGACACCAAGGTCAGTGAACGAGTGGTAGAAGGTTCTACAGGAACCAGAGCAGAGGTTCCCCTGCAGCCCATGGTGAAGACCATGATGATGCAGGCTGTCCCCCTGCAGCCCATGGAGGACTCCATGCTGCATCAAGTAGGTATGTCCTGAAGGAAGCTGCAGCCCGTGGAGAGTTCATGACAGAGCAAATTTTCTGGCAGGATCTGTGACCCCACAGGGGACCCACTCTGAGGCAGTTCTTGAAGAACTGCAGCCTGTGGGAAGGATCGATGTTGGAGAAGGCTGTGAAGAACTGTCTCCTGTGGAAGGGACCCCATGGTGGAGCACGGAATGTGTGAGGAAGAAGGAGGGGCAGAGAAGAATTGTAATGAACTGATTGCAACCCCTATTCCCTGTCCCTCTGCACTGCTCAGGGTGAGGGAAGGAGATAGAAGTCAGGAGTGAAGTTGAGCTTGGGAAGAAGGGGGGTAGGAGGAAGGTGCTTTTAGTTTTTTTGTTTTGGTTGTTGGTTGTTTTTTTTTTTCCACTATCCTACTCTATTAAATTAATTTCCCCAAGTTGAGTCTGTTTTGCCCATGACAGTAATTGGTGAGCGATCTCCCTGTTCCCATCTTGACCCGCAAGCTTCCCCTGTCTTGCTGAGGAGAGAGTGAGAGAGCTGCTTGGTGGGCACCTGGAAGCCAGACAATGTTAACCCACCACAGAAATCTAGATTCACTTCAAAGACTGCTTGTGAGCATAAATGCCAACAGTTTTAAATAAACTGTGACATCTGGATCAATTTTTGTAGTTTGCAACTGGTATCAATTTTTTAGGTTCAAGTCAAAAATCTATCTATGTTTAATGGCTATTTATTACATTTATGTACTGCTTAAGTAGTCTGTAAAAATTTAACAAATTGTAAAAACATGCATGAGATGTGTTCAGACTAACAGGGGGATTCTACAAATATTTTTGACTATTTTTTTGTTTCCTAAAATATAATTATGGGATTAGTTGAGGAGGGAGTGCATAACCAAAATACATGCTCTTAAGCATCCTTTCCATTTGAAAATGGAGGGACTAAAACTTTTCTAAAAAAATAACTTTGAAGATCACAGAATCACAGAATGACAGGGGTTGGAAGGGACCTCAGGAGATCATCTAGTCCAACCCCCCTGCCAAAGTAGGTTCCCTACACCAGGTTACACAGTAAAGCATCCAGGTGGGTTTTTAACATCTCCAGAGATGGAGACTCCACAACCTCTCTGGGCAGCCTATTCCAGTGCTCTGGCACCCTCACAGTAAAGAAATTTTTCCTTAAGTTGGTATGGAACTTCCAGTGTTCCTGTTTTTTCCCATTGCCCCTTGTACTGTCACCAGCCACCACCAAAAAGAGCCTGGCCCCATCCATTTGGCCCACACATTTCAGATATTTATAGACATTGATAAGGTCCCCTCTCAGTCTTCTCTTCTCCAGACTGAAGAGTCTGAGCTCTCTCAGCCTCTCCTTGTAAGGCAGATACTCCAGGCCCCTAATCATCTTTGTGGCCCTCCGCTGGACTCTCTCCAGAAGATCCCTGTCCCTCTTGAACTGAGGAGCCCAGAACTGGATGCAGTACTCCAGATGTGGTCTCACCAGGGCAGAGTAGAGGGGGAGGAGAACCTCCCTTGACCTGCTGGCCATGCTCTTTTTAATGCACCCCAGGATAATGTTGGCCTTCCTGGCCACAAGGGCACACTGCTGGCTCATGGCCAGCCTGCTGCCTACCAGGACACCCAGGTCCTTTTCCACAGAGCTCCTTTCCAGCAGGTCAGCCCCTAACCTGTACTGATGCATGCGGTTATTCCTCCCCAGGTGAAGGACTCTACATTGGCTCTTGTTGAACCTCATCAGGTTCTTTTCTGCCCAACTCTCCAGTGTGTCCAGGTCTTGTTGAATGGCAGCACAGCCTTCTGGTGTGTCAGCCACTCCTCCCAACTTGATCATGTCCTGGAACAAAATAAGTTTACAGTAAAGTGAATGTACTCTGTCGCGACGGAGGGAAGACCCGGATAGCTCAATATGAATGATCAGCAAGCTTCCGTTTATTGATTACATACGTGCTCCCTATACACAGTGGTCAATCAAGCCCATGCACATTCTCAAAGACCCACACTGATTGGTTTATTAATTTTCCTGGGAACTTTATCTTTGTTATAACAGGTGGTATTGTTCTGTTCACGTCCCAACAGGACACTCCTACTTTGCGGTTGCCAGCTCCCTTCTTTTTCCCAGCTTAGTTAAAGTTGTTTGTCTGAAGTTCTCAAGGGCAAGTAAGTTTCCTGGAGACTTCTATTAATTTACCCTGACTTATGTCAAGGGCCTAAGCTGTGGCCTGAGCCATTTCAATACCCTCGCTGCTACTGCTAAAGCCTCTGATTGTACAACATCTCTTAGTGATCTACAACAGTACTCATTGTGGTAGATTGACCCTGACTAGAGGCCAGATGCCCACCAAAGCCCACTCTACCACTCCCACTCCTCAACTGGGCAGGGGGAGAAAAATATAACAAAAAGCTCATGGGTAGAGATAAGGACAGAGAGAGATCATTCACCAATTACTGGCACGGGCAAAACAGACTCAACTTGGGGGAAAAAACAAATTTACTTTATTACCAATCAAAATCAGAAGATAATGAGAAGTAAAATCAAATCTTAAAACACCTCTCCCATCCCTCCCTTCTTCCCGGGCTTAATTTCTTTCCCGATTTTCTACCTCCTACCCCAGGCGGCACAGGGGAACAGGGAATAGGGTTGGGGTGTTGGGGTCAGTTCAACACACGTTGTTTCTGCTGCTCCTTCCTCCTCAGGGGAGGACTCCTTCCCCCGCACCAGCATGGGGTCCCTCTCACGGGAGACAGTCCTCCACCAACTTCTCCAACATGAGTCCTTCCCATGACTGACAGTTCTTCATGAACTGGTTTAGCATGGGTCCATTCCATGGTGTGCAGTCCTTCAGGAAGGGACTGCTCCAGCGCGGGTCCCCCACGGGGTCACAAGTCCTGCCAGCAAACCTGCTCCGGCCTGGGCTCCTCTCTCCACGGGCTACAGGTCCTGACAGGAACCTGCTCCAGCGCAGGCTTCCCACGGGGTCACAGCCTCCTTCGGGCATCCACCTGCTCTGGCGTGGGGTCCTCCACAGGCTACAGGTGGTCATCTGCTCCATCATGGACCTCCATGGGCTGCAGGGGGACAGCCTGCCTCACCATGGTCTTCACCACAGGCTGCAGGGGAATTTCTGCTCTGGCACCTGGAGCACCTCCTCTCCCTCCTTCTTCACTGACCTTGGTGTCTGTGGAGTTGTTTCTCTTACATCTTCTCACTTCTCTCTCCAGCTGCAGTGTGCAGCTTTTTTTCCCTCTCTTCCTTTTTTTTTTTCTTAATTCTGTTATCACAGAGGCGTTACTGATTGGCTCAGCCTTGGCCAGCGGCGAGTCCGTTCTTGTAGCTGACTGGCATTGGCTGTGTTGGGTCAGACATGGGAGAAGCTTCTGGCAGCTTCTCTCACAGATGCCACCCCATGTTCCCCCCCCCTGCTGCTACCAAAACCTTACGACACAAACCCAATACACTCGTCAATTAACTGAAGCTCACATATGATTCCAGACTTTCTACTTTAAAAGTAAAAAAAATAATTAAAGTAATTTTAATGTCAGATAAATTTTTGTTTAACTAAAGTAGTGACAGCAATAAGCAGTGACACATTGCAAATGTTTTTTTCCAAATAACTGTGTTGAGAGAAGTGTCTAAAGAGACCTTGCACTGGCAATGATTTGTGCCTGGTCTGTATTTTGTTAAACATTCTTACAAGATCTTTGATCAGTCCTATTATGGTCCAAAGCTATGAGGATAACAAAGAAGTTTAAGTTGTTGTATGTGAAACCGTAAAATAAAGCTATCCACATTTCAAAGCTTCAAAAACAGTGAGAAATTGTTAGGGAAAAACTTTAGGTACATCTTCTGCAAGGAAAGCATGTAATAATGCAGCTTTACAGATGAGACTTTTTTTCTACACTTTTTTTAAAGTATCTTTGTTCAATTGGAAGAGGGATTTTTTTGCACAGCTTACAGGCTCTGTACATGTATTCATTTTCATGTTCACCAAAAGCTGTTCCAAGCTTCTAATTATTTTGGTTCAGTACAACTTAGTCTTCACTTAAGTTTGTGCATATGTATTTTACTGCATATGTTTGTTTTGGATTGATGAACCAGTGCTAATTTTGTTATCTTTAAGCATTTTAAAAAAATAATCTGGATGAAGTTATTGCTGGCACACTGAAAAATGTCTCTGCTACTTATTGTCTTGAATATAAAAACTGTTCAATATAGATGTTTGGCAAGTAAATCTCTCTGCTGTGTAAAAATAGTTTCTGGATGGTACAGTTGTCTATTTTTAGCGTTCATAGGAACTGAGTATTCATTTTAATTATTTTTTTTCCTTCCTCTCCCCCACTTCTCTTGTAGGTAGCATTGGCACTTCGTTTCAATGCCAGTCACTCCATCGAGAACACATTTGCAGCAATGACAGTGACAAGGTCAGGTTTGCATAAATGTTCCATTTACAAGGTGCATTTCTTTATGAATCACATTCATTTTACTGTACTAATAGTGTTTGTTTTACAGGCCCAGTAGCTAACTTTCAGTGTTACACTTTGTTAAATCTCTCTGGCTTTTTAAGAAGTATATGTACTTCACTCAAGACAATCTTTTTAGTTGATTAAAGAGATATTTGTCTTGTAGCATATTTTTCTCCTTACTTGCATTCCCTTGCTATTCTAAATATTTGTGGTTTACCATACTGACCCTCACAGGTAATAAAGAGTGGAAATGTCATAGAATCACAGAGTCACAATAGTTTTGGGTTGAAGACACCTTTAAAGGTCATTTAGTCCAACCCCCCTGTAGTGAACAGGGAATGATATTGTTAATACAGAATGACATTGTTAATACATTAGGCACAGTAACCTGTCTTACTCCTGTCACTTGTGTCTTCTGAGGTTTGAGCTAGTTAACTATACTGAGAGTTTTTTTGCAATGGCTTTCTTTTCTATATTTGGAGATGGCAACTCCAGGTTTTACAGACAGGAACCTATTGTTTGTTACTGTAGCTTTAAAATTTCATCCTAACTAGCATGATCCAAGTGTTTTCCTAATCTTCAAGCAAGGGATCATGCTTGCACCCTGAATTGCTTTCAGTGTGTACAGATGTGCACTGTGTTCAGTGATATATCAGTAATGTATATGTGGGCTATGTAATATATGTGTGGAATACAGAAGGGAAAAGTTTTCAGGTTGAATTACGGTCAGGACTTGCTTTCCTGTTTATGTTCTTATTTGTTTTTCCTTAACAGTTCATCTCTTTGATAACACAATTTGATTAATATTAGTCCAATATGTAAAATGCATTACATTATTTTCAAGCTTAACACTGTATAATAAGCTTTCTTGATGACTTGAGAAGCCTGGGAAAAGGCAAATATTAGTAAAATTTAATTAATCTTTCTTGGAATTTCGAATGCTAGCTGCCTGTCAGTGCTCTGATAAGGGCACAAATTCTTGTGTTTTGAATTGGTGGAATAATTTAAGACTCTGTTTGTAGCATTTTTAGTTCATTCCAAAACCAAGTTTATTTTCAGAATGACTCTGCATTTTTTCATAATTTGGAAGTATGTCCAGATTTGGCGTTTAGTTATCTTTCAAATATTGAGCATACATGCTAGTTACAATTTGGCAAAAAAAAATATTTAAAGTTTTCAGTTGATTTGGCAGTCATTGTCAGGGAGCAGCAAGAGTGGCTGCTCCATAAGAGCAGATGATCTGGGAGCTGAGGGTGACAGCAAGGCAGACAGAGGCAATGGCCTTAACAAGGGGTGCAGTCTCGTAGCACCTGAACAAGGAGAGCAGAGCAGGTCTGGTGGAAGTGACCAGGGTCAGTTACAGTCCAGTGATAAGCAAGGCCATAGTGATAAGGCAGGTCCAAGGTCAAGCCAGGAAATCATCAGCAAGGCAAGGACAGGATCAACAAAGTACATGTCCAGGTACATAGCATATCTACAGTGTAGCTCAGGCAAGGACCAAGGTCCTCTGGACTGAACTTAAATGCAGCTCCTGAGTGAAAGGGTAGCCCCTGCACTGAGGCTTTTCCCAGCTCTTTCTCAGCAGTCTGATCCCAGGTTATACAACTGTGCTATGTCAGAGCTGGCCTTGAGTGCAGGCAGACAAACCCTTGGTGGGGAAGGGGGAAGACATTGCAGTCTGTTGGTGCATTCTGGGCTCTGGCAGTCATACACTATGGTAGAGTAAGACAGTTACTTTTCCTTATGGTGTTTCCAAGGTCTGAAAAGGACTATAAAAGAAGGAAAAAAAAAAAGCCCAATTACTATAAACTATTTCGGATCTATTTTCAAGAAAAGTTAGGGATTATGTTGTAGCTTTGCCTTATGTAATAGGTTTCTTCAATAGGAAGCCTTTGCTGTACATCTTGGAAACTTGACAGAGTTGAAGGTCATTTCTAGGTGCTACATCAGGAGTGTGGAACAGATGGTGGAAATATGGAAGAGAGAAGATTAGAGTTGAAGATTCTGTGGTCAGGATTCAGTTGTACAGTCACTGTGTGCTGTTGCATACTCACACAATGAGTGTGATTTAAATAAATTTAAATAAACTGATTTATTGCAGTCTTCTGCATAGGGTAATACTCATTTGTGGAATTGCTCAAACAGGATGGCCAGTTGTTGTCTGGATGTTGAGAGGTGTCTCAGTTGCAAGGCTTCTTGTAATGGCATCTTCAGCTGGATCAGATGAGACTCCCTAACTGTTGTTCTGTAAATTCTCATAATCTAGCTGTCTCCTGGTCCTACAGTACTGCTCTAGCATACGCATGATCAGTTTCTGTTGAGTAGTTAAACTGTCTTGACTATGTGCATCATGGACTTTTCATATTTTATACCCATGTAACTAAACAGCCTTCCCCATGTTCTGGGTATTGAGGGCTGCAAAAGTTATTTCTCCCATTTTTTCAATGCTGCTGAAAATCAAAGTTATGTGGGCCCTCTTCCACAACTGAAATATGGGGTGCACAGCACTGTCACCGAAATCAGGAATAAACTCCTTAACATCAATGCAGCCTTAAGAAGCAGGCACTTCTTTATTGCAGCACTGGATGCACGGGGGATCACTCCACCTATTGTGCATACCTGATAGCACACAAAGTAAAGTTTATATTATACAAAATCATACATAATCATTATATTTCCCAGAATTATCATGGAACAGGTTGCCCAGGGAGGTTGTGGAGTCTCCTTCTCTGGAGACATTCAAGACCCTCCTGGATGCCTTCCTGTGTGATCTCATGTAGGTGTTCCTGCTCCAGCAGGGGGATTGGACTAGATGATCTTTTGAGGTCCCTTCCAATCCCTGATATTCTGTGATTCATAGTCAAAACCATTTTCAGAAATTATTATCATAAAACTCCGCCTCACCGTGCATGCTCATTAAGCCTTGAAATGAGTCAGAGGATTGCTTTTGTGACCATCACGGACCACTGACCCAAAAGAAAAGACCCCCCAATGACCTTACCCCAAGGACTTGGCTCAACACGCTCCTCGACATATCCCATTGTTCGGTAAAACAAAGAGTTTTCAAGCTTCTATGAACATTAGAGTAATAAATTTCCATCTCTACAACACTACAACAAAAATACATTGTTTTTTAACTCTGTGTTAATGAGTAGAGCATGCTTAGGACTTTACAGTCCCTTTTTATTAAAGTCTTTATGGTTCTCTAGTTCCAAGCTAACAATCCTAACATACGTTATGCTTTATGATTTTTTTTTACTTCTTAATCAAACCCAACTCTTCTATATAATAAAACTTTGATTATTTCATCAGAGTACTTGCAACATTTCCCCTGTTTGAAAGTTTTGAAAATCCTTTCAATACTTTCATTCTAATTTTTCTTTAATTTTAATCACATTTCATAATGCATTATCAATGTTCTTTTATCCATGGTATACTGGTGGGATCCTTGGAATTGTTTCTCTTTCATCCTGTTGTCTAGACACTGCTTGGATGATCATCCGACTAAATGCAGTCTTGCTGTTTATTTGTTTCTTCAAACAGTAATATATTAAAATAATTGCCAAAAAGATTATTAGCAAGACTAATGCAGTGTTAATTAGTGATTTCACCAATGAACTAAGATTCCATCCCAATCCACTAAAGATTTTGTCTATCCAATTTTCTTGCATATTTTGCTGAAGGTCTTGAGTATCCTTTTCTACCTTCTCCAATAAATCTAGGTCATGTTCCACATCCTGTGTCACATTTGGGATATGAATACAACAGTGGTCAATTCTATCGTTCAAATATCCACAAACTCCATGCTCTTTAAGTAAGAGCATATCCAAAGTCATTCTATTTTGTAAAGTCATCCTGGAAGTTGCTTGTAACTGCAAATTTAAATCCCTAAATCCTTTCTTGGTTATATTAGCTAGCTTCTCTACCTGTCCTGTCATTTGGTATATCCATTCTCTGTTTCTATATGTTGATAAAGGAGTCAATAAGGATTCTAAATCCCAACCTATTTTCACTCCTGATTCAGGTTCATTCCATTCTTCATCTATTTCTGATCTTTTTATCCATTCCAATTTTAAATTTTCTAGAGTTCCTCTAAAGGAAGCCCTCTTCCAAATTGGACAGAAGGTTGGCATGCCCAAAGTAATTTTTTTTTACTTTGACATCTAAAGGCAAATGAGTTGTCCATGATCCATTGCTCATTGCCCAAACTAAATGTCCTGGACTCTGGATCATAGCTTTTCTACAACTCAAAAATGTTCCTCTTCTAGATATATAATCCTCAGTCAATTGAAGATCATTTCTGAGTCCTCGACAGAAACACCCATATCTCATGGCTGCTGCTAAAGGGGGAATTTATTGAATTGCCTTACTTACTGTACTACAATTATAGACCTTTTCACATTTCCACCAAGATACTAAGCCCTCTTTTTCTCATGACGAAGTTCCCCTATCTCCTACTGTTGGCCAAACCGAATAAACTAACTCTTCCCAAGTAAAACACCAAGGGCCTTTAGCCATGTATTGAAATTGGGAAAATACAGTCATGGACCAAATTGAATCGCAAATAGCTCTCTCTTCTTGTGAAGCTTGATTGCTTTTATCACATTTCCATTTCATTATCATACATCTCATTTTTCCTTATTGGTTCATCATAAGAACACCATTCATAACCATATCCTGAATCTAGTCCTGTCTAACCACCACTAATGTCTATAAAATTTGAATTCAATAATTTCTTGCAATCAGCTCTACTTCCCAGAGACTTCCATTGTTTTTTAATATTCTTCACTTGTTCTTGCCTTCCCACTACAGGTTTCTGTTCACAATGTATAGTTTCATTTTTATTTTCCAAGTTAGTCAAATTCATAGTTAGAATTCCCCATGGAATTGACTCACCTACTGCTCTTGGTATTGGCAGACAAGCAGTAATTTTTGACACATTATGCAAATTGGCAAATTCTTTGATCAATCCTAGCATCAGATTTTCCTCTTGGATCGTTCTTGGGAGGTATATTAATTGGTCCACTTCTGGTTGTCTCTTTTTCCTTATTCTCTTATCTTTTTCCCAATAAGTTTGTAATATATCAGAATTAAAGTCTGGAATCTGAGTAGAACTACATTTTAATTTCAATGAATTTCCAATTTTTACCGATACTTCTTGTTGTTCAGTTTTTACCTCAAGCCAGGCTCCCACTAACATTAATTTCCAAATTAGTATCCATTCTCCAAATACTTTCAGACAATAGACCAAATTAGACATGTTTCAAAGTTAATGTCAAAGTTTCAGGATTCCTGTTAACAATTTCTCACAATGGTGGGGCTTTCTTCACCCTAATGTAATGTACCCATGCGTCCAATTCAGCGATCTTGATGGCGGTGAAGGTAGTCAACAGTACTTGAAAGGGTCACCTCCAGCATTCCTGAAGAGGTTCAGAAGCCCACGTCTTCACATAGACATAATCTCCTGGTTGGAAGTCATGTACTGGATTCTCCAAAGACAGGGGCCTGTTCCAAACAACCACGCTCCGAAGCACGGCCAGAGTTCTTCCTAAAGAAAGCAGATAGTTATATACATCTTGTTTTCCCTTTAAATGAATGTTTAAATTTGGTTCCAGGGATTCATAAGGTTTTCCATATAATAGCTCATAAGGACTAATTGATGTTCCACTTTTTGGTTGAACCCCAATTCATAAAAGGGCCAACGGAAGTGCCTGAGGCCATTTCAGATCAGTTTCTTCACATATTTTACTAATTTGTCTTTTCAATGTTTGATTCATTCTTTCTACTTTCCCACTGAATTGTGGCCTCCAGGGTGTGCGTAATTCCCAAGTAATTTCCAAAATTTTACTAACACCCTGCACTACCTCTGCAACAAAATGCGAACCTCTATACGAAGAAATTCCAATAGGTACTCCAAATCTAGAGATAATTTCCTGCAATAGCCATTTAATGACTTCCTTTGCTTGATTGTTCAAACAGGGAAAGGCTTCTGCCATCCTATAAAAGTGTCAACCCCTACCAGAATGTATCAATACCCATTTTGCTGGGGTAGGTCCAAAAAAATCTACTTGCCAATGATCTCCCGGTTCCATTCCTGATTTTATTGTTCCCATCTGGACTTTTTTCTTTATAACTGGTTTGTTTTCCAAACAGATCTCACATTTTGCAGTTGTCATTTTAGCTATTCTTATTATTTTTATTGATACTATGTGTCTCCTTAAGAAAGTTACTAATCCTTCCACTCCCCAATGACATTCCTTATGTTTTGTCTGCATTATTTCTCTCATTAAAAGTGGTGAGATAACCACCTGACCTTGACATTACCCACCATCCTGCTAAATTTTTCTTTGCATTTAACAACTCCCCTAATTTCTTGTCCTCCTCTGAATATTTAGGTTTATCTCTTGGTAAAGTAATAGTTTTTGTAGGTATCAATGCCAATTGTAAAACATATCTTTTTGCAACTACTCTAGCTGTTTTATCAGCCAATTTATTTCCTATAATTTCTTTCGTATTTCCTGATTGATGTCCTTTACAGTGCATGATTGCCACCTTGGTTGGTTTTTGGACTTGTATTGGGACTGGCTGGGATGGAGTTGATTTTCCCCGTGGCATCCCTCAGAGTGCTGTGTTTTGTATTTGGTGGCTCGAGGGGTGTTGAGAACACACCAGTGTTTTGGTTACTGGTGAGCAGTGCTAGCACAGCACCAAGGCTGTCTCTCCATTTCCCCCTCCTCCCCCAGTAGGCTGGGGTGGGGAAGGTCTTGGGAGGGGACACAGCCAGGACAGCTGACCCAAATGGACCAAAGGGATATTCCATACTATATGACGTATGCTCAGAAACAAAAGGAAGGAGAACGGAGGGGGAAGGGGGGGCATTTGTTACTTCCGTTTGTCCTCCAGGAACCGCAACGCGTATGAAAACCCTGCTTCCCGGGAAGTGGCCAAACATCGCCTGCTGATGGGAAGTAGAGCATAAATATTCTCTTCTTTTGCTTCTGTGTGCGCAGCTTTGCTTTGCTTCTATTAAACTGCCTTTGTCTCGACCCATGAGTTTGTTGTTTTGGGGTTTTTTTTGTGTTCCATCTTATTTTCTCCCCTCCCCATCTTGCTGAGGAGGGGGGGGATAGAGTGGGCTTTGGTGGGCATCTGGCATCCAGCCAGGGTCAACCCACCATAGGACTGCTTGTATTAATAGTAAGATTTCTTTCTTGTATTTAATGCTTTTTCCTTGAAAGGATAATTATCTCCTCTCTTTCCATATAATTCCATGGACATGTATCATACCAAAGGCATATTTCGAATCAGTCCAGATGTTCACTTTCTTTTCCTTGTTTAGCTCTATCTAGTGCCCTTGTCCAAGCTATCAGTTCTGCCTTCTGGACTGATGTTGTGCAAGTGTCCTGATCCGATGTCGGGATCATTCAAATATCCCGATCCGATGTCGGGGAAAGGTTTCGATATGTTCCCAAGAGCGAGATTAAGACACAAACGAGGTCAAATGCCGCATTCCCGAAACACCATTTATTACCAAAAATAATAAGGAGGGTAGCGATAGGACAGAATGGAAAGAAAGATGGAAAAGAAGCAAGGAGTCGGGATAGGGCAGCAAGAATAGTCACCACCACGGGTCCAGCGGCGAGGCGACGGTGAAGAGGCGGGTGAGGAGGTCTCAGTAGCTTGTTCCAGCAATGGTGCAGCGTGGCATGGTGCAGTCAGGTGGTCGTCCTCTCTGTCCCTCTTCTTCTCTCTCTTTCTTCCCACGCGCTTGCTGCCCATGCAGGTCTTCCTTAAGTACCTCTTCGAGGGCTGTAGTTACCATAGCAATGGCACGTCTCTTTGTGCCCCCCCAGCACTGGGGCAGGGACATGTCTGGGCAGAAGACCTCCTGCGGGCAGGGCATTTCACAAGTCTGTTTCCTTCTCAGTGGTCTCGTGAAAACAATCTTGCCAGTGATCTTGCAGACAATCTTTGAGGCAAGATAATGGTGCTGCTCCTCACATCACCCCGTGGCTCAAAGATTGTCTTACAGGCAGGGTGCCTTCACAAGTCGGGGTTTCCAGGACCCAGTGGTCTTGTGACCGTCCTTGCAAGCAATCTTTGAGACAGTGCAGTTCCTCACATCACCCCGTGGCTCAAAGATTGCCTTAAGACCCATGGTGGTTTTGAGAAAAGATAGTTGTCTAGAAAAGGTTGGAAAAGAGCACTTTAAATAATTTGCAAAACTGATGGCTTGGATTGGTGTACAACACGGATTTGTTTAATGCCATCAGGAGTAACAGTAGATATAAATTGCATGTTAGATACAACGCGTTGAATCAATTGTATAAAACACGGGATAATACATGGTAAAAACATTAGCATTGCCAAACCACATAACAAATAAAATAAAACCCTCTTAACCCATGGACCACCTGGAAGCCAAGAAAATGTATCAATATCCCATCCTTTCCATGTTTGAACAGGAACATGGGCTAGCTTTCTCATGCCTGCAGTAATTTGCTTAATAACTTTTCCACTGTCATCAATTTTTAAACAACAATTAGAAGCATTAAGTTTACCACAAACACCTCCTTCTTCGGCTAGCAGGTAATCGAGAACCATGCGATGCTGGTAAATGGCAGTTTGCATTTGTGTTGCTTGATCTGCCAATAGATCAAGGGCCTCAGCAGTTTGATTGGTGACAATTTCTATGACAGCTTGTAGTCGAATTATACGATTTAAATTATAGATAGGTTCTCGAGCACCACTAACCCACTCATTGGGATTCCAGGTGGCAGGTCCATAATGCTGTATAATACGTTGAGGGGTCCATTCATCTGTTCTCCAGGTTTGACTGCTTCCGCTGGCTATAGAAGTATCAATGGATCGCCGATACCGGTTAAGATCATCATACACTTTAATACTTAGTTCATTACTCTCATCCCCAGAGAGCAGAAAAAACAGAGGACGAATTGCCCCTACGTAACACACTCCGGTCCAATTTGGTGGTAGTAGTTTATAGGCATGGTGGCCACACACCCAATAGTGGCCCTTCAAGGCTCGGGCACCATTTTCGAAAGGACCAGTTTCACTGGGATCTGGGTCAAAATAGGGTTTTAGATTATAGTCTCCAAAGGGATTATTAGTCCCAGGTCCATCACGGGTGTCCTCACACCACCATGCTCCTTCCCTATTTTTCCAGGAGCAACTATAAAGTGCTCTAAAATCATCTTCGTGTCTAGGCCCTGAATAATTCTTAAGAGACCAATAACCTTTAAAGTTCACCCTCTTTCCCGCTTCGTCCAGCCATACCCACCTAGGTCGGTTGGCAAAGTGGTATGCTCCTAGGGATAACTCGGGGTCACCAAGAATATTTGGCATGGAAATGTTTTCTTGGATAAGATTAAAGGTATAGTTACATTTGCTGTTTCCTACAAAGACCCCACCTTTTTGTGTTCTGTTTAAACAATATACACCTCGAGTTGGGTATTGCACTGGCCATGGTGGTGGCTCATTTTCCTCCCAGTAAGTATTGTTATCGATTTCACTATAATTGCTTACCAACCATTCAGGAGAAAGAGGGGTAGCAGTCCATGGCCAGCTTTCTGAACCTAATGGTCCACCACATACCCAACAGGCACTTAGGTTAAAGGCATCGGCCACTTGTTGGCCTAAAGCAATAAACTCATTCTGCCATGGCAAGTCAAAGAGGGGAGCACAGGAGTTTCCCCAGATATTAAAAGCAACAACCATTGTTAACCAAAACAACATTTGTGGTGGTTGTATATTAAACATTCTGTAAAATTAATGCAACAATTAACAAAAGCACACAGTGAATTAGCAGTCTCGTGGGCTCCTTCAGACAAACTCCAGGGTCTTTACCTGAAAGAGAAAAGAAAACAGACCCGGTTCGCTCTAGGGAACCAGGGGCAAGTTGTTAGAAGGATGGAATAATCCACCTTGTGTTGATCTTGTGTTCTTTTCCACGTGCATCTTTTGCCTTCCAAACATATTTGTTTATTGAGGTTTCTAATACCAGGGGTACGACTCCTACTGTAGGGAGTTCAACCACGACTGGTTGGTCTGGGAAGTACTGTGGGTCCTGGGAATGATTTGGTTTGTATGGGTCTGGTATAATGTTTGGGGCCTTTGGACAAAATGTGGTCACTATACCTTGTCCCTTTAAGTCTTCTAGTACAGGTGCTATTCCCCCTCTAGCCCCCAAAGGTATCGGGTAAGGTTTAACACTTGTAAGCTTTGAAGGGGGAAGTAACGGTGCAGCTTGTAGGAGCCGAATATCTATTGTGGGAGTACCAAACGACCACTGTTTCCCTTTATTTTCAACCCAGGTCCTTCCTTTTAAAACATCAAGTCCCAGAAGGTTAACTGGAAATTCCCCCACAACCATAGCTACAGTAGTAGCATCATCTTCTCCAGGCAGACGCAGGCTGACCATTGCCAGTGCCTGGGGCTGAACATTGCCAAAGGCATCTGCCACAAATAGCATCTGTTTGGATGGTGCAATTCCACAACTGGTGGCGTCCTTTATTTTAATGGCTGAGATTTGAGCCCCAGTGTCTACTAAAAATGTCACTGGGACTTGCTTTGGCCCTACAATGCCTGTAATTAATAAATCACCCTGGCCATTTTCAGTGAGCTGTCTGATATGTATCCAACCTTCACCCCCCCGCCCACCATCAGAGGGTGAAGGATCTAGTTTTCCGCCGGGTTTTTGGGGCTGTTTTGTTCCAACAAATCAGTCAAGGGGGGTGCACTGCGAGTGGTACTTCTACAATCCACTCCTCTATTTACTGTCTTATCAGGCCATTCTGTTATCAGCTTTTCTAATTTGTCTGTTGGTAGCCCGTCCATCAAGTCATGTGGAATCCCTTTTTGTTGTCCTTCCCCCCACAGTCTATTACGTCTGTTCGGGATATCTCTCCCTCCCGGTGGTCTGGCGAGGGGTGGAGTTCTCCTAGAAGGTGGTGGAGTTCTCTTATCACTCCCAGGGTGTGGGACTATTTTTGCTTCTGCTCGCCTCAAGCCCCGGGAGTCCATTTTGGTGACTGGAGGGTTAATGGGACCATACTTGCGACCAAAATTAATCAGTTCTTGGGCTACTTCTCCCCAAGTCCACACCTTCCTATCTGAGGGCTGACGTTGTGGAATGCACCCTTCTAAAGCAGCTGCAAGTCTACCACCTCGGGGCATTGCTTGTATTCTCCCCTGTAATTGTATGCCAATAGGTTTTAACGAGTCAGGGAGTCCCCTTATAAGGGGAGTCATTCGTTCAGGGTCTACCGGCATCATCATAGGAGACTCCTGTGATGGTTCTAACCTTCGTTCATACATCATCTGCAGACAAGCTGCCTTCTGCACACTCTCCACCAATTGATCAACAGACCCCATAATTGCGAGGGGGTCCCCCCTCTCCAAGGGGTTCAAACCACCAGCCCAGTAGGCTGCTCGTTGAGTTAGAGACCAGGGGGCACAGTAGTTTCCAGTAGTTAAAAACACTCCCGGTCCCCAATACCCTTCTGCCTCTTTTTCACTTAGCAGAATCTGGTCCCCCCCAGACAAAGATATTCTCCACACATATTCTGTCTCTGACTCCCTAGGAGTCCGGCCAAATTCCTTTTTCAATTTTGCCAACTCAGTGGCAGTATAGGGGACTTCCTTAGTTGTAACCTGCGGGGACGGGTCTTGTTCATCGTCATAGATATACTCGGTTTTAACCAGGGGTCTCAGAGAGGGTGGTTCAGATTTCTCTGCTTTCCCTTTTGTTTGTGACAAATCACTAAAAGGGTAACTGATCTCTGGTGGGGGAGGCGTCTCCTCAGGGGCAGTATCAGTGAGGAGACGCTCCTTAAGGGCAATTTGCAGGTCTTTCACCAGGTCTTTTTCTGCTTTAAGTTGTTCCTTTAATTCAGCCACCTGCCCTTGAAGGGACTGGGCGAGGTTTTGCAGTGAAACAATAGTTTGGGACTCCGAGCGAGACGGAGGTCCCTGTCTTTTACCGCAGCTGCCAAACTGGCCTCGAGAACGGCACAAACAATCGCTTTACCTTTTCCAGCCTTTACTCTGGCATCTTTTTGTAAAGCACGCATCCGATCAACTACACTTTGCAAATTATACCAATTTCCCTGAGCCCAATCTACCCCGGGCACAGAGGGTCGCGCTTTATGCTTTTCTAGAAAATCAAACAAGACTTCTCTTCCCGAAGGAAGGGTCACGGTTCTGTTATCACTCATCTTACTTCACGCACAAATTTCAAACAAAAACTACGGTAGTCAAAACGGGGGAGCACTCTTCTCAGGAAGGCAGCACGTTAGTTTTAAACACAGCAAACGGCAAACACAACGAAGCCCACCCCCTTTACTTTCCTGAGAGGTCTCAGCACACGTCTCGAATCAAGTGGGGAAACGGTCGTCTCAGGAAGGCAGCACGTGAGTTTAAAACACAGATCAAGCCCGCTCCCTTTACTTTCCTGAGGTCTCACTTAGCACAACAGGGGCAGTGCGGCACTCTCCCTCAAGGGATCCTGTCCGTGACGCCAATTTAAATGTCCCGATCCGATGTCGGGATCATTCAAATATCCCGATCCGATGTCGGGGAAAGGTTTCGATATGTTCCCAAGAGCGAGATTAAGACACAAACGAGGTCAAATGCCACATTCCCGAAACACCATTTATTACCAAAAATAATAAGGAGGGTAGCGATAGGACAGAATGGAAAGAAAGATGGAAAAGAAGCAAGGAGTCGGGATAGGGCAGCAAGAATAGTCACCACCACGGGTCCAGCGGCGAGGCGACGGTGAAGAGGCGGGTGAGGAGGTCTCAGTAGCTTGTTCCAGCAATGGTGCAGCGTGGCATGGTGCAGTCAGGTGGTCGTCCTCTCTGTCCCTCTTCTTCTCTCTCTTTCTTCCCGCGCGCTTGCTGCCCATGCAGGTCTTCCTTAAGTACCCCTTCGAGGGCTGTAGTTACCATAGCAATGGCACGTCTCTTTGTGCCCCCCCAGCACTGGGGCAGGGACATGTCTGGGCAGAAGACCTCCTGCGGGCAGGGCATTTCACAAGTCTGTTTCCTTCTCAGTGGTCTCGTGAAAACAATCTTGCCAGTGATCTTGCAGACAATCTTTGAGGCAAGATAATGGTGCTGCTCCTCACAGCAAGGTAAAGAACTTGTTTCTATGACAGCATTTTCAGTTATCGCCATATATCCTGCATAATGGGTTCCATTTTCCACAAAACTGCTGCCATCTGTATACAGCTCCCAATCAGGATCATCCAGCAGTGTATCTTTTAAGTCCTCTCAACTGGAATACATGTGTTCAATCGTCACCAGACAGTTATGTTTTAGTTTTCCTTCTTCCTGTACAGAACTCAAAAAGACTGCAGGGTTAATCAGGTTAGTTGTTTTCAAAATTGCATCATCCTGTTTAGTCAGAATTGCCTGGTACTTCATCATCCTGCTAGGGGATAACCAATGACCCCCCTTTTGTTCCAAAACAGTGATCACCATATGTTATATATATACCACTATAATTCTTCCCAAGGTTAATTTTCGGGCTTCTTGTATCAACATTACTGTAGCAGCAACTGCTTGAAGGCAAGTGGGCCATCCTTTACTTACAGTCCTATAAAAATTGAAGCCAATTGTTGTTGCTCAGCTTCCATTTCCAATTTTAAATCAGTAAATTCTCTAGCTGTTTCTTTTAATTTTTCCAAAAACACAGAAGGAGATTCATTTTTGTCTTTCTTTACCAATGTATTGGATTTGCATGGCAAGGTTTTGGTAGCAGCAGGGGGGAACCATGGGGTGGCTTCTGTGAGAGAAGCTGCCAGAAGCTTCCCCCATGTCCGACCCGACACAGCCAATGCCAACCGGCTACAAGAACGGACCCGCCACTGGCCAAGGCCGAGCCCATCAGTGACGCCTCTGTGATAACATAATTAGAAAAAAAAAGGAAGAGAGGGAAAAAAGCTGCACACTTTGCAGCTGGAGAGAGGAGTGAGAAGATGTAAGAGAAACAACTCCACAGACACCAAGGTAAGTGAAGAAGGAGGGGGAAGAGGTGCTTCAAGCGCCAGAGCAGAGATTCCCCTGCATCCTGTGGTGAAGACCATGGTGAGGCAGGCTGTCCCCCTGCAGCCCATGGAGATCCATGGTGGAGCAGATGACCAACTGTAGCCCATTGAGGACCCCACACCAGAGCGGGTGGATGCCCAAAGGAGGCTGTGACCCCGTGGGGGACCCATGCTGGAGCAGTCCCTTCCTGAAGGACTGCACCCCATGGAATGGACCCATGCCAAAGCAGTTTGTGAAGAACTGTCGTTCATGGGAAGGACTCATGTTGGAGAAGTTGGTGGAGGACTGTCTCCTGTGAGAGGGACCCCACGCTGGTGCGGGGGAAGGAGTCCTCCCCTGAGGAGGAAGGAGCAGCAGAAACAACGTGTGATGAACTGACCCCAACACCCCAACCCCATTCCCTGTCCCCCTGTGCCGCCTGGGGTAGGAGGTAGAAAATCGGGAAAGAAATTAACCCCGGAAGAAGGGAGGGATGGAGGAGGTGTTTTAAGATTTGGTTTTACTTCTCATTATCCTCTGATTTTGACTGGTAATAAAGTAAATTTGTTTTTTCCCCCAAGTCGAGTCTGTTTTGCCCGTGCCAGTAATTGGTGAATGATCTCTCTCTGTCTTTATCTCCATTCACGAGCTTTTATTTATATTTTTCTTCCCCTGCCCAGTTGAGGAGGGAGAGTGATAAAGTGGGCTTTGGTGGGCATCCAGCATCTAGCCAGGGTCAACCCACCACAACCTCATATATTTTAGACCAGTTCAAGGCTTTTGGCATTGCATGGTTTACTCCATACAACACCCATTTTTTATATTGATTTAGCCTTTTATTTGTTCTGGGACATTTGAATCCCATTGAGGGTCTCCTGAAGGAAAACTTTGTTCCAAAGTCCTAGAAAACATACCATTCATATATGCTGTGCTATTCCAGTTTTTAATACCATCTGTTTTTCAGTACCATCCAATAAATTATCCAATATCACTTATAAGTCGTTACAATCAGGATCCTGATAATTGTCTCTACAGCTCTTGCTACCCTCTCTGAATATTCTCTATACATCCCTGCCATCAAATCTGTAACAGAAAACGACACTTTCACATATACTGCCCCATGCTGTCCTATTCCCTGTCTCAAGGAAATCAATTGAGATTGCTGTCTAGTTCTCCGAGACACTGGTGATCACTATTTCTGATGGATCTTCTACTTCATCCTCCATTCTAGTACTGTCTGGTTCTAATATTTGCCCATGATAAGGTTTTCTCCTTCCTTGTTCCTGTGAGGAAGGAGAATCCTGCTCTTCCCGTAGTGGGGCCACTTCCAATCCTAACTCCATTTCATCCTCCCTTGGCACCGCATATCTAATACATCTCTTTCCAATATCACAAGCCAAACAACAACTCTTAGATTTCTTATTCTCCGAAGTTGTCCTGGTTTATAGCCATCACCAGATTGTCTCGACTAATTAATTTACATTCCTTTTGCCAATCTGTTAGTTGTCTTAAATAAAAGAACAAATCTACATACGGTGATTCACTCCATTTACTCCTGCAAAACAACATTAACTGCCATATAGTATTATAACTAAAAGTTCTGTTTGTTGGCCATTTTTCCTGATCCTCCAAAACATATAGAGTGCCGTGGGCAATTCCGAGTGAGCGAGAAAAGAGTGACTCACACATCCACGGGATACAACTCAATTCCGTTTTATTATCAGAAAGCTACGTGTTATATACCCTTTTAAGTTCCACATACGTGTTCACACATTACGAAGCTAATTATGATTGGTTTATAGCACTAATTACACTTTAACCTCTCAGTCTCACTGGTTTGTTCTTATCTCAGTTCAGGTTCACTTCCCTGTCGTAACTTCCCTGCTGGAATCCATCTTGTCAACATTGTTTATAGTTTCGTACGTTTTCCGTACGTAGCTGCATTCTTTCTCAGCTTATCTCTTTTTTAGCACGCAGTTGAAAAAGCGGCCTAAGTAAGGCCTATCTGGGCCCAACTGGGGCCTAGCTAGTATTATAGTCCTGTAATATGGCTAAGGCCCCAACAATAGAGGCCACCAATGATTACAGTATTCAATCATCCGACTTTTACGTAAATCATCATGCAATTCACCCCAATGTGCTAATAGACACCCCAACAGAGAAGCTTTTGGTATCTTTTTATCTGATATCAGATTCCCTGCACTTTTGCTCTTAAAAGATTTTACAAACCCCATCGCCATTGTGCGACAAAACATTCAAAAGACAATTGCTAAACAAAATTCAACCCAACAACAATTGTGCACAACAAATGCTCAAAAGACAATTGCTAAATAAAATCCGATTCAAGAGAAAATTACCCAAGTTTAGACTTAGAGAGGAAAACAAAATTCAACAAACATTCAAAAGACAAAGACAGTTACTAAACAGAGTCTAAAAGGACAATTAGCAGACAGTTCTGGAATTGCCTATGCTGGGCTGGATGTTCAAAGGGAGCGTTCCCTCTACACATCATGCAGCTGATGCCACGTGGAGTAAGTGGGTCGCACTGATCACACATTAGGCTCAAATAGGAAGCCCTAGTCACCCAGGAATTTTGGAAGTGATCAAGAACTGTTGATGTGTGCCTCAAGGGGATTTGATGTTAGGTGAAAATAGCCGATGAATTGCATATCATCATTGCTATGGTTGTTGTGTATTATACTAATGGCTTTATATTAAGAATTTCCCCAGGTTAATGGAGACGGAACTCAAATGGAACCAGAACTAGCGCCCAACAACTTCTTCCAGGTCAACATCTTCAACCCACAGACCTTGAGCATGGACTGTGCTAGATGTTTTACTCTGATTATTAAATTGTTCTTATCTCAACCTACAAGTCTCCTTACCTTTAACCGATTGTTGGTAGCCTGTGCCGAGAGTCTAAATCATGTATTCTCATAGAGATAGAATGATTGCTCTGTCTTTATTTGGTACAGGTTCCTTTTATACACTTTGACACACAATATGTGATGCGTGCCAGCAACTAATTGGTTAAGACCCCACCCACGTGATACAGTCAGTAAGGTTCACACACAGCATAAAAGTCTAGCTCCCCATTAGTGATTAAAAGTCACCCAGCTTTAGCTCCCACAGCATGTTTCTCTACAACCGATTCCCTGGGAGGGGTGGGAAGGGGGTGGGGTGGGGGGCTGCGAGTATCTGTGTCTTGTTTGGCTGACAGCTAAGTTAATCTATCACAGGGCTGCATCCAGTGCATATACAATTAACTGATGGTCTTTTTCACCAGTTTCTTCTCACTGAGGTAAAATATTCAATAGAAGCCATTGGTTGTTTCCTAAAGCTAAAAGAGAGGATCATAGAGGATGTTTCAGCCTGTTTAGATCGCCATTTGTTGTGGCTAGTTTATTTGCAAGCACTTCAGCATTTATGCTTTTTAAAACTCCCAATCCAATTCCCAAAATACCTATCACATCTCTCTCCAACCATTTCAGAGGTGAGGGTTCACCTATGCAGCCATGCTGACCATCCTGCATAAGACGCATACAGAAAGGGTGAGCAGGTAGGTTTGATAATGGATATGTTGGTCTGTATTAACAACTCCACTCATTTGAGAGAGTATGATGGATTGAACAATACTTGTTGTTGACCAGTATTTCTGATCACATAAGGGCCAACGTTGAACATATGGGCAGTTTGCCTAATGGGTGGTCGGAGTTTATATCATCCAGAATTCATGGGGACCAAGGCTTTGTGTCATTTATAACTGGCACAGACTTTGCTGTATCAATTATAAATTTGAATAGTAGCTCGGTGTTTCTGTGACGCCAAAGACAGTACACAACTGTAGGTTGTGGTGGATTGGCTTCACCCTTTTAGTTTGCAGCCAAACACAGCCACTCTTTCACTCTCTCTGCCCCCCTCCAGGAAGCAGGGGAGAGAATTGGAAAGAAAAAGGGCAAGGAGACTCACATGTTAAGATAAAAACTATTTACTAATTAAAATAAAATGATAATGATAACAACACTGATAACAGAATACACAAATGAGTGATGCACAGTGCAATTGCTCACTGCCTGCTGACTGATGCCCAGCCTGTGCCAGCCAGTGATCCCAGAGCCGAGACAGTCCCAAAACTGAAATCCCAGAACAGTGAGCCCGAGTGATCCCCAAGAGAATACCCCTGTCTTACGGTCAATCCAGGTTAATATACTGACATGACATGATATGATATGGAATATTTCATTGGCACATCCAAATGCCAGTTCTGGATTTTGCTATTCACTGCACTTCTCCCTCCCAGTCCTAATGCAGCTGTGAACCAGCCAAACATGATGGCCTTGAGCTCCAGCAATAAATAATAACATTAGTACTTTTATCAACATTCCTCTCATAACAAGTTCTATACTGAAACTAAAACACAGCTATTTTAATTCCTAAGAAGAAAATTAACTCTATCCTAGCAAAACCAGAACAGTATCCACCCCTTATTCCATACCATTTATGTCATGCTCAGTTTTATATATATAAATATATATACACACAAATATCATTACCTTAGTTTATGGGCCATTCCTTCAAAATGTCTATTGAGTTCATTTAGCCCATTACCTTTGGTTATGTCTGTCACGACAGTCTTTCAGGGTAGGAGAGATTATGTGGAATTTGCACAGTCAATGAAGCAGCTAACATCAGGTACAGTAGGAGGATGGTGTGTAGTCTCTGTTGCACGCTGCATCTGGAATTTGTAGTTGGTGTATCTGGTGTGGTCCATGCCCAGGGTCTGCAGGTTGAAGATGTTGGTCTTGAAGATGTTGTTGGGCACCAGCTCTGGTTCTATCAGAGTTCTTTCTGCATTAACCCTGGGAAATTCTCAATACAAAGATGTTAGTATATTACACAACAACCATAGCAATGATGATATAGCAATTCATCGTCTATTTTCACCCAGAATCAAATCCCATTGAGGTACACATCGGACTTCTTCATCTTTCTGCATCACCCACCAAGTGCACACAGGTCCTTGAGCAAAAGTAATCCCACAAACGCGTTTGCCTTTACTCGAGGAAGGAATCACTCATACTGTTTTTCCCAACATATTTTCAATGTGAACCACAGGGATGCTATCCCCTTCTACACTACGTAAAAGTCTTGATTGGGCAGGGCCAGCTCGATTGGCAGATCCTCTGGTGTTGACTAACCAGGTGGCTTTTGCTAAATGTGTGTCCCAATGCTTTAAAGTTCCACCACCCTTTGCTTTCAGTCCATTGCATCATTCAGCTTTTCTGGAGGCTGGTGCATGATAGGGAATGTGGTACACCCACTCAATGCCATGTTCTTTGGCCCAAGTGTCTATGAGGTTGTTTAGGAAATGAGTCCCATTGTCTGACTTAATTCTGTCTGGGGTGCCATGTTGCCACAAGACCTGCTTTTCAAGACCTAAAATAGTGTTTTGAGCAGTGGCATGGGGCTCAGCATGGTTGTTTCCACCATGGTGAGAACGTAATGCTTGCCACTGTGCGTTTGTGGAAGTGCGGTGTAGTCAATCTGACAGGCCTCTCCATATTTATATTTTAACCATCGTCCTCCATACCAAATAGGTTTTAACCTCTTGGCTTGTTTGATCGCAGCACATGTTTCTCAGTCATGAATGACTTGTGCAGTAATGTCCATGGTTAAGTCCACCCCTTGATCACGAGCCCATCTATATGTTGCATCTCTTCCTTGATGGCCTGAGGCGTCATGGGCCCAGCAGAATAAAAATTTTTCACCCTTCTGTTGCCAGTCCAGGTCTACTTGAGACACTTTGATCTTAGCAGCCTGGTCCACCTGTTGGTTGTTTTGATGTTCTTCAGTGCCTTGATCTTTGGCCACGTGAGCATCTACATGATGTATCTTTACAATCAGTCTCTCCGGCCGAGCAGCAATATCTTGCCATAATTCAGCAGCCCATCGGTTTGCCTCTGCGCTGCCAGTTGCTCTGTTTCCATTGTTGTAACCACTCTCACAGGGCATTTGCCACTATCCATGAGTCCATATAGAAGTAGAGCTCTGGCCATTTCTCTCCTTCAGCAATGTCTAAGGCCATCTGGATGGCTTTTACCTCTGCAAACTAACTCGATTCCCCTTTTCCTTCAGCAGCCTCTGCAACTCGTTGGGTGGGACTCCACACAGCAGCTTTCCACTTTTGATGTTTTCCTTCAATACTACAGGACCTATCAGTGAACAGGGCATATTGTTTCTCCTTATCTGGTAGTTCAATATATGGTGGAGCCTCTTTACCATGTGTCAACTCTACCTCTGGTGACATTCCAAAATTGTTGCCTTCTGGCCAGGTCGTCAACACTTCTAAAATTCCTGGACAACCGGGGCTTCCTATTTGAGCTTGCTGTGTGTTCAGCATGACCCACTTACTCCATGTGGCATCAGTTGCATGATGTGTAGAGGGAACGCTCCCTTTGAACATCCAGCCCAGCACAGGCAATCGGGGTGCCAGGAGGAGCTGTGCTTCAGTACCGATCACTTCTGAAGCAGCTCGAACTCCCTCATACGCTGCCAATCTCTTTTTCAGTTGGAGTATAGCAGGCTTCGGATCCTCTGTATCCCTGCCTCCAAAACCCCAGGGGTCAACCTTGAGTCTCCCCTGGTGCTTCCTGCCAGAGGCTCCAGGTTGGTCCATTGTCTCCCGTTGCAGTGTAGAGCACATTTTTAACATCTTGTCCTGTCCAGACTGGCCCAAGGGCTGCTGCATGGACAATCTCCTGTTTGATTTGTTCAAAGGCTCATCGTTGCTCAGGACCCCATGTGAAATCATTCTTATTTCAAGTCACCTGATAGAGAGGACTTATGATCTCACTGTAATGTGGAATGTGCATTCTCCAGAAACCCTCCAACGCCCAAGAAGGCTTGTGCTTCCTTTTTGTTAGTTGGTGGAGACATAGCTGTTATTTTATTAATCACATCCATTGGGATCTGACAGCATCCATCTTTCCACTTTATTCCTAAAAACTGGATCTCTGGTGCAGGTACTTTGTTTTATGCCAAAACAGGCTCTCAGAAGGATTTGGATTATCTTCTTCCTTTTCTCAAAAAACTTCTGCTGCTGTATTGCCCCATACAATGATGTCATCAGTGTATTGCAGGTGTTCTGGAGCTCCACCCTGCTCCAAGGCAGTCTGGATCAGTCCATGGCAAATGGTGGGGCTGTGTTTCCACCCCTGAGGCAGTCGATTTCAGGTGTACTGGATACCCCTCCAAGTAAGGGCGAACTGTGGCCTGCACTCTGCTGCCAGAGGAATGGAGAAAAATGCATTAGCAATGTCTATGGTGGCATACCACTTGGCTGCCTTGGACTCCAGTTCATATTGGAGTTCTAACATGTCCGGCACAGCAGTGCTCAGTGGTGGTGTAACTTCATTCAAGCCACGATAGTCCACTGTCAGTCTCCACTCCCCGTTAGACTTCCAAACTGGCCATATAGGGCTGTTAAAGGGAGAGCGAGTCCTGCTGATCACTCCTTGGCTCTCCAGTTGACGAATCAGTTTATAGATGGGAATTACAGAGTCTCGGTTTGTGCAATATTGCTACCGGTGCACTGTTGTGGTAGAGATGGGAACCTGCTGGTTTTGAACCCTCAGCAATCCCACAGCAGAAGGGTTATCTGGGAGGCTAGGCAGAGCAGAGAGATGTTTGATGTTCTCAGTCTCTACGGAAGCTATGCCAAAAGCCCGCCAGTACTCTTTTGGGTCTGTGTTGAGTCTGGCTGGGATGGAGTGGATTTTCCCAGTGGCAGCCCTCAGAGCGCTGTGTTTTGTATTGGTGGCTCGAGGGGTGTTGAGAACACATCAGTGTTTTGGTTACTGGTGAGCAGTGCTAGCACAGCACCAAGGCTGTCTCTCCAACATTTCCCCCCCTAGTAGGCTGGGGTGGGGAAGGTCTTGGGAGGGGACATAGCCAGGACAGCTGAACCAAACTGACCAAAGGGATATTCCATACCATATGACGTATGCTCAGAAATAAAAGCAAGGAGAACGGAGGGGGAAGGGGGGGCATTCGTTACTTCCATTTGTCCTTCGGGAACTGCAACGTGTATGAAACCCTGCTTCCTGGGAAGTGGCCAAACATCGCCTGCTGATGGGAAGTAGAGAATAAATATTTTCTTCTTTTGCTTCTGCGCGCGCAGCTTTGCTTTGCTTCTATTAAACTGCCTCTGCCTCGATCCACGAGTTTGTTTTTTTTGTGTTCCATCTTATTTTCTACCCTCCCCATCTTGCTGAGGAGGGGGAGGATAGAGCGGGCTTTGGTGGGCATCTGGCATCCAGCCAAGGTCAACCCACCACAGTCTTTTTTGTCACCAAACATGGGGCTCAAGACAACAGCAGTTTTACATTTAGTGTGCTTTAGCTGCAGTAGTTATTAAGCAGCGAGCTCCTGTGCAGGTCACAGAGTTGTTTTTTCTGCTGGTAGCATTGCTTATCTCTTTGCTTCTGCTGAGTGTAGGAAAATGTTGATAACGGGAACAGCTATGTGCTTCATGCTGACATTCGTAGGGGGAGCTATTCTGTGGGGAGGATGAAGGAACTCGGGAATTTGCTGGTACAAGTAATGACTATGTGCTTAGCCCTGTCATTGATGGCCTTACTGTGCTGGGGGAGCTATCTTATGGAGGAGACAAGGGAATACATCTCCCTTTTCCTACCTGAAGTTTATGTAGATGTCTCCCGAGGTCCTTGTTCACCCTTACGTGAGCTGTTTATTACTTAGAAATACTGTTGGAATATTATGTTTTTTGTGGAATATAGTCTCGTACTGGTGTAAGAGAAGGCAGTGATGAAATACTGAAAAGTGCCCTGAAGCGGCCAGTCCCTCGGTGGCAGGGTGTGTGGAAGGATTGTGGCAGGTTCCTGGGACGGTTATCACCTCCCATAGCCTGGGATTTTACACCTGGAGAAGCACACAACCCTGGCAAACTAGCGTGTCACTTGATGGAAGGGTGCCTGGCCTACCCCAATGAGAACCAGCAGCTTCTAGCACTGTACTGGGGCTTGGCCTGTGCCTATCGAGCCACAGTTCAGTACTCTCAGAGGACTGTGGTTGAGGCAGGGACCCAGACCACATCCGAAGACACCATGGTTGAGACAGGGATCCAAACAACAACGACAGTAATTGCCCCAGTGGTGAAAAAGAAACAGTGGACAAGGAGAACCACTGGTCCATATCATCGATTAGTGAGGGCAGAGGAAGAAGAGGATCAAGAAGCCGGTCCTTCGATGAGGAACTTGGAGGAAGGAGTGAGAGAACTAAAACAAGAATCAGAAACTACCCGGTCCCTGACCTCATCAGAGCTTCGAGACATGCGGAAAGATTACAGCCGCCAGCCAGGTGAGCGGATTGGTGGCTGGCTGCTCCGATGCTGGGATAATGGGGCTGACAGCCAGCAACTGGAAGGAAGGGAAGCCCAGCAGCTGGGATCCCTGGCTAGAAACCGTGAGATTGAGAGAGGAATTGGAAGAGAGGCAGCAATTTGCAGTCTCTGGAGACAGCTCCTCTCCAGTGTGAAAGCTCGATACCCATTCAAAGATGACCTTATGAACTCCCCAGGAAAGTGGACTACGGCAGATGAAGGTATCCAGTATCTGAGAGAACTAGCAGTGCTGGAAGTCATTTACAGTGATCCCGACAATGATGAGTCCTCCAAAGGTCCAGAGGATGCCCTGTGCACATGGGTCATGTGGAATAAGGTGATCCAAGGTGCCCCAGTGCCATATGCTAACAGCTTGGCAGCAATGTATTTCCCGGATGTGGAGACAGCAACTATGGAGTGTCTTCGTGGTTTCAAAACTTCAAAGAAAATCTCTGTACCTCCTCATCCCTATGGGCCACCACTGTGGCTGTCAAAGGCATCCCAAGGAATCAATCTTCTCCTGCCCCAGTCAGAGGGAAAGGGAGCCCCTGAAGTATGCCACGTGGTGCACTCTGGTTCTTTTTGCATGACCAGGGAGAGAACATGAGGAAATGGGATGGTGAACCCACCAGCCAGTTCACAGTCCGTCTCACTACCTGATCATCTAATCCACTCTTCCCACTGGGTCACAGCCTCTTTCAGCATCCACCCGCTCGGCCGTGGGGTCCTCCACGGGCTACAGGTGGTCATCTGTTCCACCATGGACCTCCATGGGCTGCAGGGGGACAGCCTGCCTCACCATGGTCTTCACCACAGGCTGCAGGGGAATCTCTGCTCTGGCACCTGGAGCACCCCCTCCCCCTCCTTCTTCACTGACCTTGGTGTCTGCAGAGTTGTTTCTCTTACATTTTCTCACTCCTCTCTCCAGCTGCAAAGTGTGCAGTTTTTTTTCCTCTCTTCCTCTTTTTTTTTCTTAATTATGTTATCACAGAGGCGTTACTGATTGGTTTGGCCTTGTCGGACATGGGGGAAGCTTCTGGCAGCTTCTCTCACAGAAGCCACCCCTATGCCCCCCCCTTCTACCAAAACCTTGCCAAGCAAATCCAATATAGGGTTCTTGAAATGCCCTCTCCTGAGGTAATCTATGCCAAGAATGTATGGAGCACCTGGGCCAGTCACAATGGGCTGTTTTTGCCGTTCATTCCCAGTCAGGCTTGTTTCAGCCTCCAATACAGTCAGTTGTTGGGACCCCCCTGTGACTCCAGAAATACAGATGGATTCTGTTCCTTTAAAGTCTGATGGCGTCAGGGTCCATTGTGCACCAGTGTCCACTAGATCCTGTTGTGTGAAAGGGGTGGTAAAGCGATTTTGCAGGAAATAAACCCTCTTGCATTCCAACTCACACTCACATAACTGGCGGAGCTGGGGGTGGCTAGGCTTAAATCTGGAGTGATGCCCAATTGAGCACTATGGGTCCAACAGTGGCGGGCTTACTCGATAGTGCACTGCAATCCCGTACCCATGATTTGTGGACTCCTATGGCTAAACCTGCAGCATTTAGTGGCATCCCGGTGGGCACAGGGTTAGTGTGGCTGGTTACAGACAGACACAGTTCAATATGACACTACAAGCCCAGACACACCACTGCAGGATTCACTGGATAGTGTCCTGCACCTGCTGTCCAGTCACGATCTATGGACTCTCACAGCCTTATCAGGCAGCAGCCCAGTAAGAAATTGTGCAGCAAGTCTGTAAGCCAATAAAGCACTTTAATAAAGTAACAGGATTAATACAGATTGGTATGGATTGCTGGTGATAATCTACTGTCTGCAGAAGTTGTCTCTGACTTGTCGGTGATGGCATCTTCCCTGATCATGATGGTGTCTTCCCTAATTCCATCCTCTCTTTGGGCTATTTTTATATTATTTTTTACCTGCAAGTTGGAGCTTTAGTGACTCTAGTCATACCTTTACGGTGATTGGCAAAAGGCACTTCCATTCCCCTTTTAAGGTAAAAGTTACCAAAACTTAGAGATGTCCTCTGTAAGGGGGAAAGAGGGGGGTCAGTGGCATGGAGTTATGGTTTTGTCAAGGTCCACAGAGGGAGATGGTTGTCACAGAGGGAGATGGTTGTCGATCCAGAGTCACAAATAGACTATACATCAAGCCTTGTGGAGTCAAAACTGCGACTGGCATGGGAGTTGGACAAAGGACTGTACAGATAAACAGTCCGAAGGAAGGCAACGTTAGAGGAATTCCTGGAATACCAGCTGCATTTCTCCCCTGGGATCGTCCTCGACACTGTACCTTTCTCTTAGTGTGTAGACATGCCATTTTCTGATTTTAGTTACCCCCAGCAATTACTCCACAGACCCTTATACTCTTGTGGGTGAGATGTGCCAGGTCGATGAATCCACAGAGTCCAGTAAACTCGATTGTCCCTCTCCTCCACCTGGCTGGAGGCAGGACCCCTCTAATCTTGATCATACTGCCCGTCATCATCATATAAGTTTGAGCAGCTTGCATGGGCTGGATCCTCTTCTCTTCATTCGCATCTTGTAGATAGTGACCTGAAGCCCATCTGCTCTGTTTGGAGAGGTGTCCACTGAAAACTGGAACAACTTTATTGGAAGAACTCCCTTTTGTGTTTGGTTTTCTTCGCAACTCACATACATGTGCCTCTAAGGCTGAGGTAGCTTTGCCATCCCACTTTCTCACGTCCTCTCCATGATCACGCAATTCAAACCACAGTGTGCCCCGTGCCGTTTCTCTTGGGCAGAGGAACGCTTTTTCTTATCAGCTGAGACCTTGGTACATGCAGAGGAATCAGACATGTATTCTGGGAACCCTTGGGTCAGTTTCTCTAGAGTCGAGATGAGGAAGGAGGAGAGAGTGTCTCCATATGTCCGGAGGTGGCGAGCCATTTCATCCACCCTTGGCTCCTCTCCAGGTTTGAAGTTAATTACTGCCAGTGACTTGTCATACGATGCTGGTACATTCTGTAGAACCTTTCGCCACATGCCTTGTGTGCATGGGACTTCATCTGGATCTTTGGGGAGCTGATCGTCATTCAGGTTGCTATAAATCACTTCCAGCACAGCTAATTCTCTCAAGCACCGGATGCCTTTCTCTATGTTGTCCCACTTGCTTAGATTGCACAAAATATCATCCTTAAAGTTGAACTTTTCTTTCACGCTTGACAGGAGGTGCTTCCATAGGTTGAGAGTCTGAGAGTCTGTGGCTCTCTCCCAATAGCTTTGTCAATGACACTTTCTCGGGCAATGGAACCCAACTGCTTGGCTTCCCTGCCGTCTAGTTCCATGCTGCTGACCCCATTGTCCCAGCATCGGAGCATCCAGGTTGCAATGTGTTCACCTGGATGACGGGTGAGATCCTTTCAGATATCTTGCAGCTCATTGAGAGATAGGGATCGGGTGATTACCTCTGGTTCTGGCTCTTCCTCTGGTTCTCATGTTGGCCCCGCTTCCTCCTCATCCTTTGTTATGCGAACTCATTTCTTTGTGTATTTCCTCTTTTTTTATAGGGGCAACTGATACTGGCACAAATTTGTTGTCTGGTTTATCTGTGCTGCTTTTCACCGAGGTTTGAGTAACCTTAGCAGGCACTGAGGTTGGAATAGTTGTAATGGTTGCTGTTGCAGGGGTTGAAGTGGCCGCAGTGCTGGTTGCAGGGGTTGAAGTGGTTGCAGTGTCTGTTAGAGGAGCTGGAGTGGCAGCACAACACTGACATCTACACTGAACACCTGTAGCAGATCTAAACAACATCACAACCTGACACACATTCAGCAATAGGGTGATGGTAGTTTGAGCATTCCAAGGATATTCAAAATTCTCAAGAGCTTTTATAAATGATTCGGAAGAGAAGGGGAAAAGAAAGGCAGGGGTCCCCTCCTTGAATTTGCTGTCCCAGGAAAAGGTGTAATTGGTGACTCCCACAATGTGGGGATAGAGCTAGCTTGTTTGTGCCACCTGCCACCACTGCATACAGATACAAAATTGGTCCCACTACCCATGATTTTATCATACCAACAACCATCACCCCACAGCACAACAAAGACCATCATCACCAATTGCCCTATTTATCTTCATCCAGACCCACAGCGCTAGGGTGCCCTGGAGCAGCGAGAATTTGGAGAACCTCTCCCTGGCAATTAGGAAGTCCTGCGTAGTGCATCCACCCGCAGATGAGGCCACCAAAGAAACACTGCACAGGGGTCCAGCTTTATAGTGCTTACTTATCAAATTCATCAAGTCAGGATAACTTGCATTTTCCTTTATGCGGAAATATCTAGTACATCATCCTCCAGGTTGTATCCCACCCAAAGTTTGGCCAGTCCTTGGGGAGGAATCCAAGGGAGTATCATCTCTATCCTTGCGGTTTTAGTCACATATTATTACCTTTGCAGATAGCTGCTAAAAAGTTGCTGGTTGCTGTTGCACTATAAACATTATAACAAATATAGTCCTTATAGGGTCCATCTAGGAGGTAACAATTAACTTAGGCCTGTTTCCCAGGCATTGGCATATCTACTGTCTTAATTTCGGTTGGCCTATGATAGGAAGATCCGTTGGTCACTTGACAACTGATCTGTATTTTCTTTCCTGGGGTGGCTTGAAGTTTAGCCATCCAAGAAGAGTCATTCCAACTCCATTCTTGTTTGGAGTATATTTCATTATCTTGTATCAGTAGAGTTGAGAGATACAAGTTTTTGTCTTGTGGTGCACCAATGCTTGCAGTGTATATTGACAAGGCATGGTCCCAAGGGTCAAAAGCTGTGGTGTGAGTTTTGGGGTGGTTACTGATTGGTATCTCAGATCAAAGGTGTGAGACTAGGTTTGGATTTTTCCCATCACTGCATTGTGCCTAACATGAGCTGGGATCCACAGCCATTCTGGGTCTCTTTGGTTACAAATCAGAGGGAATTGCATTGTCAAGATGCAACATAATTTAATAAATTTGATTTGCCAAGTTATCATTTTAGAATTTTTGTTTTCAGATGATCATATACAATAAAAATACCACTACAGCTAAGATGGACAACAGGATTCCCCGGATGCACTCAAAGTTAGCATAGACCGATCTGTTTGTTCACGCGCAGTTCATTTAGGGTTCCTGTAAACATAAAAAGAAAACAGAAAATATGTTCCATACTGTTTGACCGGCAGGGTTAAAAGGAAGGTATTATATTCCTTTCCATGTGAAGACAAACTGTGCTTTATTCTGCTCCTTTAAGGGAACGATAAAGAACATGTCTCTTACATCTAGGGCTGCCATCCATGAGTGTGCAGATGCTTGTAAAGTAGATGTTCAGTTTGAGATGTTTAGTACAACAGCAGTTAGTGGGGCTGTATTAGCATTCAGGCACTGATAATTGACTGTTAAACGCCACCTCCCGTCTGGTTTCTGAACGGGCCAGCCAGGTGAGTTATATGGGGAGTGGGCTCTGGAGATAATTTGCCATTTCTCCAAATCAGATATGACTTCAGAGATTCCATTTCATGCTGCAGCAGAGATCGAATGCAGTGGATGAAAAAATCACCAACACCGAGATGTGTACAGGCATCAGGCATCAGCACTTTATTGAAGCTTTGCACTGCTTATATATTGTTTTTTCCTCCAGCACTCCCCAAGCATGTGGCATTCTTTTACTTTTGATTCGTTACCCTTTATCACACATGTGCCTAAAAAATTGACATGACTGGATAATTCCACCTGTTCACGAGCCATTCTTTTACTTCTGACTATTTACTAATTACAGCACACAACTCATCCCTTATCTTGTCTCATACACATTCTTGCTTGTTTGTCTGCTTTGTTTTATATTTCACTCAAGGTCAGGAATTAATTGCTCAAGGCTGAGGCCGCCTGCAGCTTCAGCTGTTAAAGCACCAACAATGGGATATTGTGGTACGTTGGTAATTTTTGACTCAGGGAGTGCAAGGGCTGCATGAAGGACACACACTGTAGCAAATCGAGTACTCGACATACCTTTCTCGCCTGGGAGCCATAAATTGACCTTGGCAATTGGACACACAACCAGTCCCCCCATTCACATCGGTAATCTTAACTCTTTGCCCTCCGGGTCGCATGCCCTGCTTCTTGGCCTCTTGTGTTAGTGATGTGCGGAATCAGACTCTACAATTCACAGAGAGTTATAAAGCAGGTATGTTTATTGCAGCACTGGGTGCAAGGGGGATCTTTCCTCCAAACTTGCACACCGGATCACAAAGCAAGCATCTATTTATTACACAAAATATACATATTCACTAATTTGGTCTTGGTTATTACAATTAATTCTGGGGATAGGTGTGACTATAGTAATTATTTCCAGGAACCCATTATCATAAGTCTCCTCCTTATGGTGCTTGCGCACTGCTATCTGGTGGTTGTCTATGGGAGGTCTTCTGGATGAAGGCTCGCAGTCCTCTTCACTGTGTACTTTTCACCTTTGGCTTGGAATGCTGGGTTGGTTGAGCTCCAAACTACAAGACCAGTTCTAGATAGATAGTTACTACTTACAGGCAATAGGATTCCTGTTTTGTGTACCAACAGTTCCTCTTATCTATGTATTTTCTGCTTGCCACTGAGTTTTGGGTCTCTTGCTATCTGGTTACTGTGCAGATAAATGTTTCATCTCCTTCCCTGCTTTTCCCATACCAAGATGTTTTAACTCTTCCTCTGCTTTTCCACATCATTAGTACTGAAATTTGTGCTCCCCTATGTATTAAAAACTTCATCGATTGTCTTCTAGGACCAGCTGGAATTAAAATGTATGGGCCATCATCACTTATTCACTGATAAGCTTTCACTTAGGACAAGCTTCCACTTGGGACAAGCAGTTCCAATCGCCTTCCGGACATTACTCGATTGTTTTTCATGTCATGATGTTCCTCCCTAAGGGGGGAAAAAGGGTTATTTTCCTTGCTGGTGTTATAAGT
This sequence comes from Caprimulgus europaeus, assembly GCA_907165065.1. The sequence continues at coordinate 17,901,657 of OU015537.1, forward strand.
AAATTTGACTCAAAGTCCAATAATAAATTTAAAAGTAATTTATTGAGTAGGAATAGGTGAGCAAAAGCAGCACTGGGCGGTCAGGGAGTCTCCGCTCCACCAACAGCTCGCACCTCAAAGCAGTTAGTTCTCCATATTTAAAGTATATTCCAATACATATCCATTAGCTAATGCAAAACGCCTATACATATGCATGACCTTTCCCCGCTTCGTATTAAAATTAGGTCTCCTCCCCTCCACGCCTGCGCAGAGCTTTGTAGTGGTGGTCATTGAGGGTCTTAGAGGGAAATCTTCATCACAAACTATAGTCACCCCCTCCTTCTTCATCGTCACCTTTAATTAACCTCTTGATCTCACACATGCGCACTTCCTTCTTGAATCTGAGCCTGAGTCCCTCTTTTGTTATTCTTGCTTATCAGCTTTAAATGGGTTGGAGTTCTCTACAGGCCCTCATCCCTTTGGTATGTGGGGAGTTGTTCTGTTCTATCACCTGCAAGGCCGTTTGGCGTGGAAGGGAGTTTCCTGTTATATCATCTACAAGGCTTATCCCTGGCCATCTTGGCATCTAGGTCCTGTAATAAATTATTCGTTAGGCCTCATTCCTGACATGTTAAGAGCCCGCAATAAACTGGCTACAAGGCCTGTCTTTGTTAGGTTAAGATAAGAAAACTCTGAAGCTAGAAATGTTAGCACTTAAAGCTTAAAGAGACAAACTAAAAAAATACCAAATGCCCTCTATCATCCCCCCTTTCCTAAAATCTTTTACTTCTCTACACACATGTCTTATAAGTACACTTTAGGCTCGATTTGTGGTTAAACAACAAGATGCTTAAACATAGCATTGTTAAACATAGCATTGTGGTTCGACATTACACAAGTTGTTTCCCAAGACAAATCGATTGTTTGATTAGCAAATTCTCTTAATATACCTATTACACTGGGGACTAGTGCAGGAGGAGTTGAAACGCACTCCTTTTCACTGTTAACTTGTTTCTGAAAACTTCAACCAAACTCAAAATAACGCCAGTAGACTGACCTTGAATTTCGGCTCTGGGAATGCCCAGGACTAATGCAATTTTCCACAATTCATTCCTCCATTCTCGAGGTTCTGTTTGTGGGCTTTTAAATTTGTTTCCCTTTAATATAGTTTCTGTTCCCTGTTTCATGGGTCTTACTTTGTGTTCTCTTCCCTGGGGCTTCAGGTTTTGTTTTTCACCTAGTGCAGCCTCCAAGCCCATTTCACGGCTGTAGTTAAAAATGGGTGCATTAACTCTGCCCATTTAGAGAGTTGTTTAGGAGCATTATTGCTTGGTTTCTGTTATATTTGGTATCTCTTTTAATCTCATCCCTTTTTGCAAATAAATAGGGTTTAAACACTGAAAAATCTACCGCAGCAGATAGAATCATAGAATGGTTAGGGTTGGAAGGGACCTTAAAGATCATCTAGTTCCAACCCCCCTGCCATCAGCAGGGACACCTTCCACTAGATCAGGTTGCTCAAAGCCTCATCCAAGTTCGCCTTGAACATTCCCAGAGAGGGGTCATCCACAGCTTCTCTGGGCAACATGTTCCAATGTCTGACAACCCTCACAATAAATAATTTCTTCCTAATATCTCATCTAAACCTACCCTCTTCCAGTTTAAAGCCATTTCCCCTTGTTCTATCACTACCTACCTTTGTTAGAAGTCCTTCTCTTTTCCAGGCTGAACAGCCCAAACTATCTCAGCCTGTCCTCGTAGAAGAGGTGCTCCAGCCCTCAGATCATCCTCGTGGCCCTCCTCTGGACTCATCCTAACTAGTCCATGTCTTTCTTGTTTTGGGGGCTCCAGAACTGGATGAAGTACTCCAGGTGGGGTCTCACGAGAGCGGAGTAGAGGGGGAGAATCACCTCCCTCAACCTGCTGGCCACACTTCTCTTGATGCAGCCCAGGATGCAATTGGCCTTCTGGGCTGCAAGCGCACATTGCCGGCTCATGTTGAGCTTCTCGTCCACCACCACTCCCAAGTCCTTCTCTTCTCAAGCCACTCATCACCCAGCCTGTATTTATGTTTAGGATTGCTCCGACCCAGGTGCAGGTCCTTGCATTTGGCCTTGTTGAATTTCATGAGGTTAGCACTGGCCCACCTCTCAAGCCTGTCAAGGTCCCTCTGGATGGCATCTCGTCCCTCCAGCATGTCAACCGCACCACACAGCTTGGTGTCGTCAATAAACTTGCTGAGGGTGCACTCAATCCCCTTGTCCATGTCACTGACAAAGATGTTGAATGGTACTGGCCCCAATACCGAACCTTGAGGGACATCACTCATCACTGGTTTCCACTCGGACATTGAGCTGTTGAGTACAACTCTGAGTGCGACCATCCAGCCAGTTCCTTATCCACCGAGTGGTCCATCCATCAAACCCCCATGTGTCCAATTTAGAGACAAGGATGTCATGCGGGAAGGTGTCAAACGCCTTGCACAAGTCCAGGTAGTTGACATCAGACATCATAGTGGGATATCGTGGGGTCCTCGGTTGTGCAGAGCTTGTATGTAAGCAGCTTTTGTGATGGCTGGAGAGAGCTCACTCAGAGACTTAATGGAAATTATCGAGGGTTCACCCCACTCCACAGTGTCTATTCCTCCAGCCCAAATAAGCTACTCGGCTGGTGATAGAGTGAGGTGTAACAGTCAGGTTGGGTCCTAAATTTAAGAAAACTCCCGGACCCCTATAATCTTTTGCTTCATCCTCACTCAACATTATTCAGTCGCTGCCACTCAGGCATACTCGCCACAAGTATTCAGTTTCAGTTTCACCCCGTTTTCTGCTATATCTTTCTTGAAAATTTGTCAGTTGCAAAGGATCCCAGGGGATGGTATCTGTAGTATGTTGTGAATTACCACCCCAGTTGTTTCTGTTTCTTTCTCTAGGTGCTACTGCTTTTCTTCTGTCTCCCTTTCAAAAGCTAATGACGATTTTAGCGCCTCATTCTCGGATTTCAGAGTTGTGTATTCTAAAGAGGAAACCAGTGGGAGCAGGGGTTTCCTTAGCTTCTGGTTATGCACAAGGCACCTAAAACCACACAAATCACACCTTTACCTTCTCCTGCTTTAAGTGTTAAAGCAGCCTGACACTGTTCAGTGTGCTCCATCACTTTCTCTTCATTGCTACAAAATTTTTGGGCCCACTCCTTCCCAGCCGGGGAAGGGGCAGAGTCATAGTTCTGCAGCAGTGTATCCATGGCAATCCTGTTCATAACGCCAATTTTCTGTTATGTGAAAAGGGCAGTAAAACAATTTGGCAGGAAATAAAGCCCTTTGCGTTCCAGCTTATCATCAGATATTAGAGGAGCTGGAGGCATCCTGAGTGATGCCCAATTTAGCACTATCGAGTCTGACAACAGCGGTTTCACTCGATAGTGTGCTGCACTCCTGTACCCACGATTTATGGACTCACATGGTTAACTTGCAGCATTTAGCAGCATTTAGCAGCATCGCGTTGGGCACAGGGTTGATGTGGCTGGTTACAAACAGACATAGTTCGATGGGGCACTACAAGTCCAGACACACCAGTGCCAGATTCACTCAATAGTGTCCTGCACCTGCCATCCAGTCACTGTCATGGACATTCACGGCCTATCAGGCAGCACCCAGTGAGAAATTGTGCAGCAATTTAATAAGCAAATAAGGCACTTTAATAAAGCAACAGGAATAATACAGATTTGTGTGGATTGCTGGTGATAATCTACTGTCTGCAGAAGTATATACAAGCATTAAGGTTACAAATTGCTAAAAGAGTTAAGTTAGAAAACAATTCTATAGAGATTTTCTAAGTTTCCAAGAAAGTCCTCGGGGCAGTGTAAATCTTACCCAAAGGCATCCCTATGGGGGGGAAAGAGAGGCTCAGCCAGTCGGCTGGTCTCAGAGGCCAGAGGTCTGTTATGGTATCTTTCCTAACATCCCCCTTTCTTTGGGCTACTTTGATATTATGTTTTACCTTCAAGGTGGAGCTCGAGTGACTCTAGTCATAGTTTTACTGTGATTGGTGAAAACTCTTCCATTTGCCTTTTAAGGTAGAAGTTACCAAAAATTTAGAGTGTATGCTCAGTAAAAGGGGAAGGAGGGGGGGGGGAGTGGTCAGTGAGTATGTTTTTGTGTTATTATAATTCAAGATTCACACAAGGGAGGTATTTGTCTAGAGGGTGCCAGATGGTTGGTCCAGGGTCACAAACAGATAGCTTATCGGCTTCTTGGCACTGTAGGTCTTAGTGATTACAGGGGTTAGTGAAAGAATTTCCATTCTTTCCTGTATTGATATGCAGACCAGTCCTTCCAGGAGACAACCTTGGAGAGGATTCTTTGCATACCAGTTGCATTCTTCCTTGGGATCTTCTTCCACCTTATACTTTTCCCCAATGTGTGAACAAGGCCGTTTTCTGTTTTTTAAGTTACTGCCTGTAATTATTCCACAAAGGGGGATCTAGGTATTGTGCATACCGACTCATCTCTCTACAAAAGCTTTATACTATCAGAGCATGCATATTCATTACTTTTTCAAGAAATTATTAACATATTCATTACATTTCCAGGAACCCATTAATATATGTAAATGCCCTTTTTGCATGCACACTGAAGTCTTCTTGGTGGTCTTCGGGGTCCCCTGGTGGTCATCAAAACTTTTGTCACTGTGCCCTTTAGTTGAACTTTTGTGCATGCTTAGCTCATCTTTTGGCCTGTTTACAACACTTCTGTCTCCACAGAAGTGGTTTATTCTAGCATCACTACCTTATCTACTCTGTTGCAAAGACATGGCATCTCAAGTCTCCCTGTTATCTAAGACTACAAACTTGACTAGGCCTAGCTGATATGTAACTATCTTTCAATGTCACATTGTTTAAGCAGAAGGATATGTTCTTTCAGAATGGTATCATGGAGGTTAGCAATATGACACCCATCTACAAGAAGGGCCAGAAGGAGGATATGGGGAACTACAGGCCTGTCAGTCTGACCTCGGTGCCAGGAAAGGTTATGGAGTAGATCATCTTGACTGCCCTCACATGGCATGTACAGGACCACCAGGTGATCAGGTCTAGTCAGCATGGGTTTATGAAAGGCAGGTCCTGCTCAATTAACCTGGTCTCCTTCTATGACAAGGTGATGCACTTAGTGGATGAGGAAAAGGCTGTGGATTTTGTTTACCTGGATTTTAGTAAAGCGTTTGACATTGTTTCCCACAGCATTCTCCTGAAGAAACTAGCTACTCATGGCTTGGGAGGGCATACTGGCTGGATGGCCGGGCCCATAGAGTTGTTGCGCATGGAATTAGACTTGGGGAAGTGTGGCTTGAAAGCTGCCCAGCAGAAAAGGACCTGGGGGTTGTGGTTGACAGTAGGCTGAATATGAGCCGGCAGTGTGCCCAGATGGCCAAGAAGGCAAACAGCATCCTGACTTTTATTAGAAATAGTGTGGACAGCAGGACTGTGCCCCTTTGTACTCAGTGCTGGTGAGACCATACTTTGAATACTGTGTTCAGTTTTGGGCCCCTCACTACAGGAAAGACATTGAGGTGCTTGATCGTGTCCAAAGAAGAGCAATGAAACTGGTGAAGGGTCTAGAGAATAGGTCTTATGAGGAGAGGCTGAGGGAACTGGGATTGTTTAGTCTGGAGAAATGGAGGCTCATGGGAGACCTTATCACTCTCTACAACTACCTGAAAGGAGGTTGTAGCAAGGTGGGTGCTGGTGTCTTCTCCCAAGTAACAAGTGATAGGACAAGAGGAAACGTCCTCAAGTTGTGCCAGGGAAAGTTTAGATTGGATATTGTGGATAACAATATTGAGACTTGGCTACAAGACAAGGGTCACGAGAACATTCAGCTAGTTAAAATATGAGCAAGAACAAGACATCTGTGCTCCTGGAATAGAATCAGGATGTAATATTAACATTGAAACTAACGGTCAGCAAGAGTAAAATGTCTTTTGTCTGCAAGAAGCAAATATATCCTTGTATGTGGTGAACTAAGCAAACAGATGTTTCCTGGCTAAAATTGCAAGATAAGCATAGTATGAGAACTAGAGCTTTTAATTAGCAACCAATAAGGAGCTAGACTTTTGCAATATGTATGAACCTTATTAACTGTGTTATAAATGCTTGATTGATGGACTAATAAATTTGAGACTTGTTGATCATCATCGGATGTACTTGTCTTCCGTCGTCTCCGACAAATGGTGACCCCGACGTGATCCTGACTAGCGCCACGACGAAGCGACGAGGAGTTCAGGTCCCACCGCAGCAGGGACGGCTATAAGCGTACGAGAGAATACGCCGTGCCTCAGGTGTTCGTATAGACGTGCCTGACTGATACGTCCTGCTGTGACCTTGAAGGGCTGCAACAGTGCTAACGTTAGAGGTATGGAAAGGCAAGCAGCATATGATTTATTTACCTGCTTTTTAAAGAAAAGACAGGTTAAGGATATTGACTTACAAAAAGAGCTTTCTGGGTTGTTAGCTTTTGGGTATGCACAGGGCTGTTTTCAAAATCCTCATACAGTGCATGAGTTGTCAGAATGGCGTAAATTTGGTAATAAGTTGTGGGAGGCAGCTATAGATAGGGATAAAACTGCAAAGAAGTTAGGGAAAGCATGGAGGGCGGTTCATAATGAATTGTTACAACATCAAGGGGAGCAGAAAGCTGCTTCACAAGCTTCAATAGCTCATGAAAAAAATAAAGCGTATAGTAATGACTGGCCACAGGATCTTCCTATGCCGCCTGCCATTTCTACGATACATTTGCCACCCACCCCTCCTCCCTCTGACACTGTATCCTCAGACTCCCACAGTGAACCGTCAGTCCCTCCTGTTGAACCTGATGCCAGATCAAAGGCCCCCAGTAACCCATTTGTCACAGAGCCGATCCCTGGGGCGGAAACGGACCTAGTGGGGGCTATGGCAAGGGAACGAAGGGAAGCCTGGGCTGCTTTGGCAAAGGAGGGGCTGGAACGTGGGGATGAGGATGTGTTGCAGGCTGTTTCGCAACTGGCTTGCCCGGTTGTGTTTCAGGCAGCCCCGGAGGGAGGATTGCAGGCAATTGTAACACCTTTGGATTGGAAACTTCTTTCGCAATTACGTTCCACTGTTAGTCAATTTGGAGTTCATAGTGAGCTGGTCAAACAAATGTTAGATTATATTTGGAGTACTCAAATATTATTGCCTTCAGATTGCCAGGGGGTGGTAAAGCTTATTTTTACCCAACATCAACAATTATTATTTAATGTGCACTGGCAAGGTTTTGTAAATGAAGCTGTAGCTACCCAGCGACAGCCCGGGGACCCTTTGCACGGAGTTACCGTGGATGAACTCATGGGTCTCGGACCTTTCCTACGCACAGAGGTGCAGGCATTGATAGGTCCAGATAAATTACGGGAGGCAATGCGTTTGGTTCGCCTTGCTATCGGCCGGGTGAAGGAACCAGGAGGGGTACCTGTCTATATGGGCATAAAACAAGGAAGGGAGGAGACTTTTGGAGATTTTATTGACAAAGTTGCTGCTGCATTAGAGAGAGCTGGGGTATCAGATTGGATGAAGGGTACTTTATTAAAACAATGTGCATTGCAGAACTGTAATGCAACTACTCGTAATGTCCTTAACACCCTGGGGGCTAATTGGTCAATTGAGGAAGCATTAGAAAGGATGGCATCAGTGCCAGTAGGGTCACAAGCTTGTGTGGTAGAGGCTATCAAACAGCTAGGAGTAGGTTTGCAGGAACAGGCAAAAGCTTCACAGACGCAGGTGTTAGCTGCTCTTGCACCCCTTCAAGCCTCGGCTGCTACTCAATCATGAGCACCTCAGAGCAACGTACGTGTCAAATGCTTTAGATGTGGAGGAGCCGGCCATATTCGAAAGGACTGTTTTGCCTCAGGTGTCTGGTGTGCCAAATGCCGATCAGACACCCACAACACCGGAGCATGCCGCCGCCGTTCGGGAAACTTCAATGGGAGCGCGAACCGCAACAGCCGCGCTCGGACACAAATAGCTGCTGCTCAACAAACAGCAAACCCTGCCTCCAGCCTGCTACAAGAGGGAGTCTCGGAATGGAGCTGGCAGCCGCAGTGAATGTTAATCTTATGACAACACAGCCGTACAAAGTTCCCACCGGTGTGCATGGCCCGATTATAATAAGAGGCAAACAAATGGGAGCACTGCTATTGGGAAGGTCATCTGCCTCCATGATGGGACTTTTTGTTTTACCTGGTGTTATTGATGCTGATTATACTGGAGAAATTATGATTATGTTACACACTTCAACCTCTCCACAAACAGTGGAAAACTGTCATCATATATCATTATATGGATGATATTTTATTTGGACAACCTACCCCATTTACTGATGATCAGATTGAGAAGATACGAGTAACCTTGAAACACTCTAACTTAATTATTGCTCCAGAGAAAGTTCAACGCTCTGCCCCATGGAAGTATCTTGGCTGGACATTAACGCAGCAACTTGTAACTCCTCAAAAACTTCAACTGCAGCCACATCTAAAGACTCTTAACGACGCTCAGAAGTTGCTTGGTGATTTACAATGGCTGAGGCCCCTTGTTGGTATACCCAATGAATTACTGGATGAACTTCGTCCGCTTTTAAAGGGTACGGATCCTACCTTGCCTGTACAAGTAACCCAGCATCAAAAGAAGGTTCTCCAGCAAATTATGGATCGAGTACTGGCGGGACATGTACATTGTATTGATCCTGCCCAGCCTATTGATCTCACCATATGGCTGGGTGCCAGGTATTGTATGGATACCTGCAAGATGGACTAAGCCTGCCCTTAATGTTCCGGATTCAGATTTTGGCCGCAGAGAAAGAGAGGGTCGAGAAGAAAGTGCTACTGATCCTCAAACCATTGCTGTTGGAATTGAAAGGCTATACCACAATCATTGACACACACATACAGCAGTGCCACACACTATCGGATATTGTCTATATCCTTGATGCATTATATGGGTTTTACATAAAAGGTCCAGCTGGAGAGCACTGCCTTGACTGTACCAGTTGCCGCTGCGCTGCATGGGTTGCTTTATTTTGCGGGGGGTGTACTCAGACCTTTTGGATAGAGCAATCGCGACTGTGGCAGCTTTGGTGCAGCAATTGTAATTTCTCTCATAGCCTTAGCAACTGGCAGAGAGAGTTGCGGCGCCAGACTGGCCTAAGTGTGCCTGAAGCATTGAGGCTATATGAAAGTGTGGAGCAAAAATTAATAGCTTGCTATCGCTGGGAACTAACAAACATAATTGCTAAAGTCAAAGCGCAAAGTCAATCACGCATTGTTGCTGTTAGATGTAGACAAAGAGTACCTTTAACACTGCATTCAGTTACAGGACCCTTTCTAGGAGACCCAGTAATCCAATTAGATAACTGTATTACGAGGCTTCAAAATCTTTCTTTAGGCAAGGAGAAAGCTGTTAGATTAAAGAAACCCAGGCGTAATCGGAAAAGAAAGTGAAATGTGGATGACTGAAGTGGTATTTTTGTCTGCCCTTTGTAGTATCACTTATGGCCTGCACACTATTGATCCCCGAACAAATTTATGGGTCACTTGGGCAAATAAAACCCAGACGACCTCGTTTTGTCTGGCACTAGCCTCTGTGACCGATCCTTTTCAAACATGCTTAATTGGCATTCCTGGGTACAATGAAACCGATTTTAAGAATATGACCACAGCAAATTGTAACACGGCTATGAATACCAGTGCCTGTACAGCAATGCTGTTGGCTGGCCTCAATGTGTCGTTACCAGGGGTCCCCCAAGAAATTAGCCTATTGGGCAGTAGACGGCTAAATAGCTCTCTGAATGAGTCTGGATGTGTGTTGTTGGGATTTTACAGCTATCATCTAAACGATACTCCTGTTTGGCTCACCCCTAAACGCTATCCTTTTTGGGACCGCCAATATATGTGTGGTGACGATACCAACGATGCCGTTACGACGTATGGGTGGAGATCTGGTCAGACCAGAATTTGGACAAATGGCAGTGCCAAGGCGTTACCTAAAAATGTGTATTTGATATGTGGAGATCGCGCCTGGCACGGTGTTCCGAGGCATGCTTATGGCGGCCCATGCTACCTGGGGAAATTGGCATTCTTTGCACCAAATGTGTCTGTAGTTTCACATTCCCTTTTTAACAAAACAGCTCCACCGAAGCGTTCTGCTACTGACCTCTCACCTGACTGCAATGAGCAGGTAGAGCTGTGGGGACCAACAGCTCGATTTTTTGCCGCACTAGTCCCGGGAGTGGGCACGGCCCATGCCCTTACGACAATTGGTAAATTGGCATGTTGGATGGTCAAACAGTCTAATGTCACCACACAGATCTTGACTGAATTAGCCCAAGACATGGATAGCCTGAGGCACCAAATTTTACAAAATCGAGCAGCAATTGATTTTTTGTTATTGGCCCAGGGTCACGGTTGTGATGAATTTGAAGGAATGTGCTGTTTTAACCTTTCTTCTAACTCAGAATCTGTTCACAAACAACTACAATGGCTTAAAGACCACACTCGTGACATTAAGGTAGTCACTAACCCCCTTGAAGCCTGGCTTTCTTCACTTGGATTGGGGCCGTGGCTGAAAACCATAGTGATGTATTTAATTGGCATTGGAGGCATAGTTTTATTGGTAATACTCTTGTTGCCCTGTTTGATCAGCTGCCTGCAAAATTTGGTTACAAAGACAGTTTTTAGAACACAGGCCAATCTCCTTGTACAAAAAGAAAACGGGGGAAGTGCGGATAACATTATTGAGACTTGGCTACAAGACAAGGGTCACGAGAACATTCAGCTAGTTAAAATATGAGCAAGAACAAGACATCTGTGCTCCTGGAATAGAATCAGGATGTAGTATGAACATTGAAACTAACGGTCAGCAAGAGTAAAATGTCTTTTGTCTGCAAGAAGCAAATATATCCTTGTATGTGGTGAACTAAGTAAACAGATGTTTCCTGGCTAAAATTGCAAGATAAGCATAGTATGAGAACTAGAGCTTTTAATTAGCAACCAATAAGGAGCTAGACTTTTGCAATATGTATGAACCTCATTAACTGTGTTATAAATGCTTGATTGATGGACTAATAAATTTGAGACTTGTTGATCATCATCGGACGCGCTTGTCTTCCGTCGACTCCGACAGGATATTAGGAAAAATTTCTTCACTGAAGGGGTTGTTGAGCATTGGAACAGGCTGCCCAGGGAAGTGGTTGAGTCACCATAGATGTGGTGCTTAGGGACATGGTTTAGTGGTAGACCTGGTAGTGTTAGGTTTACAGTTGAACTCGATGATCTTAAAGGTCTTTTCCAACCTAAATGATTCTGATTCTATGAACTGATGGATGTTACTTTAAGTCTTGTGATATTTTGGGTTTCCTTTAAATATCCCACTTCTGGAGTATTGTCACTGCATGAAAGATATCAGAACATTCTCTGTTTTTAAATTGTTTGTTCTGTACCCAAGGATGAGGATGGTGACAGAGATAAAATGTGCAGGTTTTTTCTGGATCTCAATAAGAAAGGCCTGACAACAAAGGGTGTGTGGGAATATAACGGAAGATTGGAGAGGAGAACTGTAGATACGCTCAAGCAACTTGCAGCTGGGGTGTCAAAAAGCACATACATCACACTACTAATCATTGCTTAGTCTTATGTGCTTGACAAGTAGAGCATCTCCATTTAGATAACATAGACCTGGGATAGACTCAGGGGCACCCTGAACATGCCTGGGATTCCGGCCCTGCTGTGAGAAAGATCAAAGCGCAATGGAAAACTACTGCCTGTGAAAAATCCCTGATATACACAGGGAAAAGCAGCAGGTTCCGAATCTCTCGCTCTCACTCTAGCAAGGACCGAGCTCCATGGTGCCTGCGTTCCCGCTTACATGCTTCTGCCCTGGGTGGTACTGATTTAGAGATCCCCCGGTTTGCGAGGTAACAAGAATAAATTTACTTTTTGTATTTTATCCATGGTTTTTGTGGTTGTTCCTGTGTCCTGCCTGTGTCGGCTCACACAAGGCATAATAAAATAGCTGCTTTAATGTTATATTATAAGAAGCTCAGTATCAATAGTGAGTAAATCTTAGGTCCCTTCAGATGTTGGGAACCTTGGTTTGATGAAACATTGGATGGAGCCCAGATGGATTTTCCCATGGCATGCTGCACAGATCCTGTCCATGAAGAGGTTCAGCTTCCCTCCCATACCATGGTTCCTTTTATCTTGTGTAACCAGCAGAATCATATATTTTATCCTGACGCATTGGAATGTTGTCTCTGTCATAACATCCACCAGCATTCAGCACAGGCCAGCACAGGGCATTCCAGCAGATTCCTTTACAACAGCTCCTCATGCTAACATATAGGCTTCTCAAGCCCCAAGTACAAGGCCCTATAGAGCAGACATGGCTTGCCCAAGATCACTAAATCCTCAAATACAATGTCTTCTGCAAGGCACTCAATACAAAGTTTATAGACAACATATCTGTGAAGAAGAACATAAAACCCCATCAAATGTAACCAATAAGTTGGAGGGAAAAAAATTACAAAAGAAAAAAAAAAGATAAATTTATTTTTAAAATAATTTTTAAACCAAACTCCTCAATTTTTAGTGTCCAACCTATGATTTTGCAGAACTTTTGATTTGGCTGTATAGTCAACACAAAGCTACACAAGACAAAGGGAATTTAGGTAACTTATTAGAGAGTTTTCTACATGCCGTTAGTTGTAGTTTTTCACTCAGACAGTGAGAATATTTAAGGAATCATGAGTCTAATCAATAATGGAAAATGGAAAAAGTAGTACCTCCATCTTTCAGACATTCTGCAACATTTGTAAATAAAGTTTGATAGATATCTGGCATATAAGAATGTAGAAAGGCACAAGTAAAAAGGCTTATTGATGCTTTATGCACTTTTTGCTAATGAAACTTACTAGCAGTGGAAATGATATCTCAGCTTTGTGAGAAAAGAATCATCATACAATAAAATTCTCATATTTATGTCCTGGATTCGTCTGGGATAGAGTTAAAAAAAAGTAGAAAAGTGTAAAGCATAAAGTATAAGTTAGGATTGTTAAATCTAAACTAGGTAATCACAGAAACCTCACCAAGAAGAGACTGTAAAGTCCCAGGCCTGTTCTAATCATTAACTTAGTACTGGAGTTAAGAATAATGTATCTTCGTCATAGAGTTTCAGAAATCAAAATTTATTACCTTAGTGTTCAGAGAAGCATTAAGACTCTTTGTTTTACTGACCACTGGGATGTGACAAGAGAACATGCTGAGCTAACTGCTTGGGACAAGGTAGACAGAAGTGTTGGAGACAGGCCCAGGAGAGAAATGAGCATGTGCAAAAGGAAAAGTACAACCAAAGGACACAATGATGACGACCACCAGAAGACCATGACGACCACCAGAGAGAGAGAGTGCGCCTGCGAAAGGGACATTTGCATATATTAATAAGTTCCTGAAAATGTAACGAATATGTTAAAGACTTCTCAGAAAAGTAATGAATATGCATATTTTGATCGTATAAAGCTTTTGTGAAGCAACAAGTCGGTATGCACAATAGGTGGAGCAATCCCCCATGCATCTGGCGCAGTAATAAAGAATGCCTGCTTCTTAAGACTACTTTGGTGTTAAGAAGTTTATTTCCCGATTTCGGTGACAAAGCAAATGACTTGCACTGCACTTCACAGAATCACAGAACCACAGTGTGGTGAGTTGACCCTGGCTAGATGCTGGATGCACACCAAAGCCCACTCTATCACCCATATCCTCAGCAAGATGGGGAAAGGAGAAAATAAGATGGAACACAAAAAAAACCCAAACTCGTGGATCGAGACAAAGGCAGTTTAACAGAAGCAAAGCAAAGCTGTGTGCACAGAAGCAAAAGAACAAAATATTTATTCTCTACTTCCCATCAGCAGGCGATGTCTGGCCACTTCCCAGGAAGCAGGGTTTTCATACACGTTGCGGTTCCCGGAGGACAAACGGAAGTAACGAATGCCCCCCCTTCTCCCTCTGTTCTCCTTGCTTTATTTCTGAGCATACGTCATATGGTATGGAATATCCCTTTGGTCAGTTTGGGTCAGCTGTCCTGGCTATGTCCCCTCCCAAGACCTTTCTCACCCCCAGCCTACTGTGGGGGGGAAATGGAGAGACAGCCTTGATGCTGTGCTAGCACTGCTCACCAGTAACCAAAACACTAGTGTGTTATCAACACCCCTCGAGCCACCAATACAAAACACAGCACTCTGAGGGCTGCCACGGGGAAAATCAACTCCATCCCAGCCAGACCCACTACAATCTCCACCCCTTATTCCATACCATTTGCATCATGCTCAAGTCCCACATAATTTATACCCAACATACAGGTTTATACTTTCTTGTTAGCTCTGCCCCCCTGTCCTTTATCAGATAGATATCTCATGGGTTTCCTCCATTCCTCCAGATGTTCACAAACAGTCTTTGACTTGGACCTCCTCTGTTCAAGATAGATGTTCAAGACAAGAGGAGCAGTATGTTTGATTGTTGGGCGCCAACACCGACTTGGCTCAGGTCATCATTGCAAAACTCAATATTTGTCAGTTTAGGTCATTCCTGCTACATTCCTTCCTGTAACATACAACTCACATCACAGATTAGTTTCCCCCCACTCAAGGTTAAATCTCCTTGAGGCAAGCACCAGGTCTCCCCATCTTTCCACATTACCCACCAAGTACACCCAGGCCCTTGGGCAAAGACGATCCCATGAATGGGTTTGCCTTTTTCCATGGGAAGGGCAATCCATACCACCTTCCCAAACCACTTCTCTAAGCGCTTGGTTTGTGTCATCATTGCACTTGTCTGGTTCCTTTCTTTGTGAAACTCACTCTCCATCAGTTCAGGTCATTCCTGCTACATTCCTTCCTGCAACATACAACTCACATCAAAGATTAGTTTTCCCCCAAGGTTAAATCTCCTTGAGGCACACACCTGGCAAAAACAATCCCACGAATGGGTTTACCTTTTCCCATGGGAGGAACAATCCATACCACCTTCCCCAACCACTTCCCTGCGTGCACTAGCCCATCGATATGTTGCATCTCTCCCTAGATGTCCTGACGTTTCATGGTCCCATCAAGCTACAAATAGCTCACCTTTATGCTCCAAGTCCACGGGAGCTACTTCAATTTTGGCAGCTGTGTTTACATGTTCATTGTTTTGATGTTCTTCTGTGGTGCGGATTTTGGGCACGTGAGTGTCTACGTGACGTACCTTTACAGTCATGTTTTCTACTCGAGCAGCAATGTCCTGCCACAATGCAGCAGCCCAGATGGGTTTACCCCTGAGCTGCCAATTGGTCTTCTTCCACTGCTGCAGCCACCTCCACAGGGCATTAGCCACCATCCAGGAGTCAGTGTAGAGATAGAGGACTGGCCACTTTTCTCGTTCAGCAATCTTTAGGGCTAGCTGGATGGCTTTCACTTCTGCAAACTGACTTGACTCACCTTCTCCTTCAGTGGTTTCGATGACTTGTCGTGTGGAACTCCACACAGCAGCTTTCCACTTCCGATGGTTTCTTACCACACAACAGGATCCATCAGTAAACAAAGCATAATGCCTTTTGTCTTCTGATAACTCATTATACGGTGGTGCCTCTTGAGCACGAACCACCTCCTCAGGCTGTACTCCAAAATCTCTGCCTTCTGGCCAGTCCATGATCTCTTCCACGATTCCTGGACGGTTATGATTCCCTAGTCGAGCTCGTTGCGTGATCAATGCTACCCACTTACTCCATGTAGCACTGGTTGCATGATGTGTAGAAGGAATGCTTCCTTTAAACATCCAGTGCAGCACAGGCAATCGCGGTGCCAGGAGGAAATGCGCTTCTGTACCAACAACTTCTGAAGCGGAGTGAACCCCCTCATATGCTGCTAGTATCTCCCTTTCAGTTGGAGTGTAGTGGGCTTCTGATCCACGATAGCCCCAACTCTAAAACCCTGATGGTTGACCTCGGGTTTCTCCTGATGTTTTCTCCCTGAGGCTCCAGGTGAGACCATGGTCCCCAGCTGCATTGTAGAGTACATTTTGCACAGCTGGTCCTGTTCGGATAGGCCCAAGAGCCATTGCACGAGCTATTTCTTGTTTGATACGCTCAAAGGCTTTTTGTTGCTCAAGGCCCCACTCAAAACAGTTCTTCTTTCGAGTTACTCGATAGAGAGGTCTCACAAGCTGACTGTAACCTGGAACATGCATTCTCCAAAATGCTACAAGGCCTAGGAAAGCTTGTGTTTCCTTCTTGTTAGCTGGTGGAGACAGAGCTGCTATCTTGTTAACCACATCTATAGGCACATGACGGCATCCATCCTGCCATCTTATTCCCAAGAACTGAATCTCTTGTGCAGGTCCCTTGACCTTGCTTTTCTTAATAGCAAAACCAGCTCTCAGAAGAATCTGAATTACTCTTTTTCCTTTCTCAAACACTTCTTCTGCCTTATTGCCCCATACGATGATGTCATCAATGTATTGTAGATGTTCAGGGGCATCACCCTTTTCCAGTGCATTTTGAATTAGTCCATGACAAATGGTGGGGCTGTGTTTCCACCCCTGAGACAGTCGATTCCAGGTGTACTGGACACCCCTAGACGTGAAAGCAAACTGCGGCCTGCACTCTGGTGCCAAAGGAATGGAGAAAAATGCATTAGCAATGTCTATGGTGGCGTACCACTTGGCTGCCTTGAACTCCAGTTCATATTGGAGCACCAACACGTCTGGCACGGCAGCACTCAGTGGTGGTGTCACTTCATTTAGGCCATGGTAGTCTACTGTTAACTTCCACGCTCCGTCAGACTTTTGCACTGGCCATATGGGACTATTAAAAGGTGAATGAATCTTGCTGATGACTCCTTGGCTCTCCAGCTGATGCATCAGTTCACGGATGGAAGCCAAGGAGTCTCGATTTGTACGATATTGCCACCGGTGCACTGTTGTGGTGGCAACTGGCACCTGTTGTTCTTTGACTTGTAGCAATCCCACAACGAAGGGATCTTCTGAGAAGCCAGGCAGGGTAGACAGCTGCTTGACTTTGTCTGTGTTCACAGTGGCCACACCAAAAGCCCATCGGTACCCCTTTGGGTCTTTGAAGTACCCTCTTCTGAGATAGTCCATGCCAAGGATACAAGGGGCTTATGGGCCAGTCACTATGGGGTGCTTTTCCCATTTGTCTCCAGTCAAGCTCACCTCAGCCTCCAACACAGACAAGTCCTGGCATCCCCCTGTCACTCCAGATATCCAGATGGGTTCTGTGCCCTTGTATCGTGATGGCACCAACGTACACTTTGCACCAGCGTCAACCAGGGCCTTATACCTTTGTGGACCTGATGTGCCAGGCCATCGGATGCACACAGTCCAATATACGCGATCGTCCCTTTCCTCCTTCTGGACGAAGGCAGGGACCCTCTACTCCTGTTCTTCATCAGAGTATTCACTGTTTGACCTTTGAAGTGCCAGACCAGAAGTCCCCTCACCAGGGTCGAGGGAGGTGATTTCAGTTTTTCTATGTCTGGAAGATCGTTGGTTACCTTCCTGGGCGTCAGCACCAACTACACTGACAGCCTTCTTA
Organism: Caprimulgus europaeus; assembly: GCA_907165065.1. The sequence goes on from OU015537.1 coordinate 17,919,279, forward strand.
GGTGGTCCTTTCTTAACGGCTGTCTTCCCCCTCAATTCACGTACACGGGCCTCCAGTTTAAAGGTAGGTTCACCATCCCACTTCCTCACGTCCTCCCCCTGGTCATGCAAAAACAACCAGAGTGCACCATGTGGCATACGTCGGGGGCTCCCTTTCCCTCTGACTGGGGCAGGAGAAGATTGATTCCTTGCGATGCTTTTGACGGCCACGGTGCTGGATTTTTGAAGTCCTCATCATTGTCAGAATCACTGTAAATGACTTCCAGCACTGCTAGTTCTCTCAGATACTGGATACCTTCATCTGCCGTAGTCCACTTTCCCGGGGAATTCATAAGGTTGTCTTTGAATGGGTATCGAGCTCTCACACTGGAGAGGAGCCATCTCCAGAGACTGCAAATTGCCGCCTCTCTTCCAATTCCTCTCTCGATCCCACGGTTTCTAGCAAGAGATCCCAGCTGCTGGGCTTCCCTTCCTTCCAGTTGCTGGCTGTGGGCCCCATTATCCCAGCATCGGAGCAGCCAGCCACCAATCCGCTCACCTGGCTGGCGGCTGTAATCTTTCCACATGTCTCGAAGCTCTGATGAGGTCAGGGACCGGGTAGTTTCTGATTCTTGTTTTAGTTCTCTCACTCCTTCCTCCAAGTTCTTCATCGAAGGATCAACTTCTTGATCCTCTTCTTCCTCTGCCCTCACTAATCGATGATATGGACCAGTGGTTCTCCTTGTCCACTGTTTCTTTTTCACCACTGGGGCAATTACTGTCGTTGTTGTTTGGATCCCTGTCTCAACCATGGTGTCCTCGGATGTGGTCTGGGTCCCTGCCTCAACCACAGTCCTCTGAGAGTACTGAACTGTGGCTCCATAGGCACAGGCCAAGCCCCAGTACAGTGCTAGAAGCTGCTGGTTCTCATTGTGGTAGGCCAGGCACCCTTCCATCAAGTGACACGCTAGTTTGCCAGGGTTACTTGCTTCTTCAGGTGTAAAATCCCAGGCTATGGGAGGTGATAACCGTCCTAGGAACCTGCCACAATCCTTCCACACACCCTGCCACCCAGGGACCAGCCGCTTCAGGGCACTTTTCAGTATTTCCTCATCCAAAGGTTTCCTTCTCTTACACCAGGACAAGACTATATTCCACAAAAACCATAATATTCCAACAGTATTACTTAGTAGTAATAAACAGCTCACATAAGGGTGAACAAGGACCTCAAGAGCCTGCATAATAAAGCCATCTACATTAACTTCAGGTAGAGAAAGGGAGATATATTCCCTTGTCTCCTCCACAAGATAGCTCCCCCAGCACAGTAAGGCCATCAGTGCCAGGACTAAGCACATAGTCACTATTTGTACCAGCAAATTCCCGAGTTCCTTCATCCTCCCCATAGAATAGCTTCTCCAGCACAGCAAAGCTAAGAATGTCAGCATGAAGCCCATAGCTTTTCCTGTTATCAACATGTTCCCAAAGTGAGCAGAAACAGAGATAAGCAGTGCTACCAGCAGAGAGAGAAAAAACCCAAAACTCCGTGACCTGCACAGGAGCTCACTGCTTAATAGCTACTGCAGCTAAAGCACGCTGAATGTAAAACTGTTGTAGTCTCAAGCCCCACGTTGGGTGCCAAAAAAGACTGTCTTGGGTTGACCCTGACCAGAGGCTGGATGCTCACCAAAGCCCACTCTATCACTCCCCCTCCTCAAAGGGGCAGAGGGAGATAATTATAACAAAAAGCTCGTGGGTGGAGATAAGGACAGAGAGAGATCACTCACCAATTACTGGCACGGGCAAAACGGACTTGACTTGGGGGAAAAAAAAAATTACTTTATTACCAAGCAAAATCAGAGGATAATGAGAAGTAAAACCAAATCTTAAAACACCTCTCCCATCCCTCCCTTCTTCCCGGTCTTAACTTCTCTAGCGATTTCCACCTCCTCCCCCCAGCGGCACAGGGGAATAGGGAATGGGGTTGGGGTCAGTTCATCACACGGTGTTTCTGCCGCTCCTTCCTCCTCAGGGGGAGGACTCCTTCCCCCGCACCAGCGTGAGGTCTCTCTCACGGGAGGCAGTTCTCCACGAACTTCTCCAACCTGAGTCCTTCCCATGAACGACAGTTCTTCATGAACTGCTTTAGCATGGGTCTATTCCATGGTGTGCAGTCCTTCAGGAAGGGACTGCTCCAGCGCGGATCCCCCACAGGGTCACAAGTCCTGCCAGCAAACCTGCTCCGGCCTGGGCTCCTCTCTCCACGGGCTACAGGTCCTGACAGGAACCTGCTCCAGCGCTGGCTTCCAGCGGGGTCACAGCCTCCTTCAGGCATCCACCTGCTCCGGCATGGGGTCCTCCACGGTCTACAGGTGGTCATCTGTTCCACCATGGAACTCCATGGGCTGCAGGGGGACAGCCTGCCTCACCATGGTCTTCACCACAGGCTGCAGGGGAATCTCTGCTCTGGCACCTGGAGCACCTCCTCCCTCTCCTACTTCCCTGACCTTGGTGTCTATGGAGTTGTTTTCTCTGACATCTTCTCTCTCCTCTCTCTCCAGCTGCAAAGTGTGCAGTTTTTTTTTTCCTCTCTTCCTTTTTTTTTTTCTTAATTATGTTATCACAGAGGTGTTACTGATTGGCTCAGCCTTGGCCAGTGGCGGGTCCGTTCTTGTATCCGGATGGCATTGGCTGTGTCAGGTCGGACATGGGGGAAGCTTCTGTCATCTTCTCTCACAGAAGCCACCCCATGTTCCCCCCCCTTCGCTACCAAAAACCTTGACATGCAAACCCAATACACACAGAATGGTAGGGGACCTCTGGAGATCATCTAGTCCAATCCCCCTGCCCAAGCATGTTCACCTAGAGCGAGTTGCACAGGACTGCATCCAGGTGGGTTTTTGAACATCTTCCAAGAAGGAGACTCCACAACCTCTCTGGGCAGCCTGTTCCAGTGCTCTGTCACCCTCACAGTAAAGAAGTTTTTTTTCATGTTTAAGCAGAACCTCCTGTGTTCCAGCTTGTGCCCGTTGCCCCTTTTCCTTTCACTGGCCACCACTGAAAAGAGTCTTGACACTTGCCTTTTAGATATTTATAAACATTAATAATGTCCCCTCTCAGTCTTCTCCAGGCTAAATAGAACCAGCTCTCTCAGTCTCCTCATAAGAAAGATGCTCCAGTCCCTTAATCATCTTTGTAGCTCTTGCAGACTTAACATGCCACCATTCTAAGTTTTACAGATACAATGGAGGAACGCACTATTGCAATTTTAAAAGCAAGAGTAGTACACTATTACAACCACAAACGATTCACAGACAACCACAAGCACACTAATCATTACATGTGTTTACAAACTTTAAGGGTAAATGATATTCACTTACCCCTCCAGGTAAGGGCTCTCAATCCCAGAGAAGCTACCTTGACTGGTGTCCCCATGTGGGCAACATTGTTGAAAATTGGCTATAAAACAAGGGTCATGAGAAAATCTAGCTAAGTTAGAATATAAGGAAAAACAGAATCTCTGGATGTCTTGTGTTCTTAGAGTAAAGTCAGGACTGTAATACTAGCTGGGCCCCTTTCGGCTGTGTGCTAGGGAAGATAAGAAAGGAATGTGAAGGACTTGTGAAAGTAATAAACATCAATTAAAGAAGATGGATCCTGGCTGGGAAGAACAGGACATGACGGTGAGGAAGTGAACCCGAACCGAGATAAAAGCGAACCACTTGGACTGAGAGGTCATATGTGATTAGTGCAATTAGCCAATGGTAATTAGCTTCGTAGTGTGTGAATACGTATGTGGAAGTTAATAGTGTATAAAACACGTAGCGTTCGGATAATAAAGAGAGAGACTTGCTGACATTACAGAATGAGCATTTCTTCAGTCGACTCCGACATCCCCATAAGGGGAGGGAGGGTCTCCTTCACAAGCCATTTGTATAGTTGGAGAAGTGACTCCCCCTTCACCATTTTCCAACCTGAATCTTAGGGTTTTTTCCCTGATTTATGTAATGGTTTGTATGACTATGCCTGAATGGATTATACCATTATACTTTGGCAGTGTGGTGGAGTTTTCCCTTATCTGTCTTTCTTTTGCTGGTCTGTGATTGTTTGAGTACACAAGGTTGTCATTTGAAACTGAAGCTGAAACCCTCCAGCTTTTCTTTACCTTGCTTCCTCAGACAACTGAACAGTTTTACCTTTTTCTTCCAATTCTCCTCCCCATCCCACTGCAGGGAGGCGGGGGCGGGGGGAGGAGTGAGTGAGCAGCCATGTGGTGTTTAGTTGCTAGCTGGGCCTAAATCATGACAATTTACTATTCCTATTATTAAGCTCAATATTTTGCAGGCTTTTTACAATGTATTTCAGTATGTGTTGAATAATCCCTTAATGCCACTCAAAAATAATATTGATAGTAATATAATTTAACAAGTGAAGACAAATAGGGAGATGATTAATGCTAATAAACTTGCACATTTCCACAGTAAAACTAAATTTTGTAATGCATATGTTTGTGTATCCAACAGTAGGAAATTACAATAAACTTCCTTTTTTGTCACATATGTGCATAATGGCCTTTTAAAAAGTGGTTTGGTTTCTGAAGAAAGGACAACTTGAAGCTTTGGCATCGCTGTTTGAAAATTGTGATCCACAACAAATCAGAAGGTTTTTACAATGGCACATTCCTCTGGGCTTTCTAACATCATTATGCAGTAACAGTGAAGAGGTACTCTCACAACCAGTTTGTCACAAGTATAGTATTAATCCCTCCTCCCTTTTTCCTCTAGGGGGACCAGTTTTGAGCGTGTTACTTGATGTTCTCAGCAGGAAACTTGCCTTTTAGCACTGATGATCCTGCTTACTGGAAACAAATTAAAATTCTGTATGAAGAAAGCTATATCTCTCTGCTACATGAAGGAGTGTTTACTGTTTAATTTACAGATATATGTTTGCCAGTGGATATATCAGTCATAATGTAAAACTGAAATTAAAGTGTTACTAAGGCTACTTAAGATACTAAAGGAATGGATCTATGTGGTTTAGGGAAGAACAAATGTAGGAAAATAGAGGGATAAAGGGAATAAAAGGGGCCATTTGTGTGCAAACAGCTCCTGATCAGTACACTTGCCTGGCCATGCCCCGAACCAGCATGTTCTGTTGTGTCTTCTCATTAAATTACATTTCTGGAACTCTTTTCCTGGGTGAGGGACTCTCTGTCCTGTGTGCAAGTGTGTTTATGGAGATCTAAGTTCCAGCAACTGGAGTGAGACCATCGGTCAGAGGGCCTGTGAGTCTGTAGTGCAAGTACCTGGAGTGAGTGTGGGTGTGTGAGTGTGTGATCGCTAGTGAAAATCAATTCAGAGTAGCTGGCAAATAGATGAAGTGGCCTGGGAGCCAGGAGAGTGTGTGTGTGTGTATCTAAGAGCAAGTCCACAGAGGGAATTGGCTACCAGAGGGATCAGGGGAGTCCTAGTCATCTGCTGGAGAGCTCTATGCATGTGTGTTTTTAAATGAGAAGGTCTGTACTAGCAACTGGACTGGGGATGCAGCCTAGGGGGCTCTTATGTCCAGATGCCAGCAACTGGGGAGACTGGGATCCAGGGACCAGCTACTGGGTGGACTGAGTGAGTCCAGCTCCTGGTAGGATCCACATTGTACATATGTATATTGTGGATCCTTCCAGGAGATCCAGACCTTTCTAGCTACTAATACAAAACACAGCACTATGAGGGCTGCTATGGGGAAATTAACTCCATCTCAGACAGACCCAATACATATATATACATTTCCCACTAATGGATCTTCATCCTGATTAGCCAGAGAGGGGAACAGGATGAAGTCACTGTTGCTGTTTGTGTTGTGCGAGTATTGAGTGCTTCTGTCTGTGTTGAGCTGTGTGGCTAGCAATATTTATATATGTATATGTGTGTGCGCGCAACTCCTGGGAATACATTCTCAGTGTTGCAATTGGTTGGACCTGGTGACATACAGATGTAGCAGCCTCACCTCTGTCATGCTATCAGATTCAGCTCTCCCTAACATTGTTGGAAGTTAATTCTGGACATCATTTAAGGAACACACAGCAGGAGTAGATGAACTACTGAGAAACAGTCTGTTTTCAAACAAGTATCCCTAGCTATAAAAGAATCCTGAAAATTAGGAGACTTGACTGAGACTTGACATCAGGAAGCATTTCTTCACTAGAACAGGCTTCCTAGAGAGGTGGTCAATGCTCCATGCCTGTCAGTGTTTAAGAGGCATTTGGGCAATGCCTTTAATAATATGCTTTACGTTTTGGTCAGCCCGGAAGTGGTCAGGGAGTTGGACTAGACATGATCATTGTAGGTACCTTCCAACTGAAATTATTCTATTCTATTATATTCTAGTCTAGTCTAGTCTAGTCTAGTCTATTCTAATATGTGATATGCAAGAAGAATTTTCTCCAAAGTTCCATTACTTATGACTTACAGATCTGCCCAGATATAGCATACTCTGACAGAAGAGTCTCCACTCCAAATAGTTTATAGTCTATATTAAAACATGAGACTTGCGAAAAACCTTAGGTGAAGAGAATAGCATAAGGACAACAATACTTTAGTTATCTAGTTATTTAATTTTAGTCTCATTCTAAGTATATGAAACTGTTGTTTATAAATAATATGAATAAGCAGGTTTTGAAAAATGTGACTCATCAGCACTGGAAGAGATGGGTTTGCAATTACATTTTTAAACATCCCAAGCTCACACTCACAGGTTTTTCTTTTATACTTGTGGTGGATTCACTACAGCCAGCAGTCAAACACCCACACAGTCACTTGCTCACTTTTCCCACCCCGACCCAGTACATTACTAGAAATTTAAGACGTGATTGCTTTGTTTCCCTGTCTCTATGAACTACTGCAGAACTTTCAGGATGACTGAGATTCTGCAAGTGAAATATGACTGAGATGGGAATTGATTTTTTTTCATAAGCGTTCAGTTTAAAAAAATATATTGTAGATGAGCACACATACATCCCTACCTCAATCCCCTAGCAAATCCAAGTAAAACCCAAAATAACACCTGACAGCTACACAGTCATTAAAAATACCACACATTGAGCCTTTTGTTTTTAAAACTTATCTGTAGATCACAAAGCAGCAAAAGCAAGAATGCATTTTGAGAAGGCACCCTAAGATTGCAAAGAAAGTTTAAGAAATAATGCATAGCTGAGAGAAAGAGACCATGAACTGTCTCTGAAGAAGAAAAAAAATCAACAACACATAGCCAGAGGAATTTCTATGACTGTAATACAACCCACTAGATGCAAGGATCTCTTGATTAAGACAAACATAACAATTCCCTTTGTTCTCTTCAATGAAAGAAAAAAAATCTTAATCCTGACACCTGACCACACTCATGGCAATAAATAAATAAATAAATACATAGATAATCCCTAAAATTTAATCAGTATTTCCCTTTTTGCAACTTGAGTCAATTGCCTCTCATCCAAAGACTGCACCTACAACAGTAGTCTTGCTCCATCTTCTCTGTATCCTCTGATCAGGCAGCTGTAAGCAGAGTTTGTTTCCCCTTAGCCATCTCTTCTTACAGCTGAACAAGCTCAATTCTCTCGGCCCTCTAATCATTTTGGTGGCCTCTGATGGACTCAGTCCAGCATGTCAATATCTTTCTTGTACTGGAGAGCCCAGAACTGGACACAGTACTGCAGAAGTGATCTCACAAATGCCAAATACAGGGGAGTAGTTGCTTCCCTCATTCTGCAGGTGCCCACCAAGCCACTCTATCACCCCCCTCCTCAGCAGGATAGGGAGGGGAGAAAATAAGATGGAAAAAAAAAACCCAAACTCATGGGTCAAGACAAAAGGCAATTTAATAGAAACAAAGCAAAGCTTCACGCCCAGAAACAAAAGAACAAAATATTTATTCTCTATTTCCCGTCAGCAGGCGATGTTTGGCCACTTCCTGGGAAGCAGGGCTTTGGTATATGCTATGATTACCCTGGAGGACAAATATAAATAATGAATGCCCCCCCATCCCCCTCCGTTCTCCTTGCTTTTATTTCTGAGCAGACATCATATGGTGTCATATATGGTGAATAAATGTCATCATATGGTGAATATCCCTTTGGTCAGTTTGGGTCATTTGTCTTGGCTATGTCCCCTCCCAAGACCTTCCCCACCCCCAGCCTACTAGGGGGAGAAATGTTGGAGAGATAGCCTTGGTGCTTGTCCTGGTTTTGCTAGAATAGAGTTAATTTTCTTTTTAGTAGTTAGAATAGCTGTGTTTTAGTTTCAGTGTAAGACTTGTTATAAGAACATTGGTAAGAGTACTACTGTTATTAGTTGCTGCTGGAGCTCAAGGCCACGGTGTTTGGCTGGTTCACAGCTGCATTAGGACTGGGAGAGAGAAGCATAGTAAATAGCAAAGCCCAAAACTGGCATTTGGATGTGCCAATGAAACATTCCATATCATATCACGTCATGTCAGTATATTAACCTGGATTGACTGGAAGACGGGGGTATTCTCTCGGGGATAGTTTGGGTTTGCTCTTCTGGGGTTTTGGTTTCAGCACTGTCTCGGTTCCAGGATTGTTAGCTGGCACAGGCTGGGCATTGGTCAGTGGGTGGTGAGCAATTGCACTCATTTGTACATTCTGTTATCACTGTTGTTATCATGATCATTTTATTTTAATTAGTAAATAGTTTTTATCTCAACCCATGAGTTTCCTTGCCCTTTTCCTTCCAATTCTCTCCCCTGCTCCCTGGGCGAGGGGCAGGTGAGGGTGACAGAGCAGGCTGTTTTTGGCTGCAAGCTGCAAGCCAAAAGGGTGAATCCACCCAAATCACCATAATGCTGTGCTAGCACTGCTCTGCAGTAACCAAAACACTGGGGTGTTATCAACACCTTTCTAGCTACTGATACAAAACAGCACTATGAGGGCTGCTATGGGGAAAAATAACTCCATCCCAGCCAGATCCAATAGAGAGAGACTATGTCAAAGGCCTTTATAAAGTCAAGGTAAACTACACCAACTGCACTTCTCACGTCCACACATCCAGTCATCTAATTGTAGATGGCAATCGAGTTGAACAAGCATAATTTTCCCTCGTTAATGCCATGCTGTCCTGGTTTTTGCTAGGATAGGGTTAATTTTATTCTTAGTAGCCAGCAAGCACTGTGTTTTGGTTTCAGTGAGGATTGTTATGAGAACAATGTTGATAACTACAAGGACACTGTGCTTGGGCAGTTTCCAAGAAGAGAGGACTGGAAGGGGGGAATGGAGAAGAAAAGTGTAGTAGTTAGTAAAACCCAGAATTGACAGTTGGATATGCCAATAAGATACTCCATAGCATATCACGTCATGGCGATATTACAGTGGGGGCCTGCTACAGGCCACCAGACCAAGGTGACCTAGCAGATGAGGCCCTCTGTAGGCAGATAGGAGCAGCCTCACGTTCACAAGCCCTGGTCCTCATGGGGGACTTCAACCACCCCAATATCTGTTGGAGGGAAAACACAGCAGGCCACAAACAATCCAGGCGGTTCCTGGAATGTGTGGAGGACAATTTCCTTCTCCAAGTAGTCGAGGAATCAACGAGGAGAGGTGCCATGCTGGACCTTGTTCTCACCAACAAGGAGGGGTTTGTGGGGAATGTGAAGCTCTCAGGAAGTCTTTGCTGCAGCGACCATGGTGGAATTCGAGATCCTTAGGGCAGTGAGGAAGGTGCACTGTAATCTCACCACCCTGGATTTCAGGAGAGCAGATTTTAATTGCTTCAGGGATCTGCTTGGTCAGATACCATGGGATGAATTCCTGGAAGGAAGAGGGGTGCAGGACAGCTGGATCATACTCAAATATCTCTTCCTCCAAGCCCAGGAGTGGTGCATCCCAACAAAGAGGAAGGCAGGCAAAAACAGCAGGAGGCCTCCATGGATGGACAGAAAGCTTCTGAACAAACTTAGGATCAAGAAGGAAGCCTATAGAGGGTGAAAGGAAGGATGGGTAACCTGGGAGGAATACAGAGAAATTGCCCGAGAAGCCAGGGATCAGGTTAGGAAAGCCAAGGCCCTGACAGAATTGAATTTGGCCAGAGATATCAAGGGCAACAAAAAAAGCTTCTACAGGTATGTCCGGGAGAAAAGGAAAACTAGGGAAAATGTGGGCCCTCTCCGGAAGGCAACGGGAGATCTGGTCACCTGGGACATTGAGAAGGCTGAGGTGCTCAATGACTTTTTTGCCTCAGTCTTCACTAGCAAGGACTTGTGCCACACTGCCCAAGTCCTAGAAATCCAAGGAAGGGTCCAGGAGAATGAAAAGCCGACCTCTGTAGGAGAAGATCAGGTTCAGGAGCACCTAAGGAACCTGAAGGTACACAAGTCCATGGGATCTGATGGGATGCATCCACGGGTCCTGAAGGAACTGCCAATGAAGTTGCGAAGACATTATCTATCATATTTGAGAAGTCCTGGCAGTCTGGTGAAGTTCCTGCAGACTGGAAAAAGGGGAACATAACCCCCATTTTTAAAAAGGGGAACAAGAAAGACCCGGGGAACTACAGGCCGGTCAGTCTCACCTCAGTGCCAGGCAAGATCATGGAGCAGATACTCCTTGAAACTATGCTAAGGCACATGGAGAATGAGAAGGTGATTGGTGACAACCAGCATGGCTTCACCAAGGGCAAATCATGCCTGAACTAATCTGGTGGCCTTTTAGGACGGGGTTACAACATTGGTGGATAAGGCTAAAGCAACTGATGTCCTCTACCTGGACTTGTGCAAGGCGTTTGACACCATCCCACATGACATCCTTGTCTCTAAATTGGACACATGGGGGTTTGATGGATGGATCACTCGGTGGATAAGGAACTGGCTGGATGGTCACACTCAAAGAGTTGTGGTCAACAGCTCAAAATCTGAGTGGAAACCAGTGATGAGTGGTGTCCCTCAAGGTTCGGTATTGGGGTCAGTACCATTCAACATCTTTGTCAGTGACATGGACAGGGGGATTGAGTGCACCCTCAGCAAGTTTGCCGATGACACCAAGCTGTGTGGTGCGGTTGACATGCTGGAGGGACGAGATGCCATCCAGAGGGACCTTGACAGGCTTGAGAGGTGGGCCTGTGTTAACCTCATGAAGTTCAACAAGGCCAAATGCAGGGACCTGCACCTGGGTCGGAGCAATCCCAAACATAAATACAGGCTGGGTGATGAGTGGCTTGAGAAGAGAAGGACTTGGGAGTGGTGGTGGACGAGAAGCTCAACATGAGCCGGCAATGTGCGCTTGCAGCCCAGAAGGCCAACCGTATCCTGGGCTGCATTAAGAGAAGCATGGCCAGCAGGTCAAGGGAGGTGATTCTCCCCCTCTACTCTGCTCTTGTAAGGCCCTACCTGGAGTACTGCGTCCAGTTATGGAGCCCCCAACACAAGAAAGACATGGACCAGTTAGAATGAGTCCAGTGAAGGGCCACGAGGATGATCCGAGGGCTGAAGCACCTCTCCTACGAGGAGAGGCTGAAAGAGTTGGGGCTGTTGAGCCTGGAAAAGAGAAGGCTCTGGGGAGATCTTATAGCGGCCTTCCAGTATCTGAAGAGGGCCTACAAGAAAGCTGGGGAGGGATTTTTCATAAGGGCAGTTAGTGATAGAACAAGGGGAAATGGCTTTAAGCTGAAAGAGGGTAGGTTTAGATTGGATATGAGGAGGAAATTCTTCACTGTGAGGGTGGTCAGACACTGGAACAGGTTGCCCAGAGAAATTGTGGATGCCTCCTCCCTGGAAGTGTTTAAGGCCAGGTTGGATGAGGCTTTGAGTAACCTGATCTAGTGGCAGGTGTCCCTGCTGATGGCAGGGGGGTTGGAACTAGATGATCTATAAGGTCCCTTCCAACCCAAACCATTCTATGATTCTGTGATTCTATGTTTAGTATATTAACCGAGGCTGATCGGAAAGGGGGGGATTCTCTCGCTTTTCCAGGATTGTGATTTCGGTTTTGGGGTTCCTTTTCTCTACTCTGGGATTGGTATCAAGGGGTGGTGAGCAATTGTACTGTGCATCACTTACGTATATATAGTTGCTATCATTAATACTCTTATTATTCTTATTATTTTAATTTTTATTTTACTCTAATTATTAAATTGTTGTTATCTCAACCTACAAGTCTCCTTACCTTTACCCCTCCAATTCTCTTCCCGATTTCCTGAGTGTGGGGGGAAGGGGATGGGGGAGGGGGAAGGCTGGGAGTGGCTGTGTCTTGTTTGGCTGCCAGCTAATTTAAACTATCACAGTTCCAAATCACCTCCCTGTCTGGCACATGTTTGAAAATGGTTTCCAGGCAGATTTTATAACCATGGAAGTTTTTGAAACACACGGTATGCTGGGGCCTATTGGGATCCACCTGTCCTGATGGAGGAAACACATCTTTACTTGTGAGCTGGCAGGACTGATTGAAAGGCCTTTAAACTAGAATCTATGGGGGAAGGATCATCAGGAGAGCTGAAGGTAAACCAATGGTTGGCATGGCATTGCCTTAGGGTGACAATGCTAGTGGATCATTTATGCTACTCTCTTGCAGCTATAGGAAAAGTGTCAAAGATTTTCATTTGTTTTGAGCTTTGTTTACCTCATGATGGGATAGTAGACCAGTGTCGTGGGTCTGGCTGGGATAGAGTTAATTTTTTTCATAGTAGCTTGTATGGTGCTATGTTTTGGATTTGTGCTGAAAACTGTGTGGTCAACCCACCACAATAACACATCCATGTTTTAGCTATTGCTGAATGAACAGTGCTTACACAGCATCAAGGCATTTTCTGCTTTACACACTGCCCTGCCAGAGAGTAGGCTAGGGGTGTGCAAGACGTTGAGAGGGGACACAGCCAGGACAACTGACTCAAACTGACCAACGGGATATTCCATACCATATGATGTCAAGCTCAGCAAAAAAAAACTAGGAGCGGGGAAGTTTGCCATTGCTTGGGGACTGGCTGGGCATCAGTTGGCTGGCTGGTGGTGAGCAATTGTTGGGTTTTTGGCATCAATTGTTTTTCTTAGTTTTGTTTTTCTTTATTGTATTTCTTTTTGGGTTTTTTGGGGTTTTTTTTACTTATTAAATGATCTTTATCTCAACTCACGAGTTTTTGCACTTTTACCCTTCCAATTCTTACCCCATCTCACTGGAGGGGGAGTGAGTGAGTGACTGTGTGGTGCTTAGCTGCCTACTGGGGTTAAACCACAACAACCAGGCCTATGGCTGGAGAGGCAATGGCTGAAGCTTTGTTGTGGAGGTTAATAAGATTGTACATAATAGGACTGATCTCCATCAACATGGAGAGGGCTGGATAATAGCTTTTCTGTAAAGTATACTGCCATGTCTTCCCCTGCAGCGCTATTTTAAAGATGGTGTCTTTTTCAATGCTATTCTAGATGTGTGGGTACTGTATTTCTGTAAGCCACACCTCCTACTTGCCTGAGAGTTTCAGGGGTGAGGCGAAGTTCAAGCTGGTGTTTTGTGGGAAATTTTTGGCACTGACATTGTTGGGCAGGGTGATGTAAAAACAATTGTCTGCAGTCCTTCTTTTTCCCCCACTCCTATCCCAGTCACTAGACATACTGGATTTGGGAGGCTTCTATCCAGCTGTTTAATTTCTGGGGCAAGCCATGCCTCTTCATGAGCAGCTGTTTCTTTCTTCTTTTCCCTTTTGCAGCGATTATCTCAATTTTGTAATTCTGTCTTCATCAGGATTCACTTTTTGAAGGTTTTCAGGGTAAAATAACCCCTTGATTGCTTCATGACCATAGTCTATTAAGTGGTACATGGGTGTCTGTCCCCTTCTCACAACTTTAGCTACTATGAAAATTTCATCTGTGAACATCTGTTCATAACCTTTCTGAAATTTCTCTTTTGTTCTATACACCCTGATGATTTGAGCAGAGGCACATATTCTTTAACTTAAAACCAATCCCCATATATGGTTTTGCAAACCTTCTCAGAGTTTAAAGTGTTCATGTGCACAGACCTGGCTCTGATAGTTCTGTGGAAGCTGTAGTTATTGCTCTTCATAAACTGCAATAACACACTGAAGCTACAAAAGTTGTTGCATGCTGTAAAATATTGCCACATCTTTATTTCAAGAGTCCTCTTAAAATCATAGAATCATAAAATCATTTAGGTTGGAAAAGACCTTTAAGATGATTGAATCCAACTGCAAACCTAACACTGCCGAGTCCACCACTAACCCATGTCCCTAACTGCCACATCTACCCGACAACTCAACCCCATCCCTGGGCAGCCTGTTCCATTGCTTGACAACCCTTTCAGTGAAGAAATTTTTCCTAATATCCAATTTAAAACACTCCGGGAGCAACTTGAGGCCATTTCCTCTTGTCCTAAAACTTGTTACTTGGGAAAAGAGACCAACACCCACCTCACTACAATCTCCTTTCAGGTAGTTGTAGAGAGCGATAAGGTCTCCCCTCAGTCTCCTTTTCTCCAGACTAAACAACCCCAGTTCCCTCAGCTTCATTGCTCTTCTTTGGACACGCTCAAGCACCTCAATGTCTTTCTTATAATGAGGGGCCCAAAACTGAACAGTACTGAAGATGCGATCTCACCAGCACTGAGTACAGTGTCCCTGCTCATGGCAGGGGGGTTGGAATTAGATGATCTTTAAGGTCTCTTCCAACCCTAACCATTCTATGATTCTATGATTTTTTTATTGTCTTTTACCACAGTTGCCAGATTAAGTTCTAGTAGGGCTTTGACCCTCAGTAGGATTTTGACCCTTTTAATTTTCCCCCTGTATAACCTCATTATTTCCTTGTAGTCATAAACTCTGTTTTTTTTCCTGAGTTCCAGCCAAAGCTCTCTGTTCAGCCATGTCAGTCTTCTTCCCCACTGGCTTATCTTTCTGCACATGGGGACAGCCTGCTCCTGCGCATTTAAAATTTTGTATTGGGTTTGCATGGCAAGGTTTTGTTGGGAGGGCATAGGGGTGGTTTCTGTGAGAAGATGACAGAAGCTTCCCCCATGTCCGACACAGTTAATGTCAGCCAACTTCAAGATGGATCTGCTGCTGGCCAAGGCCAAGCCAATCAGTAACGCCTCTGTGATAACATAATTAAGAAAAAAAAAAGGGAAGAGAGGAAAAAAAAGCTGCACACTTTGCATCTGGAGAGAGGAGAGAGAAGATGTAAGAGAAACAACTCTGCAGACACCAAGGTCAGTGAAGAAGGAGGGGGAGGAGGTTTGTGTTTTGTCTGTTGTTTGTGAACAGAGAAGGACTTGTTGGTGACATGATGGTTGGAGGCTGTCTTGAGCATAGCAATGATGAAGTTTTTGATTCTCAGAGAAGTAAGGAGGGGGGTTAGCAGAGCTGCCACCTTGGACTTCCAGGGGGCAGTCTTTGGCCTGTTTAGGGGTCTGGTTGACAGAGTCCCTTGGGAGGCAGTCCTGAAGAGCAAAGGAGTCTAGGAAGGCTGAATGCCCACCAAAGCCCACTCTATTACTCCCTCTCCTCAACTGGGCAGGGGGAGAAAAATATAATGAAAGGCTCATGGGTTGAGACAAGGACAGAGAGAGATCACTCACCAGTTACTGGCATGGGCAAAACACACTCGACTTGGGGGAAAAAATGAATTTTAATTTATCACCAACCAGACAAGAGGATAATGAGAAATAAAACCAAATCTTAAAACACCAATGCACACAGTATGAGAAAGAAACAGGACAAACTGGAAGCGTTGATTAGTTCTCAGAACTATGATATCATTGGTATTAGTGAGACTTGGTGGAATGAGTCCCATAATTGGAGCGCTGGAACGGAGGGCTACAGGCTGTTAAGGATGGACAGACAGGGTAGGCAAGGTGGAAGTGTCGCATTTTGTGTGTAAGGGAGAAGTTTGATTGTACAGCCCGTAGAGGTGATGCAGTTGAGAGCCTCTGGGTGAGGATTAGGGGGATGGAAAACAAAGGAGTAGTGGGTGTATGCTACTGATCACCCAGCCAGGATGTTAGCACTGTTGAGTTATTCTATGGCAATTAGGAGAAATCCCATGATCAATAGCCCTTGTCCTTATGGGAAGATTTCAACTTCCCAAACATCAACATGGAATATCATACTATTGTGACAAGCAAGCCTGAGAAATTCCTGAAGTTTGTGGAAGATAATTTCTTGTCACAAGTACTCAGGGAGCCAACTAGGAAAGATATC
This sequence comes from Caprimulgus europaeus, assembly GCA_907165065.1. The sequence continues at coordinate 17,935,456 of OU015537.1, forward strand.
CTCCTTCATTTGTCATTTGTGAATAGAGAAGGACTCGTGGGAGATGCAATGGTAGGTGGCTGTCTTGGCCACAGTGATCAAGAAATGGTTGAGTTTAAAATTTTCAGTGTAATGAGAAAAAAGGACAACAGAGTTGCTACCTGGACTTCAAGACTGCAAACTTTAAGCTACTCAGGGAGCTACTTAGCAGTGTCCCCTAGTAATCTGCTTTTGAGGGTTTAGGAGTACACAAATGCTGGTCAGCTTTCAAGAACCACCTTTTAGAAGCACAGGAGTAGGCCATCTGGAATAGTTTCACTGGTCTAGCCCTTGGCTAGCAGCCAACACAGCCGTTCACCCACTTCCCACCCCCAGGGGATAGGGGAGAGGATTGGGGGCAAGAATTAGGAGGCTTGTAGGTTGAGATAAAAACAGTTTAATAATAGAAATGAAAGAAAACTTAAAAAACCTAACAACAACAAAAAAAACCCTAAACAACTACTATTAAAATAGTAATGAAAATGATAACAGTAATAAGATATGCAAATGAGCGATAACCCAGTGCAACTGCTTACCACCCACTGATAAGCCCGGCCCGTTCCTGGATAACGATCCCAGAGGAGCAACAATCCCGAACTGAAACTGCGATCCTGGAAGAACCAGAGTCCAAGAGAAAACCCGTGCAAATCCACCCCCCCTTTCCAGTCAGCCCCGGTTAATATACTAAACATGACGTGACTTGATATAGAATATTTCATTGGCACATCCAAATGCCAGTTTTGGGGTTTACTATTCCTACACTTCTCCCTCACAGTCCTAATGCAGCTGTGAACATCCAAACACGGTGGCCTTGAGCTCCAGCAGTAACTAATAACATTAGTACTTTTATCAATGATGTTCTCAAAGCAAGTCTGAACTGAAATCAAAACACGGCTCTAACTACTGAGAAGAAAATTAACTCTACCCTAGAAAAACCAGGACACCATCCCATTGTGTTGCAAGTCAAGCAAGCAGGGCAGAAGACAAGCTTGGCTGAACAGGGAACTCCTCGTGGAGCTCAAGATGAAAAAGAAATTGCATGATCTCTGGAAGTAAGGTCAGGGTTTTCAGGAAGATTACAGAGCCATGGTTTGCATATGCAAGGAGAAGACATGAAAAGCCAAAGCTCAATTAGAATTGAAACTGGACAGTGTTGCATCAGACAACAATAAAGGCTTTTTTAAGTACATTAATAGAAAGACGAGGTCTAAAAGAAAACATTGGACTGATATTTGTTTAAGACGGTCACCTAACTAATAGGGATGAAGAAAAAGCAGAGGCATTCAATGCTTTTTTTGCCTCAGTCTTTAATAATACTGATAGACCTTGGGTTGCCCTGATCTGCAGAATCAAACCTTACAACTCGCAGAGAGTTATAAAGCAGGTATGTTTTATTTGCCAGCGGGCAACAGGGTGGATAGCTCCATAAAGGCCCTGCACTCCCCACTCTTTTACAAAGGCATTATTTAAAGTACACACACACATATTCCTTAAATTTAGGATGGGTTAAGCTAATTAGTTCAAAAAAATTTTAACATAAGTTCACTCCCATTCACGCTTGTGTACTGCCTCCTTTTGGTGTTTATTAGCACCCTTGTAGACCACTAGTCAAAATAAAGCCAGCTTTTTACTTCAGACTGCAGGTGTTGCATACCAGTTCCTTCTTATCTTGCTCCAGACTGCTTGCATACCAGGCACCGCAAGGCCTTTGCTGATAGTGTGGAATAGCTTGTTAGTTATTGTAAAAGTTTCCCACTCAACACAGACAAAACGATCTCAATTTGAAGTTTCCCACCTAACACAGAGACAAAAATGAAGCTGAGCTTATTTTCTAAAATCTAATTCTTAATAGAGAAAATTAATAAATCTAACTATATTTTATATTTTTGCATATCAATTACCCCCTCTCTTTTATCCTAGGCAAATTCGTTTGCCCTACAAACAACCCCTTTTCCAAAGTGGAACTGGATAATACTTTGCTTGAAAGTTGCATTAAGATGCATTCTCATGTGCCCTAAGTAGAGAAGTTAAAAGTGTTAGTCGCTCTAGCATTCTACAATTGCAAACAAACAGTATGGCAGATAAAGCAAACCTAATTAATACTAATATCACAAGGACAACAATGGGGTGACATAACCTATTTGAAGTACCAGTTGCAGAAGGTGACCATCCAAATAGCACGTCCCACCAGTTGTGTTTTGTATCTTCTTTTGTCCTTTTTAGGACCCTATGAATTTCCTCTGTGTCATGGTGGACAGTTATCAGGGGTTTCTGTCCATTTTCTTGGGCCTCTTTCAAGATTTTTATCTAATCTTGATGTTTCATCAATTGTTTTACCAATGCAAGATTCATTCCAATAGGTACAGGTGATAATTTATTAAACATTACATAGCTGGATTTTATCAACTGGAGGGATATGACTGGTGCTAAATAAGAAAAGTCACATCCAACAATTTTAACAAAATTACAAATACAAAAATTAGAATGATTCTCACTAGCTACCGTTATTTTGTCTATTGTCATAGAGTCACAAGCAGTTCTCAAACATGCACACCCTTGGCCAGTAGATACAAGCACTGTCTTTTGATTACTGCCTGGATAGATTTCGAAATGACAAATGCTTTGCTCAGTATCGAGGCAAGCGACCTGAGCATCGATTTTATTACTTTCACAAATGAATCCTTGTTGTTCTCATGCGATTACAAGACTCTAAATTTACAGTTTGCCATTTCTCATTCACTATTTGAGCCCATACTCTATGTTCAAAGGGGTAGAGCACAGCTCCATTGTGGTTCAATCCTAATGTAATGATGGGGTGGATTACGTATATTGAAGCATTACGTATGGTCAATACAAAGGTTGTGGCCATACTAGTGATGGGGTCATAGGTGAAGTTTACCAGAGTCCACCATGACTGGAGCTCTCTTTACTCTGGAATGATGTATCCATGATGCTTGCTCCGTGTGTGTTGTCAATAAGACCTGGAATGGTCCTTCCCACTTTGGCTCCAAAGGTGAACCTGAAAGAGATCTGACATATACATAATCACCTGGCTCTATATTATGTATTGGTCCATCCAGGACACGAGCACGGGTTCCCAAAACTAGCTTTTCTATTTCTCTAAGTTGTTTCTGTAAGCTTATTACATAGTTAGTTAATACTTCAGTACCAACTTGTGTTGATTGTTCCATACAATATCTCAAAAGGGCTTAATCCTTCCTTAACCCTTGGTTTGGTTCTGATTTGTAACAAAGCTAGGAGTAGTGACTGAGGCCAAGCTAATTCAGCTTCTTGACCCAATTTTACAATCTGTAATTTAAGGAGGTGGTTCATCTTTTTCACCTGACCACTTGCCTGTAGCCTATAGGGAGTATGTGATTGGCAGTCTATTCCCAGAAGCCTACAGACTTGTGTGATTTTGGCCACAAAATGAGGACCTCTGTCTGAGGATATCACTTCTGGGACCCCAAATCTTGGTATAATTTAGTGTAACAAAGCCTTAGTCACTTCTCCGTCTTTGTTTGCTCAGCAAGGAAATGCCTCTGGCCATCCTGAAAAGGTGTCAGTTAATACCAGCAAATATCGAAACCCCCCTTTCCTCAGAAGTTCTGAAAAAATAAATTTGCCACCATTGCCTTGGGAAATTGCCCTGCCCTATTTGTCCTAGTTTAATCTTTTCAGCTACTTGAGGCTTATTTTGCAAACAAATGTTCCATTGTTGTGTCACCACTGTGATGGTTGTGTACAAATTACAGGCAACAATGCATTTGCTCCGGTGTTTGTATAGGGCTCCAACTCTTCAGTCTTTCTATGCTCTGCCATTATTATGGCCCAGAGTAATGTGCTGGGCACTACTATTTTCCCTTGTGGTGTGGCAACCTATCCATTTTCACCCTCTTTCCCATTTAGATCCTTAATTAATTTTAAATTCTCCTTTGTATATTTAGGTGTCTGATCAGTTTGTATTTTAACATCTGGAACCAAAGACTGTATTTTTGCTGTACCTTTTTTGGCCACACTTTTTGCTTCTCAATCCGCCATGGAATTACCTATTTCTTATGCAGTAGTTCCCTTTTGGTGAGCTTTGCGGTGCATAATTGCTACCTTCTCTGGCAGTTGCACTGCTTCCAGTAGTTTAAGAATTTCCTTTGCATGTTTTATGTGCTTCCCTTGGGTGGATAAAAGTCCTCTTTCTCTCCAAACTGGTCCATGGCATGAACCATTCCAAAAGCATATTTAGAGTCTGTCCAAATGTTATTTTTTTCTTTGGCAAGCTCGAGTTAAAGCTATTATTTCCACCTTTTGTGCTGAAGTGTTTGAGGCAAGGGCCCTGGACTCTATTACCTTGTCTGTAGTAGTCACTGAGTACCCTGCTTTGCGCTGACCATTCTTGACGAAACTGCTGCCATCTGTATACCACGTGTCCTCAGTATCCTCCCATGGTTGTTCCTTCAGGTCTGGTCGACTGGAGTAGACTGTTTCAATGGTCTCCAGGCAGTCATGGGTCACCGGTTCTCCTGTAATTGCACTAAGGAAAGATGCTGAATTAACAGTGTTAGTTACTATTATCTGGACATCGTCCTGCTCCACCATAATGGCCTGGTATTTGAGGAATCTCTGTGGGGATAGCCAACGCCCCCCGCTTTTGCTTCCAGTACGGTGGACACCGTATGAGACACTAACACTGTCATCTTTTGGCCCATTGTAAATTTCTGAGCCTCTTGGATGTTAAGTATTACTGCAGCTATTGCTCTCAGGCAGCTGCGCCATCCTCTACTCACTTCATACAAATGTTTGGAGAAGTATGCCATGGCTCTCTGATCTGGGCCTAGGTTTTGAGCTAAAATTCTCAGTGCAATGCCCTGATTCTCATGGGAGAACAGCCAGAAAGGGTTCGTGGGGTCTGGTAACCCTAAGGCTGGGGCCTGCATGAGTTCTCATTTTAAGTTGAGAAAAGCCTGCTCAGCTTCTCTATTCCTGGTGAAATCTTTTGAATTAGTTTTAATGAGTTCATAAAGTTGTCTTACCAGGAGTCCATAGTTGTAGATCCATAAACGACACCAACCCATCGTTCCCAGGAGGGTTCGGAGCTCCTTAACTGTCTGTGGCTTAAGAACTTGGCAGATGACTTCCTTTCTTGCTTTCCCCAAAGTCCGTTCTCCAGCTGTGATTTCATATCCTAGGTATGTCACCTTTTGCTGAGCTATTTGAGCTTTCTGTGGAGAGACTCGGTAACCACTTAGTCCAAGAAAGTTTAATAAACTCACAGCCCAAGCTATATTTTGTTCCTTGGCTTCAGTGGCTACAAGGAGATCGTCCACATACTGCAACACAGTCCCAGGTGGGGATTCCCATTGTTCTAAGTCCTTTGCCAACTGATTGCCAAAGAGTTGGGCTGTTCTTAAAGCCTTGTGGAAGTACAGTCCAAGTTAGCTGTGTTTTCCTCTCAGAATCCAGGTTTTCCCACTCAAGGGCAAATAATAATTGACTTCCTGGGCTCACAAGTAGGCAGAAAAAATGCATCCTTTAAATCCAGAACAGTAAACCAAGCCAATTCAGATTTTAATTTAGTCAATAATGTGTATGGATTGGCTACTACAGGGTATAAATCCTCAGTTATTTTGTTCATGGCCCTGACATCCTGGACTATCCTATAATTTCCATCTGGTTTCTTCACTGGTAATATAGGAGTACTGTACTCAGATTCACATTCAATTAATAATCCGTACTTCAGAAACTGTTCTATGATTGGACAAATCCCTTGTCTATCCTCTAACCTTAAGGTTACTTTACTCTCACCGGCTTAGGTCCTGGTTTGATTTTGACTACTGTCGGTGAAGCTGTTTTTGCTTTGTCGGGTATTTCAGTGACCAATACCCATGGGAATACTTGATCCTGAACCTCCTTGGGTACTTCTGTCTTTTCAGAGGGACTTACTAAGTCCAGACTTAAAAGCTCAATTAGCTGATTATCCCTCTGCATTGGAGAACGAGTGCAGGAGCAGTGACTTTCCATTTGTGAATTCTGAAATTGTAAGGGACCATCTGTATCAGCTAAATACCCACAAGTGCATGGGGCCTGAAGGGATTCATCCCAGAGTACTGAAGGAGCTAGCAGATGTTATGGCAGGACTCCTCTCATCATCTACTAAAGGTCTTAGGAGTCTGGAGAGGTCCCTGCTGACTGGAAGATAGCCAATGTGATTCCAATTTGTAAGAAGGGTGTGAGGGAATCATAGAATGGTTAGGGTTGGAAGGAACCTTAAAGATCATCTAGTTCCAACCCCCCTGCTGTGAGCAGGGACACCTTCCACTAGAGCAGGTTGCTCAAAGCCTCATCCAATCTGGCCTTAAACACTTCCACAACTTCTCTGGGCAACCTGTTCCAGTGTCTGACCAACCTCACAGTAAATAATTTCTTCCTAATATCTAATCTAAAGCTACCCTCTTTCAGTTTAGAGCCATTGCACCTCGTCCTCTCACTACCTGCCCTTGTAAAAAGTCCCTCCCCAGCCTTCTTGTAGGCTCCCTTCAGGTACTGAAAGGCTGCAATAAGGTCTCCCCAGAGCATCCTCTTTTCCAGGCTGAACAGCTCCAACTCTCTCAGCCTGTCCTCATAGGAGAGGTGCTCCAGCCCTTAGATCATCCTCATGGCCCTGCTCTGGACTCACTCCAGTAGGTCCTGGGGAGGACCCAGGAAACTACCATTTAGTCTAACCTCAGTACCTGGAAAGATTGTGGAGAAAATCATACTGGGTGCTACTGACAGACATTTAAAGAACAATGCAATCATCAGGCACATCCAACATGGGTTCACAAAGGGAAAGTCCTGTTTAACAGCCAGGATGCTATTGGCCTTCTTGGCCACCTGGGCACACTGCTGGCTCATGTTCATCCGGCTATTGACCAATACCACCAGGTCCTTTTCTGCAGGGCAGTTCTCCAGCCACTCATCCCAAAGCCTGTAACATTGCATGGGGTTGTTGTGACCCAAGTGCAGGACCCAGCACTTGGCCTTATTGAACTCCATGCCATTGGTCTCAGCTCATCAATCCAGCCTGTCCAGATCCCTCTGCAGAGCTTTCCTACCCTCAAGGAGATCAACACTACCGTACAAACTTGGTGTCATCTGCAAACATAGTGAGGGCACACTCAATCCTCTTGTCCAGATCATTGATAAAGATATTAAACATAATTGGCCCAAACACTGATCCTTGGTGAACACTGCTGTTTGAATACAAAAAGCAAATTTATTCTTGTTACCTTGCAAACTGGGTGATCCCCAAATCAGTACCCGGGACAGAGGCATGTAAGCGGGAAGGCAGGCACCGCGGAGCTTGGTCCTTGCTAGAGAGAGTGCGAGAGATTCCGAATCTGCTGCTTTTCCCTGTGTATATCGGGGATTTTTCACAGGCAGTAGTTTTCCATTGTGCTTTGATCTTTCTCACAGCAGGGCCAGAATCCCAGGCATGTTCAGGGTGCCCCTGAGTCTATCCCAGGTCTACGTTATCTAAATGCAGATGCTCTACTTGCCAAGCAGATAAGACTAAACAATTATTAGTAGTGTGTTTTTCAACACCCCAGCTGCAAGCTGCTTGAGTATGTTTACAGTCCTCCTCGCCAATCTTCTGTTATATTCCCACATTCCACCCCCTCCCTCAAGAGACTCCTTCTGCTGGGGATGGCAAAGCTGGAGGTGTCCATTTGGGCTCGTGGGGTGTAACGCAGAGTTACAGAGGAACATACATATAGAATTGCAGGGGTTGGAAGGGACCTCAGGAGATCATCTAGTCCAACCCCCCTGCTAAAGCAGGCTCCCTACACCAGGTTGCACAGGAAAGTGTCCAGGGGGGTTTTGAACATCTCCAGATACGGAGACTCCTCAACCTCTCTGGGCAGCCTATTCCAGTGCTTCGTCACCCTCACAGTAAATAAGTTTTTCCTTAAGTTGGTATGGAACTTCCAATGATCCAGTTTGTGGTGGGTTGACCCTGGTTGGATACCAGATGCCCACTAAAGCCCACTCTATTACCTCCTTCCTCAGCAAGATGGGGAGGGGAGAAAATAAGATGGAACACAAAACAAAACCCACAACAAATTCGTGGGTCGAGATAAAGGCAGTTTAATAGAAGCAAAGCAAAGCCGCGCATGCAGAAGCAAAAGAAGAGAATATTTATGCTCTACTTCCCATCAGCAGGCGATGTTTGGCCATTTCCCAGGAAGCAAGGGTTTTCATACGCATTGCGGTTCCCGGAGGACAAATGGAAGTAACGAATACCCCCCCCTTCCCCCCTCTGTCCATTGTCATTCCTGCTACATTCCTTCCTGCAACATACAACTCACATCACAGATTAGTTTTCCCCCAAGGTTAAATCTCCTTGAGGCACACACCAGGTCTCCCCATCCTTCCGCATTACCCACTAAGTACACCGAGGCCCTTGGGCAAAAACAATCCCACGAATGGGTTTGCCTCCCTTGGGAGCAATCCATACTGCCTTCCCCAACCACTTCCCTGTGTGCACTACAGGGACCTTATCTCCTCCCACAGTATGTAGGGATTTTTTTTGTGCAGGCCCAGGATGGTTAGCAGATCCTCTGGTGTTAACCAGCCAAGTGGCTTCCATTAAATTTACATCCCAGTGCTTCCATCCCCCATTGTCCAATGCCCTCAACATCGTCTTTAACAGTCCATTGTATCTTTCAGTCTTTCCAGAGGCTTGTGGGTCATAGGGGATGTGGTACACCCACTCAATGCCATGTTTCTTTGCCCAGGAGTTTGAGGTTATTTCAAAAATGAGTCCCATTGTCCGATTCAATTCTCTCTGGGGTATGATGTCGCCACAAAATTTGTCTTTCAAGGCCTAAGATGGTGTTTCCAGCAGTGGCATGGTTTACAGGGTATGTTTCTAGCCAACCAGTAGTTGCTTCCATCATGGTGAGTATGTAGCGCTTGCCTTGGTGTGTTCGTGGCAGTGGTCCAATATAGTCAATTTGCCCAGGCCTCACCATATCGAAAGCCCAGCCACCACCTTCTATTCCAGGGAGATTTTACTCCTGTGGCTCGCTTGATTGCAGCACATGTTTCACATTCATGGGTGACTTGTGTGATGGCTTCCATGATCAGGTCCACCCCTCGATCACGAGCCCATCGATATGTTGCATCTCTCCCTAGATGTCCCGATATTTCATGGACCCATCGAGCTACAAATATCTCACCTTTACGCTCCCAGTCCAAGTCCACGGGAGCTACTTCGATTTTGGCAGCCTTGTTTACATGTTCATTGTTTTCATGTTCTTCTGTGGCACGGATTTTGGGCATGTGAGCATCTACGTGATGTACCTTTAAAGTCATGCTTTCTACTCGAGCAGCAATGTCCTGCCACAATGCAGCAGCCCAAGATGGGTTTACCCCTGCGCTGCCAATTGGTCTTCTTCCACTGCTGCAGCCACCCCCCCAGGGCATTAGCCACCATCCAGGAGTCAGTGTAGAGATAGAGATCTGGCCACTTTTCTAATTCAGCAATATCTAGGGCTAGTTGGATGGCTTTCACTTCTGGGCCAGTCACAATGAGGTGCTTTTCCCATTTGTCTCCTGTCAAGCTCACCTCAGCCTCCAACACAGACAAGTCCTGGCATCCCCCTGTCACTCCGGATATCCAGATGGGTTCTGTGCCCTTGTATCGTGATGGCACCAACGTACACTTTGCACCAGTGTCAACCAGGGCCTTATACCTTTGTGGACCTGATGTGCCAGGCCATCAGATCCACACAGTCCAATATACACGATCGTCCCTTTCTTCCTCCTGGCCGAAGGCAGGGACCCTCTACTCCTGTTCTTCATCAGAGTATTCACTGTCTGACCTTTGTAGTGCCAGACCAGAAGTCCCCTCACCAGGGTCGAGGGAGGTGATTTCAGTTTTTCTATGTCTGGAAGATCGTTGGTTACCTTCCTGGGCGTCAGCACCAACTACACTGACAGCCTTCTTAGGTGGTCCTTTCTTAACGGCTGTCTTCCTCCTCAATTCATGTACATGAGGCACCAGTTTAAAGGTAGGTTCACCATCCCACTTCCTCACGTCCTCCCCCTGGTCATGCAAAAAGAACCAGAGTGCACCACGTGGCATACATCGGGGGCTCCCTTTCCCTCTGACTGGGGCAGGAGAAGATTGATTCCTTGGGATGCTTTTGACTGCCACAGTGCTGGCCCATAGGGATGAGGAGGTACAGAGGAGGTACAGAGATTTTCTTCGAAGTTTTGAAGCCATGAAGACACTCCACAGTTGGTGTCTCCACATCCGGGAAATACAGTGCTGCCAAGCTGTTAGCATATGGCACTGGGGCACCTTAGATTACCTTCCTCCACATGGCCTGTGTGCACAGGACATCCTCTGGATCTTTGGAGTCCTCATCATTGTCAGGATCACTGTAAATGACTTCCAGCACTGCTAGTTCTCTCAGATACTGGATACCTTCATCTGCCGTAGTCCACTTTCCCAGGGAATTCATGAGGTCATCTTTGAATGGGTATCGAGCTTTCACACTGGAGAGGAGCCGTCTCCAGAGACTGCAAATTGCCGCCTCTCTTCCAATTCCTCTCTCGATCCCACGGTTTCTAGCAAGAGATCCCAGCTGCTGGGCTTCCCTTCCTTCCAGTTGCTGGCTGTGGGCCCCATTATCCCAGCATCAGAGCAGCCAGCCACCAATCTGCTCACCTGGCTGGCAGCTGTAACCTTTCCGCATGTCTCTAAGTTCTGATGAGGTCAGGGACCGGGTGGTTTCTGATTCTTGTTTTAGTTCTCTCACTCCTTCCTCCAAGTTCTTCATCGAAGGATCAACTTCTTGATCCTCTTCTTCCTCTGCCCTCACTAATCGATGATATGGACCAGTGGTTCTCCTTGTTCACTGTTTCTTTTTCACCACTGGGGCAATTACTGTAGTTGTTGTTGTTTGGATCCCTGTCTCAACCATGGTGTCCTCGGATGTAGTCTGGGTCCCTGCCTCAACCACAGTCCTCTGAGAGTACTGAACTGTGGCTCCATAGGCACAGGCCAAGCCCCAGTACAGTGCTAGAAGCTGCTGGTTCTCATTGGGGTAGGCCAGGCACCCTTCCATCAAGTGACGCGCTAGTTTGCCAGGGTTGTGTGCTTCTTCAGGTGTAAAATCCCAGGCTATGGGAGGTGATAACCGTCCTAGGAACCTGCCACAATCCTTCCACACACCCTGCCACCCAGGGACCGGCCACTTCAGGGCACTTTTCAGTATTTTCTCACCCAAAAGCTGCCTTCTCTTACACCAGGACGAGACTATATTCCACAAAAAACATAATATTCCGCCAGTATTACTTAGTAGTAATAAACAGCTCACATAAGGGTGAACAAGGACCTCAAGAGCCTGCATAATAAAGCCATCTATATTAACTTCAGGTAGGAAAAGGGAGATGTATTCCCTTGTCTCCTCCACAAGATAGCTCCCCCAGCACAGTAAGGCCATCAGTGCCAGGACTAAGCACATAGTCACTATTTGTACCAGCACATTCCCGAGTTCCTTCATCCTCCCCACAGAATAGCTCCCCCAGCACAGCAAAGCTAAGAATGTCAGCATGAAGCACATAGCTGTTCCTGTTATCAACATGTTCCTACACTGAGCAGAAACAAAGAGATAAGGAATGCTACCAGCAGAGAAAAACAACTCTGTGACCTGCACAGGAGCTCGCTGCTTAATAACTACTGCAGCTAAAGCACACTGAATGTAAAACTGCCGTTGTCTTGAGCCCCACGTTGGGCACCAAAAAAAGACTGTGCCTCCCCTCTGCTGTGTTGCATTTCCAATAGACATCTGGCAAGTTGAAGTCCCCCATAAGAACAAGGGCCCATGATCCCAAGACAGCCTCTAGCTGCTTGTAGAATGTTTCACCTACCTCCTCATCTTGGTAGGGTGGTCTATAGCAGACCCCCACCATGATATCTGCCTTGCTGGCCTTCCCCCTGATTCTTACCCACAAACACTCAACCCTATCATCCCCATCACTAACCTTCAGGCAATCAAAACACTCCTTAACATAAAGGGCTACCCCACCATCTCTCCTTCCTTGCCTATCCCTTCTGAAGATTTTATAGCCATCCACTGCAGCACTCCAGTCATATGAGGAATCCCACCACATTTCTGTGATGGCTGCTATATCAGTTTTCCTGCTGCATGATGGCTTCTAACTCCTCCTGTTTGTTGCCCATGCTGCATGTATTTGTGTAGATGCACTTCAGCTGGGCTGCTGGTCCCATCACCTTATTAGAGGGAGAAGCCCAAATTCCCTCATGATGATTCTTGGGAGCCTCTGTGGTTCTTACCTCATCAAAACACCTTGTATCTCTGAGCTGCCTGGATTCCTATTTCTTACTTCTTCTGGGATAGCAGACTGAAGGACCTCATTATCACAGCATCCTTCAAGCACCAGTATGCTAACCCCAGGCTTGGCTCCACTGAGCCTGGCTTCATCCCCTATCTCCTTCAAAACTAGTTTAAAGCCCTATCAATAGGCCCTGCTAACTCCTGAGCCAGGGTCCTCATAATGGAAAGAGTTTTTCCTTATATGTAATAAGAATTTCTCATGTTCCAACTTGTACCCATCTTGACCTATCAGTGTGCACCTTTGAGAAGAGTCTGGCTCCATCTTCTCTGTACCCTCCCATTAGATAGTTGTAGACAGTAATAAGATAACCCATCCTCTTTGCCTTCTGTTGTTTTTTGTTTGTTTTTTTTTTAAATCTTAAGAAAAAAAATAGCTGAGAAAAAAAAAATAGTTCTCAGTCTCTTCTTGCATGCCGTGGTCTCCAGTCCCCTGATCATCTTGGTGTTCCTCCACTGGATTCATTTATGTATTTTCAATGTCTTTCTTGTAATGAGGAGCCCCAAACTGCACACAGTACTCCAGATACAGACTCAAAAGTGCCAAATAGAGAAGAATAATCACGTCCCTCACCCTGTTGGCTACGTTCTTGCTAATACAGCCCAGAATTTGGTTGGCCGCCTTTGCTGCAGGGGCATACTGCTGACTTATGTTCAACTTGGTTTCTACTAGTAGCCCTAGATGCTTTTATGCAAAGTGTTTTGCTTTTTAAACTACCTTTATCTCATCCCACAAGTTTTTTTGCTTTTGCTTTTCCTGTTTTCTCCCCCATTCTGCTGCAGGGGGGAGTGAGTGAGCAACTGTGTGGTGCTTAGCTACCAAATGGGGTTGTGTGAGCTGGGACAGGGAGGATGTGGGAACAACCACAAAAACACAGATGAAATACAAAGAGTAACCTTGTGGACCAGGGGATCCCCGAAGCAGCATCCAGACAGCAGCACACAAGCGGGAACGTAGGCATCGTGGAGCTCGGTCCTTACTAGAGGATCACCAAATTTACTGATTTTGCCTGTGTATCAGGGATTCACACAGGCATAGTTTAGCACTGTGCTTTAACCTTTCCCGCAGCAGGGCAGAAATCTCAAACATGTTTGATAGGGTGCCTCTGAGTCTATCCCAGGCCTATGTTATCTAAACGCAGATGTTCTACTTGTCAATCACACAAGACTAAATAACAATTAGTATGATATATGTGATTTTCTACACCTCAGCTGCAAGTCACTTGAGTGTGTTTAAAATCCTTCTCACCAATCTTCCATTATTTACCCACATTCTACCCCCTCACTCAAGACAGCTTCTGCTGGCAAAGCTGAAGGTGTCCATTTGGGCTTGTGGGGTGTAGGGCAGGGTAATTTACAGAGGCATGCAATAAACACATATAGAAAAAATAATAAACATGTCTACTGTAATGCTTTGAATCAGGTGTCCCACTCATCCTGTCAGGGAATTAAACCACTCAGCCAGGCAGGCACCACCAGTAGATTGTTTCATTTGATGCATTAAGTCCTGGAGATGTTGAATGTTATCCTCTATGCTGGCTGATTCATCAGTTATGTTGAAGAAACACATGCCTTTGAAATCGAAGTAGCTTTTATGGTGTCGAAGGAGGAAATAGTCCATCGCCAATTGATTTTGTAATGTTCATTGGCATACAGTCATTACCTACTCGGAAAAAATAACAATGACAAACATCAGTATCAAAATCACAGAATAGCAGAATATTAGGGATTGGAAGGGACCTCGAAAGATCATCTAGTCCAATCCCCCTGCCGGAGCAGGAACATCTAGATGAGATCACACAGGAAGGCATCCAGGCGGGTCTTGAATGTCTCCAGAGAAGGAGACTCCACAACCTCCCTGGGCAGCCTGTTCCAGTGCTCTGTCACCCTCACTGTAAAGAAGTTCCTTCTCAAGTTTAAGCAGAACCTCCTGTGTTCCAGCTTACACCCATTGCCCCTTGTCCTATCATTGGACATCACTGTGAAGAGCCTGGCTTCATCCTCCTGACATTCACCCTTTACATATTTATAAACATTAATAAGGTCTCTCTTCTCCAAGCTAAAGAGACCCAGATCCCTCAGCCTTTCCTCATAACGGAGGTGTTCCACTCCCTTAATCATCTTTGTGGCTCTGTGCTGGACTCTCTCAAGCAGTTCCCTGTCCTTCTTGAACTGTGGGGCCCAGAACTGGACACAATATTCCAGATGCAGCCTCACCAGGGCAGAGTAGAGGGGGAGCAGAACCTCTCTTGACCTACTAACCACACCCCTTCTAATGCACCCCAGGATGCCATTGGCCTTCCTGGCCACAAGGGCACAGTGCTGGCTCATGGTCATCCTGCTGCTCACCAGGACTCCCAGATCCCTTTCCCCTACACTGGTCTCTAGGAGATCATTCCCCAACCTATACTGGAACCTGGGGTTGTTCCTGCCCAGATGCAACACCCTACACTTGCCCTTATTATATTTCATTAAGTTTTTCCCCGCCCAGCTCTCCAGCCTGTCCAGGTCTCTCTGGATGGCAGCACAGCCTTCTGCTGTGTCAGCCACTCCTCCCAGCTTTGTATCATCATCAAACCTTCTGGCAGTGCACTCTGTTCCCTCATCCAGGTCATTGATGAATATATTGAATAATACTGGTCCCAGTACCGACCCTTGAGGGACTCCACTAGACACAGGTCTCCAACTAGACTCTACCCCATTGACCACCACTCTCTGGCTTCTTCCCACCAGCCAGTTCACAGTCCATCTCACTACCTGATCATCCAATCCACACTTCCTCAATTTGGCAGCGAGGATGCTGTGGGAGACCGTGTCAAATGCTTTACTGAAATCAAGATAGACCACATCCACTGCTTTGCCATCATCTAGCCACCTGGTTGTGTTTTCATAAAAGTTCCCCTTGGTGAAGCCATGTTGACTGCCCCTAATGACCCTCTTATCCTTGATATGCTGCCGTGGGCTATCTGGCGAGCGAGAAATGAGCCACTCCCACATCCACAAGATGCAAGCTCAAATCTGTTTTATTATCAGAAAGCTGCGTGTTATATAGCCCGTTAAGTTCCTCATACATGTCCACACACTACGAAGCTAATTATTATTGGATAATAGCACTATTCACACTTTGACCTCTCAGTCTTTCTCAGTCTCACTGGTTCACTCTTATCTTGGTTCAGGTTCACTTTCTGGTCGGCATTTCCAGCTAGCATCCATCTTGTCAGCAGTTGTTTATTACTTTCGCACGTCTTTCATACATAGCTGCATTCCTTTCTCTCAGCTTATCTCTTCTGTCAGTTGTTGAAAGCGGCCTAGCTGCGGCCTAGCCAGTATCACAGCCATGTAATAATGCTAAGGCCCCAACAATATGCCTTGAGATGGCACCAAGGATAAGTCTTTCCACCACCTTCCCAGGGATGGAGGTGAGGCTGACCGGTCTGTAGTTACCTTCTATAAGAGATGTGTTTAAATGGAAGATTATAAAAGCAGACCTAAAAGCTAGCATAGCATTTTTATAGTGCTTAAAATTGTTATTTGGCCATGTCTGATTATATAGCTGCTGAATTTGTGTTTCGTTAAATGTGATAATGCTGTCATTACTTACATATCCTAAAAAGCTTTCAAAGTTATACAAAGGCACTCTTATAAGACAGGTTCTAAAAGGATCCCCGGGTATAGCCAGTGAAAGACACGGTGATTCTTGCTTCGTTATATTAGCAAAAGTTATCCACACGTTCTGTCCAGGTACTACAGCCCAGGGTCCTGAAACAACACCAATTGCCAAAAACGTTAATGCAGTAATAACTATAAGCTCAAGACGGATCATCTTTCTTTTGTGCCTCTTGCTTGTCTTCCAACCAGGGGCGTATCCACTTCGCCGGAACCCACCGTGTTCCAGGATCTGTAAGGACACAAGCACATTCCCTACCCCAAGTTATCAGTTCTCTGGGACCCTCCCATTGTCCAGTGACACCATTTTTTACCTATACTTTGACTTGGCCTCTTTTTGTATTGTCCAGTCCTCCTGATAGGCCTTTACCATGTGCCACCATTGGAGGGTGCAGTTCCCCTCGGGGCAATCTTAGGTAATTTAATACATACAAGGCTTTGCTGAGTCTTTCATGAGGTGTTAAGCCCGATTCCCCTTTCTATTGTTTTTGCAACAGGTTTTCTAATGTTTGATGGGTACGTCCAACCAAAGCTTGTCCTGTGGGTGAGTGCGGTGTACCAGTACTGTGTTGAATGCCCCACAAGGCTAAAAAATGGCTTGTAGTTTTGGCTATGTATCCAGGTCCATTGTGTGTTTTTATTTCACGGGGAACACCAAGCGCTGCAACTGCTGCACGTAAATGACGTTGCACGTGCTTACTAGATTCTCCTGTTTGTGCTGTGGCCCATGTAGCGTGAGACCAAGTATCAGTAGAAACATGTAAATATTTAAATTTACCAAATTCCGGGATGCGTGTTATATCAATTTGCCACAGTTCTAGGGGTCCAAGACCACAGGAGTTGACCCTTGTTGTAAGGCTGCCGGACTGCTGCTGACAGTCAGGACAGGAAAGGACGATTTTTCGTGCATCAGCCTCAGAAATGTGGAATTGCCATTTTAACACATTTGCTGCTTGGTGAAAAATGTCGTGTGATTGCCATGCCTGGGAAAAGCAATCTATTGGCGGACCTGTTCATGCCGTGCCAACCAGACTGTCCGCGTGATGATTGCCTTAAGCAAGGCTACCTGTAAGGTTTGAGTGGCTTCTAATGCGAGCAATGAAATATCGATGTGATCTCTGGTTGAGCAAATCCCACAGCTGCTTGAACAATTGATATTGAAATATCACGTCAATGTTCTTTAACACTTCTCTCTCCATACTTTGAACTACTCCATAGTTGACATACAAAGAGTCACTGACAACATTTACTGGTTGTGTTGCCCATAAAATGAAGACTTGAATCACTGCTTGTAACTCTAATAATTGCACAGATCCTGTGAGGTTTGTTAACACCATGTCTTTCCATTGCCCGTTCTCGAGCCATGTCAATGCAGCCTTACGGGTGCGGCCACCTGCATCTGTAAAAACTGTGACACCTTTTACAGGAGTTGGTGACAGTTGCTCTATTTGAAACTTGGGTAGCCATCCTAATAGTTTATGTGGCAGATAGTGAACACAAATTTTACCATGATAATTCAATATTGCAATCTGTAATGTTGTAGAATTTTGTAATGACCACAGCAAATACTCCGCCGACAGAGGGACGACTAAATAATCTGGCTCTTTCCCTCCTATCTGAACAATTCGACTGCGGCCTCTGATAATTAGCTGAGCAATAGCTTCCACTCGAGTTACAATTGATCATTTGGGTTGTATCGGAAGAAATATCCACTCCAAGATCCGTAAAGGATCAGGACTAGTGACCCATTGCATAAGTAGGGCAAAAGGATGTTGATCACAGTTAATAATCATTAACCCAATGCTATAATCAGGGTCCCATCTATGTGCATATTGCTTTGGAATTTTCCCTAATATTTCTGTTAGTGTCTGTTGCACTTTTTCATTTGTTTGTCTGGGGGCCTCAACTCCACCTTCTCCCTGCAGTAATTTAGCAATTGGGAGGAGATCTTCATTGGTCATTCCACAACAGGTGTGAATCCAATTAAGATCTCCCATAAGTTTCTGCACATCATTGAGCGTTTGAAAGTCTGTATGGATTGTTAATTTTTGTGGGAGCACAATGGCTTTTGTTATCTCCCACCCTAAATATTTCCAGGGTGGAGCACGTTGTATTTTTTCTGGGGCTATTTTTAATTTAATAATTCTTCTAATTCTTTAATTATGGTTTTCTGATTTATATTTTGTCCGGCAATTAAAAATCAGCCATATAATCATAGATTTTCAACTCGTTATGCTTATCTCGAAATGGAGTTAATGCCCAGGCAACAAAATTTCGACACATGGTAGGTAAACTTTTCATGCCCTGTGGCAAACTAACCCAATGGTACCTTTTCATAGGTTCTTGCTTATTAACAGAAGGAACTGAAAAGGCAAATCTTTCAAAGTCTTCCTCATGCAACAGTACGGTGAAAAAACAATCTTTTAAGTCAATGATTAAAACATCCCACCCCTGAGGTATCATATTTGGGGATGGCAAACCAGTTTGAAGTGTACCCATGTCCTCCATGACTTCATTAACCTTTCGGAGGTCACGGAGTAATTGCCATTTTCCACTTTTCTTAGGAATGGTAAATATAGGAGCATTCCATGTACTTGTAGAGATATTAAAAAGACACAAAAATCCATTGGTACTGATTGATCCCCAGCGGGGGTCTCCA